>JAWWMO010000174.1:42986757-42999613 GCA_035047845.1 Dendrocincla fuliginosa | reverse complement strand
ACGCTCTTCCGATCTCCCGGGGCCGTGCCCGGGGCCGTGCCCGGGGCCGTGCCGGGCTGTCCGCAGCCCCAGCGCTTTCGCGGTGCTGTCTGGGCAAGACAACCAGCAGGCCCTCGGAGGTGAAGTCAGGTGTTGGTTCCTGAGGAGGGCTCATTCGTCGAACCTCCTTATGAGCAGTGAAGGAGCCGTGTCGCGGTGCCACAAGTTGGTATTAAAATGTAGTACAGATAGCTGAAAGCGCGGTGGCGAAATGTCACCATGTGGGATCACGTCGCCGGCTTTTTGAAAACTTCTCCTGCCTCAAATACAAGCACTGAAGGAAAGGGCCTTTCAGGTGTTATGCTGTGTCTCAGTGTTGACTGTAAGGCTTCAAACATACTTTTAACACTAAGTCAGTTACCTGGTGATACGTTAGTCTGCGTGGAGCTGGACAAATAAAAACACTTGAGGAGTAATCACATTGTGTACATCGACTTAATCTTTTGTTTGCTTGAGCTGGAGAACTTGCTGTTGAGACTGTCAGCTCTATACTTCGTGTTTGCTTTACCCGGCAGATCGCTTAACAAGAGTCCTCAGTGAAAATGAAATGCTCTGTTTTCTACAGGAAGGGAAAATATTGATGCTTTTCATCAGTTCGAGAATGGTTATGAACTCTAGGTTGAATTAGAAACCAGTAAGAGATAAATGGTTTTCATTGTCCAGCAGGTTGTATGATCATGTGCTAAAATTAGCCTAGGTTTTTGGAAAAAGTAGTAATCTTTTTTTTTGTTTTGTTTAAATTAATAGGCAAATATGCATGTGGAAATTTTGTACAAATTTCTATGCATGATTTCTTTTTTTAAAAATTCTAAAATGAAACCTCCATATTTCCTTTAAAAATGAGGATGTTGCTTTATATGAAACAGAACTTCAACTTAAAAGTACTTGTGGTTCCTTTTAGGTTGTTCACGAGACTAAAGAGGAATGCTACTTCACCAGAAATAGTAAGGTTTCTTTAGACAAAATGTCCTTGTCTAGCACTTTTTTTATGTTTACCTTATTTCCTGGCCTTTCTTCAGTGCATTGGCTAGTAAATATTTTAATAAGCCTATTTTTTGACAGCTGAAAATGAACTCGTTCATCTTTCCTGCTGTAAATCTTCATTTCCCTTTTTTTCCTCTAGTGTCTTTAGTAGTTGGGGATCTTATGGTTGAATCAAGTTGTTTGTTGTTTTTTGTCTTTTTTTTTTCTTTACGCAATTATGGTAAATATCAATATTATTTCACGTTGTTATTTCTACCAGTGTTTTATTTATTTTATTTCTCTTTGTCTTTGAAATATCCCACATTTCTTGTTTCCCAGTGTTTAGTATTTATGTTTACGCAGCATCATTAAGACTTAATTGCAGCTGACTAGAGTGAGAGGCACTGGAATAGTGAATTGTGATACTTAAGTAAAGGTGTGTTTTAGTGAGATAAGAAGAGGGAAGATGAGATGAATTCACCGCTCCAGAAAATGTAAGGAATATTGGTATACTTGAGCACAGACTGAGCATGTTGATTTACTCTTCCTTCATGTCTGCCTCAAGTAACTTTTGAATTCTAGTCAAAGGAAGTGCCTCAGTATCAGGATAGTAATCTTGCTTATGTCAAATTAATGTTGGAGAATAGAAATATTTCATAATTTACAACACTACCCTTATTTTTACAACTTGTATGATGTTAGCATCTTCTTTCTAGAAGTAGACATTGTTGATGTGTATTCAGCTAGAAGACTTCCCCCCCCTACTTCTTCTACCAACTTCTGTTTTTCTAGCTGTATTTGTCCAGTTGGACAAATAGTGTCAGCTGCAAACTTAATCAACTTATTATTTCTATTAACTGCTCTGTGAGTTCTGATACTTACCCAGTTATAGAAAAGCTTACTTCAGTGCATTTTTCTTTAGCTTACTTTTGTGAATATCATGTGTGTTCAAGGCTTTAAAAAAAGAGTGTCCTCTACTGCTTCTTCCCTGTTTAGCAAATTTAGTTACTCATTATCAGATCAATTTATTTGATATCAACAGATATAGTGTTGTGGGGTTTCTTGAGAACAGATATTTTGTTGGAAACTTAAAATAGCCCATTTTAGTTCTTCTTCTTCACATATTTAAATTGATTAATCTATAGCTTCTTGGCCACAAAGTTTTCTTTCTTTCTCTTGTTTTTAAAACACTGCATTTGCCTTCTTCCAGAATATCTCCAGTTCTCCTTGAGTCATTAAGATACTGGTTCTTAGACTTGCTTAAGACAGTTACATGGGGTTATTTGTCTTATTGTTATTACCCTGACCAATCTGAATATAGCTTAGCAAGTAGTGTGAGGTGATAGGGAATGGTTCTACAGACTAGGGCAATTGATAAAGTATTGATAGCTCCACTGTATGTTTTGAGGGAGAATTTGCTTTGGGCCATGATCTTGTCACAGGTACTGAACACTTGTAAGTAGTGAGAGTGCATCTTTTGATTTAATTTGTTCATAAGAGACTCTGCCTCTTGCATCTTGACACTGCTTCATGATGTAAGCAAAGATCTGAGGAGCAGTTGGGAGATCTGCTTCAAAAATACATCCTGCGGACCCAAACCAGAAAGGCTAATGTAAATGTAGTCTGAGTCTATGAAGTTGCTTTGGGAATATTGTACAAGACTGTTCGTTACAATCAGGATTTAACATACATCACTTTTTCTGGTCTTCCTACCTAGATTGTGAGATACTAATGGCAGATTCATCCAGTGATTCAGACAACTTTCTTACACGTCGAAGAGGAAGGCGTCTGCCTTTGAGAGCATCCTACAGCAGAGCTCAGAACTGTGGTGCTGAAGAAGTTACAGAGAAGATCCATACTTTAGCAAGCACTCTACAGGTTGTTTACGAAATACAGTTTTGAAGTATTTATTGTCTGCATTTCTGTAATATAGGGTCAAATTTTCATTTCCAAAGTTGGGGAATATATGGAGTATACTGTATGGATGAGAAACGTTGCTTTCTGTGCAAACAAAAAGATAAAATGGTCATACTGCTTTTGAGCTGACAGTGTGTAGCTTGTTGCACTTCTATACAGCTGGTATTTCAGACAGTAATAGAATGTTGTTAGAAAGAACTACATGTTGGGTAATATTATTTGTAAAGTTAGCAAACTGATTAAAGCCAAAAAACTTTTTCAGATTCTCACAAGAGGTGTTAAATTTTCTAGCAGAAAGTTCCAGCCCTGTTTTGGTAGTTGCCTTCTACTGTGTAAAATTTTAAGATTTCTGATAAAGTAAATAGGTAGGCACTGAATTCCTTCATCATAGAGCTTACATTTCAAATATTTTCTAGATATGAAGCAGCACAATGAGAAGCATTATGTCTAAGCTTGTAAGAGATACATAGCTGAATAAGAAAGAGTGTTCATTTAATTCCCGCTTCTTCAGTGGAGGGAATATCCGAATCTGTTATGCAAGTGGGAGGAGATGCTTAGCTATCCTGACACCATTATTGCTTGAGAAGTCATTCCCATTCTTCTCTGCCTGACAGTTCTGAATACCTAGAGTGGGTGGGCATATGTTTTATCACTTATTGCTCAGCCAGCATAATTTTTTTCTTCCCTTTAATATGTGAGAAGAGAAAATGGTGAATTTAAACTTCAAATTTCTTAGCTGGAAAATAAACATCAGTCTAGAAAAAAAGATGAGTTAATAAGAATGTCATCTGACTTTTTTGGAAAGGATTCTTTAGTATTCTGATTCTGTCTAATGTCTTTCTAGATGCTCTTCTGAAATTCTGATTTTAAGCTAATTGCTTTTTGTGGACTGCTTTTCAGCAGATCTCCCATCTGATCCAGTTGTTCATCTGGTCAGAGTGCTCAAGCAGTGACCTTACCTAGTGTGTTCTTCAAAAACTGGTTATTTCTCTGCTAACTAATTTTGTTCTATAGGCAGGTAAAGTTAAAATCTCTAGGTTAAAAGGTTTTTCTGGAGGGTGGTGAAACTTGAATAAGTTTATTTGAAGCACTTGTGTTATCAACTTAATCTTAGAAAACAAGAATAATAAAGACAACATTAATGTTTGATTAGAGGAGGTTTCTGTTTTGACTTTTTTCTAAAACTCTTTTATTTAAGGATACCAACAGAAATCTAAGACATGTTGACCATTTGCTAGGACAATACAGAGAATACAACAAGGAACAAACTGAAGCAATAACAACTGTGAGCAACTTTCAATTTCTCTTAACTTCTCCAGTCTTTTCCATTAATAGAACTCATAGCTGAAAACTTGATAGTAATGGACAGAATATATAAGGAGCTAAGTAGCTGTAAACAGAAAGTTTTTTCATATTTATTTGAGCAATCTAAATCAAAATGTGTTACATAATGAAACTGACAGGTTTTGTAGCTTCATTATTTTTTTGGTTTAGAAGCACCTAATAGATTGTTATGGTACTGTGACAAGTACAAGGTGTGTAGCTAAAACAGAGTATTGGTGGAACAAGGGAGGTTTATAACTTTGTTACAAACAAGCTGCAGCAGATGCTTCCTTGAAACAGATATGTATGAAATGTAGGAATATTTTATATATGAAGGTAGAGAGAAAGATGGAAGAAGCAAGTGTGTAGAAAAGGCGGCTTGTTTTTCTCAGAGAAAGAGATCCAACACAGTATGTATAATTCTACAAGAGTAAAGCATCAATTTAACCATTGTATACAAGGTTAGAAAGAAAACTTTAGAAATTGGTGTTTTGTGGATTGTCAAATAAAGATGTGACAAAGCAAGTGACTAAAAACCAAAGTTAGCAAATGCAATTGTAGAAAATGAGATGCGAGTTTGATAAATAAAGAACTTAATTATGAATATAGTTAGTTCTGTATTCTTAAGTTGGGATTGGCTGCCTTTTCCAGAAAGTGAAACTGCTAAAAGTATGGATTGCTGTAAAGTGGCTGAGGGAAATTTGATAACCACATGTAAAATTGATTCCAGGTGTAGGGCTGGTAGAAAAATTACAGTGAAAAAATAATTTCTTTGAAGTTATTTTCTGGATTTTGCAGGACTGTTATTGAGCATTACTGGAAAATAGGTCTTATTTTGGCTACAGGAGACAAACATTTGAGTTTTCATGATGATGCACTGTGTGGTGTACCACTGTTTTAAAAAACTTGATATTTGAAGCTACCAATGTTGGAAACATGTTCTGCTATAATTAGGGGAATATGACATATCAGATATTGAAGAAAAGCTGATATTAATTCATAGCTGTACTTGGCTTAAGAATAATTTTCATTCTCTTAATGACTTTTAAAATAATATTTTCTAGTTTTTGTAAAAAATAAGTCTGTGTTCATATTTCAGTAAATTATAACTTCTCTGCAGTTAAAAGAAACACTGGAGCAATCTATAGGTCAGTTAAGGAGCCAGCGACTACCACGAAACTCTGGAATGAGAAGTGCCTCTCTCTCAAGCTTATATCCTAGTGATCTGGATGGAGAAGGAGCATCAGGTGAAGTACTTAAAGTGCTGGAGTATACTTAAATTATTTCATATAACTGTGGAAGGGGAAATTAAGTAAAATGTGTAGATAGTGGGATGAAAAGTCATAATTGATTACTTTGAAGAAATCCAGTTCAGAAATGTGGGAGACCTACATTAAGTTATGCAATTGGTTATTTGCGAAATTCTTCTAGTTTTCAGTTACACAGTATTTCCTGCTGATATCCCGAGAGATCTAAATGAAACATTGATTCTTTCAGCTGAGAAAGTTCGTTGTCCACTGCATGAGTTGTAGGTACATAAAAGTTAAAGCTAAATCCAAAAGATATTGCAGCTTCCGAAGCTTACTTCCCAACAAAAAAGGGAATTTATATTTTAAATACGTGAGATTATGGATGTAGAGATGAAATTATATAAGGCTCAGTGAAAAAGGAGAAAACAAAACCAAAGAAAAGGTTTTTTCCTATATGCCTGCATAAAAGTAGTTGTTTTTCTTGTATGCTTCTGAAAATTCATTATGTTTTAGGAAGAAGTGTGTTTGGGATGAGTGTTTCTCCCCGAAATAGAGTTTTGTGTAGTTTAGTAGAAGGCTCTAAAACTTTCATTCCTATACAAAAGCTGTGAAGTACCGTAGTTTGAAGCTCTAATACATTCATATGGTGGAAAAGCTGAATGTTGCTTGGGCAAATAAAATTTGAGGAAAAAAACTACTTACTCCTTGGAGGAACAAGGGAAACCTCTTTCTGGAATATGTGTATGTCATGGGTAAGGAATGTTTAAATTGAAGAAGAATCCTGAGAAGAGCTAGAGGAGTCATATGCCTGTCCATATAATTTAATTTAATAGTAATTTTTTTCTGTAATGTGACCTATAAGGATATTAGCAAGATGAAATGCACTTTTTGGTGAAGCAAAATGAAAAATTTCCCGTACAAACTTTTGTTTTCCTACTTATTTTTTTTAATCTCTTTTCTCATAAAGGGAACCGTCACTTCCTGCCTACTTCTCCTCTCAGGGACTATGGAGACTCACAGGGCAATAAACATCGAAGGTCTAGATCTGCAAGTGTTCGATTTGTCAACGATGCAGATAATTGGGACCAGGTACTGAGCACTAATGGGAATTGCTTCCCCAAACAGGCAATATGTGGTCACCAGGCTCTTTGGTTTTACATCAAATGAAGTGACTCTCATGGTGCAACTAAGAATGTTTCAATTATGAAGTGTGCTTTCAGTGTTACATGCTGGTTTGCATTAGGCAGTCACCTCTTCTCTCTGTCAGTGTCATGAAGTTTTATGGAAATTATTATAGAGAAAAAGATGTAGGTGGTAGTGATATCAAAAGTAAAATAGGAAGATAATCTCTGTACTTTTTTAGGCTATCTATGAGAAAGAAAAATTGTCTCTGAATAGCCTGTTTATTCTGAAAAAGAGAAGACTGAGAAGGGATCTCATTAATGCATACAGATGTCTCAAAGGATATTGCCAAGAGGATGGTGCCAGACTCAGTGGTGTTCAGCAACAGGGCAAAGACCAGTGGCCATAAACTAAAACATAAGAAGTTTCACCCAAACATGAGGAAGAACTTCTTTACATTGAGGATGGCAGAGCAGTGGAGCAGACTGCCCAGGGAGGTTGTGGAGTCTCCCTCTCTGGAGACATTCAAAACCCACCTGGACATGCTCCTGTGTAACCTGCTCTAGGTGACCTTGCCTTCACAGGGGTATTGGATGAAATGATCTACACAGGCCCCATCCAACCCTAATGATTCTGTGATTAACATTCACCTACATGCGGGAGTTGGGTGTGGCAGTAAAGGTGATTGTTCTGCTCTAGTTAATGGCACAGGGTCTTAGTGCTTTTATTGTTTACTTCAATGTAGCTTGGATTGATTTTGAGCCAGCTAGTTTTTCATCTTAGTTCTAGGTCTGACCTGTGAGTGAGATAATTTCAGCCTGTACTTCAGGCCGATGATGTGAGGAGAGGATGTGTATGCCCACCGGTAATCTTCATACCATTCAATTTGTCTGTTTGCAGACTTCAGAAAAAATAAACCAATTACTTTAATGGAGAAGATTATAGTCTTTTATACCCTAGAGGTAGAGAGGAGATATCACTACCTGTTTTTACTCTTTCAGACAGGGTGATTTCTATCTATGTAGACTAATTTGTCCAGCAGAAATTGATTATGACTAGTACTAAAGAAGCTGATTTTAAGGTGTTCATATTAACTTTATTAAATCAATATCAACTTCCAAATAATTTTAAACGTAACTACAATACATTTTCTCAGTTGATTTTTTGGAAAGCTACAGAAAGTTCTAGACACTTATTTCACCCTTTTTCATTGTTCTTTCAGTTTAGTATTCGCCCCATTTTCTTCCTCCAAGGTTAGTGTGGAACATAATCCTTGGAAGAAAATAATGTTATATTGAAATTTTTCCTCCTAAGCTTTCAATAAGCTAAGGAATATTTTGTGTTATTTCTATATATTCTATAAATATCTTAGAAATTTTACTTAAGGAAGTTCGTGCAATTCTTGCAAAATTCCTTATTTATGTCAAGTAACTGTAAGCAAATAGCTTTTATCCCCATTTTGATGGTAACTGCTGGTTTAATCCTTATTCTTTTCAGTGAGAGAATATGACTTTACCCCATCATTAACCGTTTTGTACAATGAGTATAGTGCTTTGAGGAATGATGAACTAGAGGTAGCCATTGATCATGGTCATAGGTAGAAATTAGGGCAGAGATAAAGCAGTACTGCTTAATTAAAGTTGTGACTTTTTCCTTTTTCTGTAACCATGCTCCCTTTATTCCCATGCTGATTCCTAGCTAAAGTAACTTTCCAGCTGTGTGGGCTTTTAACACATTTAAGTTCTTCTTCTTATGCATTTGTATATTTTGAAGATGTGCTGTGTTTTTTCAAAGTCTCTTGGGTCAAATTGAAATTTCTGGTTAATCACACAGGGGAGGTGATAGGGCCTGTGTCTGAATGTTGAGAGCAGTCAACTGGGTTGTGGAAGATCCAGGTTTAAATCTTGGGCATAGAACAAAGGGATATTATAAATCAGGGTTTTTCATAACAGTGATCCTGGCCATGGAACTGTTGAGAGCAATAGGTTGGATAGGATGGATTAACTGTCGCTTTTTGTGACATGAAGAATGGATGACCTATTGCTTTTTTTGTCTGCTCCCTTAAAACTTTGACTATAAATTGGCAACCTGCTGAATGAGGGAAATGGGATGTTTTACAGAGGAAAATAGATGTGTATTTTTAATTTTTTTTTAATTTTTTTTTTTTTCAAGCTCTGAAAAAAAGAGTATGTAAAGTCTTGGGCAAGGCAAAATACCCATTCTGAGTGTTTTGGTAGTTCTTGAATAGATCATAGTGTTCTGCTTGTTCACTTTCAGCTCTATGTGTCATCTTTTTACAGTAACATATATATATAGCCGGGCAGAACTTTGTTTCACCTATACCAACATTTATTAGCACAAAATGTGTCTCTTCTGATTTTACCTGTTCAGATCCTTCCAATTGCTTTGCATTAGGTTAAAAAGATGGTAGAGTGTCACAGAAAAAACCCATAGCTGGAAAACTTGGTTTAGCCAATAAGGTACTGAAAATTAAACTTCAATGAACATGTATTGTGAAGGGTTGAAATAGAAGCATGCAAGCCCCATCCAGGCTCAGATCCAATTTGTGGTAATTTATTGATTTGTAGCTTATTTTAATCTGCTTTATTTTAAAAAGTGCATATATATGTGGATATGTATTTTTGGAATATCACAGGAAGAAAGGGTTCCTAAGCCTTGGATTAATTTGTGTATTTTAATTTACAGCTGCATTCTTTCCACCAGTCTCTTCGTGATCTCAGTAGCGAACAAGTTCGCCTAGGAGATGACATCAGTCGGGAGCTTTCAAGAAGAAATCGGTATAAACAGAATATAACTCCATGTGAAGAATAGTGTGGAAAATAATTCTTAAACATTTTTATTGCAAAAAGTAATTTTAGGGAGAGTGAGGGATTATAGGTGAAAGTAATATTATCAAGTGCTTGCTTTATATCATCTTCTGCGGTATTTATAAATGTAAATATCACCCATCAGTTCCAATTTGTATAGTGTATGTGGCTTTCCTCACCTTTAATATATGGACTAAACAACTAGGACTTGGGAATTTCTTTTGTTGCAACTTTGCTCCTTATTTGTTCTTGATACTGGAGTCCCTTGAGGAGGGCAAGCTGTCATGCAGGTCGTAATGTACATTCTTTCTCAACATATGGTGCTTTGTTGAATAGGAATAACAGGAATTAGACTGTAAATTCCTAGTAAGAGACTACTCTTCAAAAGGAGTGGGTAGATGTAATTTCGTACTTGTTGACCCGATACCTAGCTGATACCTAGGTGCTCTGTTTCTTCACTTGAGGAATGGAAATGCTTTTTGTTGTGAATTTTCCACTTGAGGCTTGTCTCTAATTATGCTAGGAATTTAGAGGCCGTAGAACAAACTGAAGAGAATAAAATCCCGTGAGGTTGTTGCTGCTTAAGATTATCATGATTATTTTTTTTTTTGCACTATAGAATATTGATTTACTTATTTTTTTTTATGAAGGACTGATGCTGAATTAAGAAAGACTCTAGAAGAATTGTCTGAGAAGCTCACTGAGTCCCAAAGACAAGAAACGGTGAGTGTGACTAACATGAAAAGATTTATATTTAGTATTCTAAGCAGGATGTGGGTTTCTAGTTCAATGTGTGTGTTGGTAATCAGTATCACAAATTGGTATGTATATCTGAACCATGATCTTATTTAGGCTACTATAGGTTGTTGCAACGTTGTTCTTCCCTAATGAAATTAGCAAGACAAGTTTTATATTTCAGGCACTTGTTTAAAGTAAAAGTGGGTGGTTTACAAGTGTGTACGTTGTGGATTTTTCTGTTTCAAAATTCACAGCCTTGGAGAAAGCTGCTTTTTAACTTTGAACATTGGTTTGAATGCTATTACACTTGTTGAAACTACCTTTTGAAAGATGCGGGCTTTCCCATGGTATGATGATAAATAGTATTGTTTCTTTTCCCTCCCTCCCTGTTCTTATCAATCCTTACCATCTGTGTAGCAAAATGGAAGGAGTGTGTTTGGGCTGCACTTTTCTCTGAAGGCTTTGTGACAAAATGTAACAGAGGAGGCAGGGCAGCCATGACAGCCTTTTTTTTTTTGTCTCCTATATCTGCTGTAAGCAGACTAACTGCAGTCTATGTTACTTAAATATGAAAGAGATCTGCTATTGAGATGGAAGTGAAACAGTGTATTGCTGTAGGAACAAGAGAAGTTGAGAATCTCCCCAGTATTTAGTAGGTGAGAATCCTGTAGAGGTAGTTTTTGACACATAAGTCTTGGGTGTATGCTTTATGTAAGTATTTAATGTGGTATCAGTAGCAATGCAGACTTTTCAGAGCAGGTGTTATGTGGCCTTATTGTCCCCTAGGTGATTCATCTTGCCCTAAAATAGCATGAATTGGTACTTAATGCTCAGTCAAGGGCTTTAGTGATGTGTTTGTCACTGATAACAATATTGTTGCCACAGACCACTTGTTGGTACCAGCAGACTTAATAAATAAATTTGTGTTTGCATAAATTCCTGACTCTAGATTTAAGTTGGACAGTGATTATTCATGAGACTCTGTCTGTACCAGTTATATTCTTGATATGATAGAGTCCATCAGGGAAAGAAGACTTGACTTCCCTTGTCAACCTTTGTAGAAAAATAACCGTCTGTGTTTGTTGAAATGTTAGTTTTGCTTTCTAAATAGCATGATAGGATAAAGTAAGTTTATCTGACAAAGAATTCTTGATGCATGCACATTGCTGTTTTTTCTTATCGTAGTCTGCCTCTCAGTATATTTTTTTTTTGCCTTTTATGTACCAGGAAATTAGCAAACTCAGTAAGTTTTAACCAAGATTTTTCTCAAGAAAATAGCTAATACAGCTGGCTACACTACAATTGTTCAGTGCCTTTGCATGAGAGAAACAAGCCTTCCTCAATCCTCTGGAATGGAGGCGTCCAGTCTTTTTATTAATGAAAGCAATAACTACCTCTTTAACCTCCTATGGTAGGATTTCAAGATGTGAAATGGAATGGTGCAACTTTTGACCTAAGAGAAGCAAAAAATGAGAGTTGTGAAGTGTAACAAGAAAGTCTTCCCTAGTTTGCTAATGGTAGGGGAAATACCAGAAGTGTAAGTCTCTTAGGTGGGAAGAAACATTATCATCCAATAAAGCTGTGAAAATTGAAATGTTTACTGATAGTGTTTCAGTGAAGATAAATGCTACAGTAAGCTGCAGTGATATTATTTGCATGTGTAGGACTAGTAAAAATTCAACTAGAGTATTCTTCTCATTACTGCTTATTAACTTTATGAAGAGCATTGACCAAATGGAAAGAAGACTGAAAAGAGAAGGAAAAAAAGAAAAATAAATAGGGGCCACTCATTCAAAAACTTCCTTGAAAAGATAAAACAATTTTTGGGGTTCAGTTTGCAGCAGAAATGTAGTTAGGAAAGATCTAGCCATGTTTGATGAACAGTCAAAAAGTGCAAGCTTTGTGAACAGTATTAGAATAGAAAGGTGTCTAATGATAATTCTGCACAATACTAGTCTAATCATCTGTGAAGTAGGACCTTCTTGGTGTGGAATTGATCTCTGTGCTTTCTGGACTGAGTAATCCCTCTATGGATTTCTTTTTGGAACTTATCCAGTCTTTGTTATGACTTGCATATCTTTATCGTTTTGTCCTATAGCAAGGGGTTCTCCAAATAGATTACATATTATTTCATATTATTACATATTATGAAATGAGCTGCCACTTCTGTGGTGGTTTGGTTTTCTCAGTTGTTTTGGGAGTGTGTGTTTTGGTTTGTTTTTTTTGTTGTTGTTGTTGCAGGTTATTTGTAGTCTTGTGTTTTTTTTTTTTTTAATTTTCTTTTTTTTTCTTTTTTTTTTTATTCTTTTTTAATCTAGCTGCTTTTTCATCCCTAATTTTCATTGGAGGAGGTTGTTCAGTGTCTTCAGAGGCTTTTCAGAGTATTGGTTTTCTCTTTTGGGCTGAAGTATTCTGATATGCTTAATCACAGATTGTATCCAGCCAATTTCACACTTGAGAGCAGCTCAGTTGTTTAGAGCATGATTGTCTTAGTTCAAGGGGAGAACTAAGATATCTATGTTGGCCAAGAAATACCTGTCCTTTAAATTTAGAAAACAGAACTTTAATTAGAAATGTATATGTATATGAAAAGGATAACAGTTCTTAACTACAATACACATAGATATATATGTCCACAAAGAACCAAACAGCAACAGTTTATAATAACTGTGTCTC
>JAWWMO010000174.1:42906458-42986657 GCA_035047845.1 Dendrocincla fuliginosa | reverse complement strand
CAAGGCAAACAGTTAAAAGGTCTTTTGGCTACCCCCAAGAAAGGGGGGAATGCAATTATATCTACGGACAGCAGGTGGCAATGTCGTGCCCGGCTGGCTGGGATCTCCCTCAGGCGAGATGGCAGGCACAGTCCCCAGGTCAGCTCCTGCGAGAAAATCAGTGTCAGCAGCCGCAATCCTGTCTCTGCAGGGGCAGGAAACAGGCGCTCTCTCGCTCCCTCTTTCCTCACAGCTCCTTCTACGGTGCCCGCGATCGCTCACGGATGAAATGGTCGAGTTAGGGAGGAGAAAACACAGTCCAGGCTATCCAGTGATGCCAGAACCAGTATGTGACCCCATCCTCGCTCACTCTGCGCTTCTGACCTGCGCAGAAAAAATGCAGAAACTCTGAGCCCACCCCGAGCCAGTCTTCCCTCCCCCTTTGGCCTGGGGAGAGATCAGAACAAAAGGCTCTGGCTAAAGCAGTTAACATCAGGATATCCATATTCATTGTGCCCTTTGTTAACCATCTTTACGACACTAAGGCATTGGCTCCAAGCTTTTTGGAAGGAATTCCAACTGAGTTTTGAAACTATAACAATGGTTCTAATTAATACCACCAAGGCCATGAGTTTGATGCCCATATGGACCATTCACTTAAGAGCTGGACTTGATGATCCTTGTGGGTCCCTTCCAACTCAGAATATTCTGTGATTCTGGGACTGAAAAACCTAGTGGTAGCAATGTTGTCCTGCTGCTTTACCAGTGCTATCTGATACTAGGTGTGCATCCTTTGCCCTTGTTTACAGCGTAACGATCTCTTTATTTTTGTAGAGACGTATATGTAAATTCTTACAGCTGTACTGTTTAGTATACTCAGTGCTGTTTGAAAATTGCCTGTATATAGATGTGTGATCATAAAGGTCTAGTCACTACAGTTCTTCTGAGTCACTAGTTCAGGATTTATTTTTATTAGAGTTTATGATTCTTAGACCCTTTTTGATGCTGAATTTGGATACTTTAAGACTCACACAGCACAGTGAATGCATATTAACTTTACCTGTAAAGAGAACTTTTCCACCGAATATATAAACCAGAGGACATCTCAGGTGGTGACACAGGCATAGTTTCAAGTCAAGCACTCTCCGTGCCCTTGTACTTGAGAATCTACGTGCAGTTTTGATATAAAGACTTGCATGTTCTGCAACTCTCCCTGTATCAAAATCTCTTTCTTAACTAAATATTTTGTGAGATTCCTTTTTACTTGAAAAGGGTTTGGATGTTTGTTAGAGGAATGTCCATAAGCAACTGGAAGAATGTTTACTTACTTTAGGGTTATATATGATAGCTCTCTTGGATATTTTGTTACAGTCTCTTGGATAGAAGCACATCCCAAACAGCACAAGATGCTCATCTTTACACATAAATGTTAAATTAAGCAGATGCCTACTTGACATGGTGCCATTAGAAAGTGACTGTACGCTGTGTCTCTGGAAAAAGACAGCAATGTCAAATGAAATGAGTCTTACATGGAGTTACTGAGCTTACAATATCTCAGAGAGCCAGGATTACTGTCAGATAAGGAACTGTCCTTCAGAAGATCTGATATAAGGGTTTTTGGTACTGCACAAGTAATTCGTAGAAGTTATAACACACATCAGCATTTACCACGAGGGAAAAGTTTAACACTATTTAAAGTGACATCTATGAAAAAATTTTGCTATTTTTGTGATTTTAATATTCCTGTTTCAATTGTGCATGGATGATAAAATGTCTCATAACAAGAAAGGTGGCAAAAATCCGTTGAAATACATTTCAATTAACAGGACTTACACACTAGAAATAACAGTGGAAAGCTGAAAAACAGGAGAGAAATTCAACAAGTAGGATGCTGCTTTTCAAACAGTAAGCATCCAGCATCTTTCACAAGATTATATTTAGCTGCATGACTTAAATGTCACCCTGATTTTAAAAAGGACACTCTATTCTTTGTGTTTAATTACAGAGGAGAGGGAAACTTTTTGATAGCCTAATCCATTTTCAAAGATTTTGTTGTCACCTAAAAGCTTTATGTGGAGGCATGGCTCTAGTGTCATCATTATCATTCACATAGTCTGTGTTACTAAAAATGCATGCTTGAAATAACATTCTAATATGTTCTCAATGCAGTAATTTAGTGCTAATATTTCATGCCATTGTGTAGAGCCTCCATATTCTTTGTACTGTTCTTTAGTGAATCACTTGTCTGCACTAAGATTTTTGATAAGATTCAGAAATTCTACTTTTATGGTAGGAATGTTGTCCTGAGTCAGGATCATTTGGGACAAATAAAGAAAAGTGAGTTTTAGAGTTTGTTCTGCATGTACTAATTAATGAGTTAACACTTAACTGCTTCTCATTTTTCTTTTTTTTAAAATCACTGTTGTTGTACGTTACAGGCTCTGTGACAAACTGAGAAAGGTCTGAGAGGCTACAAAAACAGGGGACATAATTCTTGTGGGAGATAGCACCTTTCTGAAGTGCCTATTTACCAATGCATGAAGTATGAGAAACAAATAGGAAGGTTTAGAGATCCGTTTGCAGTTGCAAGTCTTGAGTCTTATCACAGAGATATGATGGGATAGCTTGCATGATTGGAATGGATGGCTAAGCACTTTTTAGGAAAGACAGACCGGAAAGCCAAAGTGTTGGAGTTGCCCATTACATAAGAGAACAGATGGAATTTGTGGAACTCTGCCTCAGGGAGGACGATGAGTGAGTTGAGGGTGTATGGGTTAAGATAAAAAGGCAGACTAGCAAGGAATGATACTGTTGTGGGTGTTTGTTACAGACTGCCTGATCAGCCGGAGATAGTAGATTGAGCCTTTTAGAGAGAGCTGGAAGTAGCCTCAGAGCCACGAGCCCTGGTTCTCATGGGGGTCTTCAACCACACTGACATGTGCTGGAGGAAGAGCATAGCAAGGCACAAACAATCCAGGAGGTTCTTGGAAAACACTGATGATAATTTTCTGGTGCAGGTGATGGAGGAACCAACAAGGAAGGGTGTGCTGCTGGACATTATACTAGCAAGGAAGGTCCGGTTGGAGATGTGAAGGCTGGGATCAGCCTTGGCTACCATGAGATTGTGGAGCTCAGTCCTCACTGCCAAGGCCAGCCCTCAGGAATCCTTGATCCAGGAGATGAGGGAGGATATCCACAGAAAGGAAGTCTTTCCCTTGGTCCAGGAGAATTATGTTATTTAGTGAAACTTGACATCCACAAGTCTTTGGGCCCTGATGGGATTGCACGCCCATGCACTCCCACTGCACACTGCATTCCCATCAGTGCAGAAGGAACTGGCAGACATCATTGCTGGGCCACTCTTAATCATCTTTGGAAGGTCATGGCGATCAGGAGGGAATGCCTGAGGACTGGAAGAAAGTCACTCACACTCCAGTCTTCAAAAAGGGTGAAAAGGAGGACCCAGGGAACTACAGACTAGTCAGCCTCACCACAGTCCCTGGAAAGGTCATGGAATAGCTCGTTTGGAGACCGACTCTAAGCATGTGGAAGACGAAGGGGTTCAGTGTAATCCACATAGATTTGCCAAAAGGAAATCATACTCAACAAACCTGATTGCCTTCTACAGTGGGACAACCCAATGCCCAGTGGATGACGGGAGGGCAGTGGCTGTTGTCTAGTCTGGAATTCATAAGGCTTTTGTCACTGGTTCCCATGGTATTTCTCAGGGAGACTAAAGCAATTGGTCTGATTTCTGCAGAAGAGGGGAAAATACTGACACAGTGTGCCAAGGAAGTAGGTCCTTGTTTAGCACCTTTTTAGCAATGATATTTGCCAGCAAGTTAAAACTGCAAGTTAATGACCAGCAATGGGGGCATAAGGTATTTGTTATATTTGCTGATGAACTTCAAGGATATAGGAAACAGAACTGAAATCCAGAATCCAGTCTTGTGTGTGGCTTAGAGGATAAAGCTTAATAGTTGTAAAATGTAACAAGGAAGATGAAAATTGTACTTTAAGAAAAACAGATAGTTTTCGAGGCAGTGGAACCAAGGCTGTGAAGTTCTCTGTGAATGTTTTTGAGCAGGCTATATAAACTTGTCGAAAAATGATATAGATATAAAAAGTCATGTGTTTAACCAGGCAGAAAGTTTGCTAGCCTTTGAAGTCCCTTCCAGCCTCTTCTTTCTGTGCTCTGTGCACAGAGAATATGAGCTAAGAATATACTAGGTATACTAACTATAGTTTCTTGATAGATGTTTTTTTTTTTTGCTGCCTCAAGAGGGTGCTGTCTGCTAGCAGCTTGAATTGCAAAACTGAAGTAATTCTGGTATTGTAGTATAGAACAATTGATTGAACTGTTGTGTTCATCATCTAAACTGCTTTAATAAATATTTACCATTATTTGTATTAGTTTGTACATGAATTCACAAAATATTGGAAAAAAGGCTTACAGGGATATAATTATTTTGTGTTGTTGCAGTCATTCTCATGTATATAGCTCTTATTTACTACTTCTCACTCTCGGATTTCTGAGTGTGAAAGTGGACAACATTGGTCTGTTTCACAGACTGGAGATATGAAGGAAATATCCCTCCAGGCGTTAATCAGGCTTGTGACAGAGAAGCTAAGATTTTTGTATTTCAGCTTTGTGTTAGGCTGCACGAGACTTGATACTGAGATATTTAACACTTGAATAGAACCACCACTGTAGAGAAAAATATGCTTATGCCTAAAGGAGGATATTGCTAGCAAGATAACCGTTTGGTTCCCTGCTTGGGTACTTCTGGAGTAGTCAGTGCTATAAGTAGTTATTTTCTGTACCATTCTAAATCTTTTTTAATAAAATGCAAATTTTGTTCTCTTTTCCCCCATACTATACCTTTTTGCCGTTGTTACTTTCCCATGTTGTAAAAGGCACACTAATTTCCTACAGTGTGGTTTTTTTACCTTTTGAAGGTATCAGAACGGGTAGAGAGAAGACTTCAGGAGATAGAGCAAGAAATGCGTGCTGAAAGACAGCTTGTAGAAAGGCGCCAGGACCAGTTGGGACAGATGTCTCTTCAATTACAAGAGGTATGCAAATGAAAGCCCCCTGTGTATTTAAGATTTAAATAGGAATGTATTGCATTTGTGAGCCTGTACCTGTCAAACTGGCAAAAGTGCTTATATATCTGGCACATTTTTAAACTCTATCAGTCCAGCTCAGCTTGTTTTGATGATTAGATGTTACCAGGTACGGTGTCAGTTCTTCATTATACTGTCTTGACTATGTTTACACCTTTTTGGTAACTGCCACAAATGTTCTAGGAACCTATGTCCTTTCTGAAACCTCAAGCAAACAAAAGCAAGTAATTAGCTGGGTTTTCTCAATTAAAACATTTCTAAAATGTAAACTTTGCTTACAGTGAACAGTTTTTTTAAATTTATTTCAACAAGTAATCAAATGCACTGTAGTGGCCAGACAGCTTTTCATCACTTTTCAGTTTCGTTCAACAATATCTGACAAAATATAAAATATTGTTTAGGAGACAAGTAGAAATGCTTATGATATAAATTAAAATTTGAGATGGCCACTAGTTCTTTTTTTTTCTCCTTGTTTTAGGAAATGAATAATACTTTTAGTATGAAAAATACTTCTCTTTCTGATTTTACTCCTATTTTGAAAATCTATGTAACTTTTTATTTCACTTTCCTCAAGATACGATTTGCAGTATTATCTCTAAGTATGCAGTAGAATATTATATTCTATTGCATACTTAGCTGTGCAATTCCTTGTTTTTTACTTTTAGTATTAGCAAAAGTATTCATGCTTTTTGGGAGGTGTTATACTGTGCAGTGATACTGAGGAGCCTTAATTTAGAATGATGCTATGCATTTCATGTAAAGCTAGAGACTTTTCAGAAAGGTCATATTTCATGAGGTAAGATGCTTTTCTGATATAGATAAGAAGTAATGTTTAACAAAAGGCTTGTAGTCTCTTCTACTAGTATTTCAGAAAGACTGTTTAATTTTTCCCCCAGTTGGTGTCCTAATGGGTGAAAAGAACTAGAGTGCTTAATTTCAGTTTTCAGTGCTCTTTAATATGCCCACGTCCATTTTCTAGGTTCTTTGGTTGTGCCTTCAGTCTGGTAAAGGGATGCTTAATGAAATGAATTGGTGTGATTTGATAGTGTTATCCACAGATTGGAACAACCTTTTTTTATTTTTTTTAAAGGGATGATGATTTGTATCTCTAAAGATACATTAACACTGCCATGGTTTCCTTAGAAGGAAAATTTGACTTCAAGTGAATGAGTTCAAATGTAGTTCAAAGAATTTTCATACGATCTTTCATAGATCATATGAATGATCATGGTCTATGTGATCAAAAGCCTTTGGGCTGGGTACCTTTTTTCTTAGTTGCTCATCTTTGAATTTCATGCAAAATGAATATGAAATAAGTACATCCCAGACCTTCCATTCCCCTAAGCTGTCCAGCTGTGAATTAAGTTGGTTTAATCCTTCCTCTGGCAAATTCTTTTTTATTCTGTACATATTTTTGTAAGTTATTTTTCCTGAGGAACCCTCTTCTAAAATACAGCATAAGTTGCTCTGTTTTAGAAAGAATGTACTTGAATTGTTTTGTGTACTTCTGCATAGCCTAGGTACAATAAAGTAAATAAATATTTTGCTACAATTGTTGTTTGGATGAAATGTGTTTCTGCATAATTTTAAGAGCATGTTACTTTGTTATTCTGTTTCTTGTTCTTGAATTGTGAGTTAGATGGACTCTTAGCTCTGTCACTGGCCTTAGTCTTGTGGTGATCATTGCATGGGCGTAATGTTCTATTGAACTCTATTTCTGTTTTCTTCTGTTTCTCCAAGATGCTTCCCAAATAGTGGGAAGCATCAATGGAACGGAGGGTGGTGTTTGGGTTGAGTTTTGAAATCCTGTCATTTAATGTGGCCTGAAGGATTTACAGAGAAATGCTATTTGAAGCATTTGTGGCAATTTAATGATACAATTATTTTTTATCAGTTTGCCTGTTACATGTTTCAAACCTAACAAAATCAAATTTAACTTTGGGATGTGACCAGTAGTTTCTTTAATTAAGATATCTTGTGAAGTTTATGTGAGGTTTGTGTTACTGTTTTTTAAGGAAAGTGCAATGTCCATAACTGACCACTACTTGTCAGTGTTTTACTGTCTTAAGAAAATTGTCTTTCTAAATTGCAATTATTAAATTATATATTTTCAGGGTCTACCTGAACATGATGATACATTTGTTTTGGTCTTTCCTTTGTCTGTCTTTTCTTTCTGTCTATCTTTTGTGTAATGTGCAAACTTCTTTGTACTGTAGTATTGTTATAATCAAAGACTGATTATTAACCAAGATGATATCTAGTTGTATAGTGCCCATAAAAAAAGCTTGACGTGTAACATTTTACATCTTTAACTTCCAAATTTGCATTTTTATTTTGAATTTGTATCTGTCTGTGCCGTGTGTAGGTGGATAAAAATTTTCTCTACATTTTTATATATCTTTTAACTTAGTGTGTATTGGTGCATTTAAACAACAATTATTGCAAATTAGAAAATAGGAATGAGCAAAAAATATTCATGCAAATCATACATCTTCAATTATTTCTATATTCCTGATACAAAGGTGTTTCTGATTAGAAAGAACAAATATGCTCATCAGTAGCCAGTGCTACTGACATGTATACATGAGTTGCTTTAATAACTGCATTTGTCGTGTAAACTAGAACTATTTTGAGATTCCTCAGTGCTTTTGGGTTTTTTCACATAAAGACACCATCACCTCTTACTGTTTGTTTGTATTTATAAGTATTTTCTAAAACAAGATCAAGTATCATTCTGAAAAATGAGCTTTAAAGAGCTATCGTATGCATTGGGCATCCTGGATAGCTTTACAAAATCCTGTACTTGGCTTCCTGGATGTTGGTGAAATGTGTCCATGTGTTCATGCTTTGCATGCTTTAGGTGAACAGAATCATCTTTATAGAACATTTTGAACCCACTGACTGTGGTAAGGGAATGACTATAGTTACTCTTAAAGCTAGCAACTTGGATAGGCCAGGAAGCATGTTTTAACTTTTTCTTTGTGCAACTGTATACTTAGATTCTGTTTACCTCCCACTGCAAATACCATGAAGTGCAAGAAGCTGGTGGACAGAGAGTGGGGTAAACTAATGGTCAAAAGTGTTATTGAAAATTCTTCTTTGCATATGTTTACCTCTGATCTTTTTAGACAAACATAAACTTGATCTGTGCTCTGAGCCATCTGCATGTTTTAGCGCCTCACTGATACTCACTCTTTGTGCTATGCCACCTGTGGCTAATGATTTCTGTTTTGATTGTACTTTGAATCTGACTCTTTCTTGGAACATGAGCAAGTCTCATACCTATCTGTCACTGAAAAAGCTAGGTAGTCTGTCTTTAGATGCCTGACTGATACGTCTTGGTATCATATTTGGACCCATGCTAATCACTAATGTAGCAATTTAGGGAAAGGATGTTCATTCACATTAGGATATGGTACATTTTTGCCTTATATTAAAATATAGCATGAGGCTGGTCTGCTTTTGTGCTTTTTCATTTCTGATAAAATGAATAACTCACTGATCAGTTGCACTTTGAAAGAGCAAATTGCAGTTTGTGGTCTGTGCATTGCTTTCAAATAACCTGGTTTTATTTAAAAAAAAAAAAACAAACAAACCACAGCAAAACCAAACTAAGAAAAAACCCCAAACCCTTAGAAAAGTTAGTAGGCTTAAATTGCAGTGAAAGTTATGATTTGTTCTTGAAAGATTTTCATTAAGTTGGAAAGATTGAGGTCTGTTGTTACAGAATCCTCCACATAGTTTTCCTCGTGTATAGGAAAAGTTTATCTGTTTAGTGGGGAGTAAATTACTTTATCTTTTTAAAGTTTTACAGTTCTATATTTTCTGCATGCATATGGATGAGATTTGCTGAGTTGGGGTATACCAGATATGTTTATATTCTGATACTGTCTTATGCTAGTGACCTCTTTTTAAAGACCTGTAAGAATTGCTCTCCTTGGCCAAATCAAAATTTTCTCTAACCTGGCCACTTAGGCAGGCAGTGGAACATCTATCTACCTGGTCCATCCCAAAACCACGCTGTGAAGGCCTTTTTACATGGAAGTCCTTTGTTTTCTTGTGACCTCGTCTATACCTACTCACTCTAACATCTCATCAACGTCCTTGTCAGCCTCCTCCTGAGCAGCCTGCATCCTAATGCTTTCAAGAGGAGGATCTTAGTGGCAGAATCCTATTGCCTGTAGGCCTGCTACTTTTCCTTGGTGCTTCAGCAACTCTGAGCAGTGTCTGCCTGCTTCTTGGGAGCCATCAGAAACGAGTGTATGCTGAAACTGTTGTCCTTGGCATCCCCTTCCTAGTTCCCATTTTTGACATTTGACTCCCCTAAACCTTTCTGTGGAGGCAACAAATGAAATCAAAGAGTCAGTGGGATCTTTATGTGTTTTGTTTCTTTCTTTCTTTATTTTACCCTTCCCAAAAGAAAGCTTACATAGAGATATGTCTAGTGGTGAAAAAACAAAGAGTAGCACAAACCAAAAAGAGAAAATTATTTAAAAAGAAGTACAGGAAGGAGGCAAAACGTAGAATTAAGTTTCACCTATGCAATTTTTGATTTGTCAGTAACAGCTGACCTTTTTCTGGCTGTCTACTGACCAGATGTTTCCATTTCTTAATGACATCTTGTTTAATTAACTGATTGCCTACCTAACACCTACTGGAACAATGCATGTTTCTCAATTGAAGCAGTGCATATGTAGTATGTTTAACTTACTATAGCATCATATTCTTTTTGTAGTGTTTTCGCTCTGGTGTGTGTGTGTATATATATATACATATATGAGCTGTTTTTCCTTAAAATGAACTGGCTATGGGCTATTTTTACAATATGTAGAAAGTAAAACTGAATGTTATATTTGCAGTATCAGTTACAGGAAAGATTACCTTTTTATTTGAAATAATTGCTATTTAATAGCCTAAATATCATCCAGTGATCCTGAAAAGTTAAAATGAAATATTTATTTCTATGGTTTCTTCTGGGAATTAGAATGCACTACTGATGCAGAGACATACTTTTTGCCTTCAGCAGGAAAAGCTTTGAAAATTTTACTTGTATTTCTAATTCCAGCCCAGCTTTAATATTTTCCTTATGATGCTCGCATCTCTAGGCAAATCTGCACATGAAAATATGCATTTTTGGTACTGTGTTTATTAATTTAGTGCCAAAACATGGTTGGCATAAAGTTGACTGTATATAACAGAGCTTCCAATTTTGCTAGTAAAAACGGAGCTCAGTTGGAGTTAGTACACATCATATATTCCAAGTAGGCTGTTCTGAACTGGTACTTTGGGTCAGTAAAAATAAACAAAACAAACCACTCAAAGAAACAAAAAGAAACCTAAAGAAAAACCCCAACCCAAAA
This sequence comes from Dendrocincla fuliginosa, assembly GCA_035047845.1. Lineage (NCBI taxonomy): Eukaryota > Metazoa > Chordata > Aves > Passeriformes > Dendrocolaptidae > Dendrocincla > Dendrocincla fuliginosa. The sequence goes on along the minus strand of JAWWMO010000174.1, from coordinate 42,976,191 downwards.
CCCAACCAATTTGTGCAATGATGGCATTAGCTGAAATGATGATCTTTGACTTTTATTCATTTAGTTTTTGGGACTTCTTCCGAGGGTCTTTCTGAGTAAAATGTGTGCAGTGTTGAGTTTTATAGTTGACTGGAATGGTAGATTTAAATCTTTACTGAATACTTAGGGAATTATCTTAAATATGTTACAGACTTCTGCTATCTGATTAGGAATCAGTACAAGTAAAAGTGTAACTCTTTGTAGCATAATATTTTCAGTGACATAGTTATGTTTTATATCTTCCACAGTCTCAGTTTTTAATGTGAGCTGTTCAAGCAGGAGAGTAATCCAAACTATACTGAAACCCTTATGTTTCCTGAGGTGAGGATGTAAGGCTGAGATAAATATATAAATCCATATGTTGTCTTCAGAAAGCTACTTTTAAAAGGACAACTTCTAAAGCTGAATGCCTGGCTTCATGGAAGTTGATTAATATCTTGCACTCTGTTTTCATACAGTGAAATTGTTCTCCAGTATACAGTGGAGAGAAAATGTTCAAAAGCTGAATGAAATTGCACTATTTATATAGGTAAATGTCAGGGATATTTGTTAAGAGAGATACTTGTTTAAAACACAAAATGAAAATGCTGCTTTGGGAGAACAGACTGGGAAAAAGAAATTTCTTTCTGGACAGGCTATGTGTTTTTGCTGTTGCAGTTTTAGCAAGGAACTGTGGAAGGAGTAGATGTACTTATGCTTCAGGATATGAGATGAAAGTAAACAATTTGCGCTAAGTTCTCTAATTAATTGATTTGTGACAAGTGTGAAAGATGCTTGGCCATGCTATGCAGATAAAAACCGTGATTGATTAAGAGTTGCTCAAATTCACGGCAAACTCTCAGTATATGGCTACTGATCTCTGTCAGTTGATGTTTCTAAATGATGTTTAAAATGAGCCAATGGTATTGTTATGGCTTGAGATATCCAAACTTCGGTTGTGTATATTACAAATTGTACATGTCATTAATGTCTGTCTTGTCTAATGCTTTCTTTGCCAGTGATTGTCTGTGTTATGCAAATAATGTTGGTTTGCAGAGATTGTTTTTTAAGATGCTTTAGGATATGTATGTGGTTTTAGATACCTCAGTCTGAGAGGGGACAGGAAAAGTCCCCATGGATTTGTTTTGTTTTTTGTTGTCAAACTAGGGCACATCAGTGTCAGTAACTTCTGATCAGGAAAGTTTCAGTTGACTCAGTCATAATACTGTGATTCTAAGCATCTGTCCAGATTCAGATGAAAGTAACCTTTTTTTTTATTTTTTTTTTTTGAGTTCCAACAAAATATTGTGGTAGTTTTTTCTTTACCGAAGTGCACTGTATCATTGTATTTCATAACATTCACACTTTACGTTAGAGAGTATATCCTTTTTCTGTGATATATGCACAACTAATCTATAGGGGATCTCTTGAGCCTTTTAGACCTTCATCTCAAGGTGTTTGGGGTCAACCTTAAGTGTCTGGAGCTCTATAAGTCGGAAGGATGTTAGTGCTAGTTTAGACTTTGTATTTGTCCCTGCTCTCTGCATGGGTGTGTTTATGTATGCATGGACTTATATTTATTTTTTCATAACAATATACATTGGCTCTACATGGAAATATTAGTCACAGACAGAAAGCATTTGTCTCGATCTTCTTTCTTAAATGTATCAGCAGATTCTTTAATTTTAACAGCCTTAGAAAGACGGCTTCTGAACTTTTCTAAGAAAAGTTCTAATGCTATTTACTTTTCTAATGCTGTTTGCAATATATTTTTCTCTTCCAAAGGCTTTAAGGAAGCAAGATGCTAAAGCAGATGAAACAGAAGAACTCATGAAAAACAGACTTGTGAAATATGAAAGTGAAAAGAACCAAGTAAGACTTAATTTTTTCCTTTTTGTTTGGTTTAAGTGAGTCTGTAGTGTCTTATGTTACAGTATATGCTTCCTTTTTCAGAGAAACCAACAGGACAAAACTTTCTTTACTCTTTAAGAATACAAGGTTTGGTTTTTTTATCTGCATCAGAGACACTGTGCGTATAGCTAGGCTGAACTTGTGTCTCTCTTTCAAAACTCTTTAGTTATAGTGTGTTACTTCTAATGACTCTTTCATCCTGCTAGGCAGACAGATTTATAACTTTGGCATTATCCTTGATTTCTTTCTCTGATTTGTCTCTAAATTTATACATAGTCTGCTGTTGCTTATTTGCAGCAGCTCAAGGGTGCAGCTTTTCTCCACCTTCAGCTAACTTATGCTGGTTATTTTGCGCCATAGTTATGATTATTAATTACTCTTACTGAATTGTTGCCATATTGTTCTCTTCCTGTTGGTAGAAAACAAGATTTCTTCTATTTCTGTTCTAGCAGGATGCTAGGGCTGTATTACATTTTTCTAGATTTTTTTTCCTCTTGCATCAAGTGTAGCCTTTTTGTCAGTACTTTACAAGTTATACCCTTTACTTCTAAAACTTTAGGTAGTGTTTTATGTTATGTTGTTCTCTTTATTCCCTTAATGCTGGTCCTGTTTACTTTGCCCGTTTGCCAGCCTCTCAACATCCTCTTTGAGATTGCTATCTCAACAATAACAATTTCTGCTGTCAAAATCTGTATTTATTTCCATGTGGATCTTTGAACTCTTTGTGGTAGAAGTCAGAAAATATTTTCTAGCTTTTTCTTTCCGTTTTTTTTTGTTTGTTTGTTTTTCTAAATGGTCCTAAGTTTGATGACTTTTTTTTTACATTTTTAATATTATGTTTTTAGAAAAACTGCTAATTTTGTGAAATTCAAGGCACTTCAATTTTTCAGTTGTCTTGTTTCTAGAATAATTCAAACACATCATCTTGTACAACACAGAAAAAACACAGATTTTACTAATTACCAGTTCTACCAGTACATGTCATCTTTAACACTTGTATGAATAAACTATGTAACAAAGGTGACTTCAAATACTAAGTCATTGTTCATTTTATTTTGAGTTTGAAAGTATGTTTCGAGTCCAGAGACAATGTTTTTGCAACTTTGTTAAAGTTTATCTTCCATTATTTTACTTTTAACCCAGTAAAAATTTGCTTTTGTGCTTTTTCATTCTGGATAATATAAATGACTTTGTATTTCCGTGTGATATAGAATATTGGGCAAAAATTATAGACTACAAGTTAAATTATCATTTTATACAAATGAAGGTTTGCGCTAAGATTTTGGACAAATAAAAATATTGGGTATATTATACTTCATTTTAAATAGATACTTATGTAGATTAATGTGTGTCAGAATTAAATAATTAAAATACATTTTTATGCTATGATGCATACATTGCTTTTCTATCTTCATCATGCTCTGAAATGAAAGCTTGAGCAGGAATTGGTGCAGTCCCGGAAAAAGTTGAATGAATCAGAAGGCAGTAGAGAAGTTCTTTTGCATCAGGTAACTGCTTTGGTGTGGTAAAAATCCTAAAGTTTTCATATTAGGTTGTGTCCGAGTCTTTTTGCTTAATCGTCCTCTTTCATACTCTGATAACATTGTTTTGTAAAGGAAAAAAGAGATACAGAAATACAGGTTGAAGTGTCTAAAATATGTGGACTGAGCTCCTGTTATATTTTTTCTGCTTTCCAAACTTTTTTGTATATATGTTCATACATACTAATTATTTTCAGTGTATTTTCAGTACATAAACACGTTATTTGTAACTTTCTTTCAGTACATAAACACGTTATTTGTAACTTTCTTTCATAACATGCTTTAGAACAACTTCTATATTAGTAATTATTGTTATGCAAAGTGCATGCTATAATTTGTGAATTCAGATAAATCAATGACTTAGAAGTATTTGCTTTATTGCTGTATTGTAACATGCGATAAAAATATATAAACAAATATCTGAAAAACACTCCAAAGTGTCCTCTAAACAGTAGTTATTGATGCACATATGATTAAACTCTGAATTTGTACAAACCTGGATTATAGCTTTAGAAAAGTATCCTTTCTCCTAAACATTTCTAATCATTCTTTCAGAGGGGCTGGATAAAAAGACTGAAATAACGAGGGAGGGGGCAATTGTCCTACTTATCGTTGAGCATTAGTTGTTTGACATGTGTATCTAGCAGAAGTTTGAGGTGGCTGTATTACTGTTTTGAATTTAACTCACTGTGCATAAAATATGGAGTGATATGAATTAGAGGTATTTTTCTTCAATTCAACTTTAGAATGTCAGATTTTCATTTTCCGGTACATAATGTCATCTCTCTAAGTGCTATACTGTATATGATAGAAAGGGAAAATGTAAAGTCTCAATGCTTCTTAATGCATTGTACTTTTAAGGAACACAATTGAAATAAAATATATTGTTTATTAAATTTGTATAAATATTTTCACTAGCAATTTAAAAAGACAGTTGCAATATATAATATGGTAGCATTTTGTTTCGTCTAGAGGAACTAGTATGCTACTGTGGTAAACATAACAAATTAAAATGTTTCCTTTAATTCTGAATAATCACTTTGTGGCCTGTAATTAGGAAGTAGTTTGTCTTTTTGTTTACGATCTGCAGTACTCTCAAGATTTATTTATAAATATTATTTGTGTGTAGTATGTTTTTTTTAGTGCTTAATAAAAGTATGGTATTTTTCCTTAATTCCTCTTTTTAATTAAACATTTGATACTTGTACATACATTTTAGATTGAGGATCTTCGTTCTCAACTTCTGAGAGCAGAAGAAGACCGTGCAGAATTGCAACATCAACTTTCACAAGCTGCTGTGCATCGCCAATGCTACCAGGATGTACAAGATGATGACAGGAGAGTTAGAGCAGGTACAACTCATGTTTTGCACTAGAGGTCTACCAATTAGTTAGTAAGCCTTGACATTAGCTTTGTCTTAGAATTGCAGTCTAATTCTTCTCTTGCTTCAACAAAAGCAGCCACTTAATTTCTCAGATTTAAGTTAATAAATATTGGCACCTGAATATTAACAGCCAGATAGCAATGATGGTTGTTTTAGGATAAAATATCTTGATTTGCGTGGTTAAAACAGATGAGACAATTTCAGTAAACTGGATAGCGCTGTTACAGAAGAAAAACATCTGTTTTATTTTTAAGTAATAATTTTTCATAAACCTTCTATTTCAGTCCACTTGCAGTTTGAATTCTGCCATCTTGAAAATCACAGCACGAGTCATTTACTAGGTGGTTAATAAGGCTGAGGAATTTCTGGTATGATTTTTAAGGAACATAATGTTCCTGAGTGGTTCAGAAAATTTTCCTGTATGATGCAGTCAGGGCTTCTGTTTGCAGTATGTTGGACTTTTAGAGTTGGAATAATTTTATTTAGAAGAAAAATACTTTAAACAATTACAAAATATAATTGCATCTTAAATAACCACTTTAGCAAGGTCTTAACTTAATTGTTAGTTATCTATCTGTATTTAAACTTTTCAAACATAATCAAAAAGGCACTAGAGAAAGTCTTTATCTTTCTCCTTATTAACATAGAAATGTATTACTCAAGATAGTACAGGTCCAGTGTTTATATGAATGTTTAATTAGTTTGGCTAATGACTTATTTTAATATTTTCATACTTCAGTTGCTGATTATCTTGGTATTTAAAATAGGACACTGATTTGCTGTTTTAGAAATCACACAGAGTTCTGGAAATTGGCTAGATCTTGTACATTGCTTAGCTTCAGAAATGTAACACAAAATAATAATGTCAATGGTTTTTGTTCAGTCAAGTCTATGCCCTAAAAAAATTTAATTTACTTGAAACAATATGCCTTTCATGTTAATGAGGGCATATTTAATTTTCCCATTAATTATATAATAATAAGTCAAGATGGTTGTAAAAATATGAAGAAAATAAAAATGTACTGGAGCTATTACGATGTATGCATATATTTATATAATTTTTGCAATTGTGTTTCACCTTGCTGTGTTATTTCTGTTTCTTCAAAGATATGTGGGAAGAAGACAAATGGAGGGGGTTTTTTATGCCTCTGGTAGCTGTTTGTGATTAAAGACCTTTGAATTTCTGTTTGAAGGAATTTATAGCTTACTCTTATCCAAAACTTTGATTGTATTTGTAGGATTCAGACATAGCATTCACAGATAATGTGACTTCCAAATCAAGAGGTATTACTCTGGTGGGATAAAATCTTGGCCTTGAAGCTTATGGCTGAATTTAATTTATATGAGAACTTGCCTATTGTTTTTTCATCCTGTTTTATTTTATTCAGATTTATTGGGGTTTTGGGTGGTTGTGTTTTTTGCAGTGGGTGAGGTGTGTATGTGGGGAAGAGTAGAAAAACCCTATGAAATGACTGAAAAATACTGTCTCATTCAATACAAGGTTATGAGGTTATGATACATGTATAGCCATTTTTCAGATATTTTGGTCCAAATCAATAGTTACAGAATAGTCTCAAGTAGAGAAGAAAATTGCCAAAAGAGAAATGAAGTGAAATTAATTTACCACAAGTTTCTACTGAGTCTGTTGCTCTGTTCTCACTGTTTTACAGTAACTGAAAGATATGAGAGAGAGAAGCAAGATCTGGAGAAACATATTTTGGAACTTAAAGCAAAGCTGAGTCATAATGCTGTAATGTCAGAGGTAGAAGAACTAAAGAGATGCATAGAGCGTAAGGACAAGGAGAAAGCACAGCTTGTAATGCACATACAGGTGAGTTGTTTGTGTTTACTTTTTGTGTGGTGGTGTTTTGGGGTTTTTGTTTATTTTAAAAATAATTTCTCATCTGTTTAGGTGATAGATTAGGGATTGACCTTTTAAACTAGAAGTAACTATCATGCTTTTCTTTGTTTATTGTGTAAATAATTTTGAAAGGTGATTTGAGTTTGCAGAGTTTTTTCCCTTCCATCGTAATACCAGAAAAGGTGTTTGCTATTTCCCATAATTTAATGGTTTGAATTACTTCCCTTTCCCATGTGCAAAGAAAAGGTGATCTGATTTTATCAGTTATTGTTAATAATGGGTTTCGGAATTACTTTTATAAGGCAGTACTTACTTTCTTATTCCCCATTCCAATGTGCTTCAGAACTAAAGTTTAACTGAAGATACCTTGTTCTACAAGATAGTGCAGTAGAGTAACAAAAGTAGATCACAACTTCTCTCTTTTTTTTTTTTTTTAGCACATAGATGCAATATAGTAATATAATCATTATTAAAAGTATTAGTGTTCTTATTTATGATAAGCACATACTATTTAGCATGGTTCTTTGTGAAAAGATAAAAGCAGTCTTGGTACTGGAATTTTAGTTACAAGACTTTTACCACAAAATGAGATCTAAGTAGCCAGTAGCCTTTTCATTAAGGTGGGAGATTCTGTATTTTTTGATCCTGTCTAGATTTGTCATTGGTAGTAAGATGCCTGAACTATTTTCTTCTCTTTCATGACTGTCAGAGAAATGAGTTTGTTTTCAAAACCATGTATTATTTCAGTACTCAAAGATTTTGCATTTTGTTGGGCTTGTACTGGGGCATTCTGTAAGCAAGGGATTTTGTAATTTGTATTTATTTTTCTAGTGAAGGTACTTATCTTTGAAATGATGTTGTATTACTTTGGAAATTCAAATGCAGAAACTTAGTTTTTGTATATTTACAGGACTATACTATTCACTTTACTTCTACCATTCTTTTAACTTGTCAAGTCCTGTGTTGATTTCAATCAAACTAATACATCAAATTACATTTGGAAAAAATTGCAGTCTCAAAATAAGGTCCTGCATACTTTATGAAATTTGGTCATTGAATGGGTTTAAAAAGACCTAGAGTGCTTCTACAGAGGATAAGACAAGCAGAACTTATTTCCTGATCATTGGAAATACCAGCATTGGTATTCTAGCTGGCCTATACAACTCCAGACTAACACAAAACATCTTGTTTTTTTGTTTTGTGGGGCCTGAGAAATTCCAGTTACTTTGGAGACAGGAATTAATGGGCTAAAACCCCAAAGAAAACCAATTACTTTAAACTTCTGCTTGTAGAACATGCTTTCTTAAGGGTCAGAATGATTTTCTAATACTAATTTCCTGCTCTGAAAACACTCATGTGAGGGTGCTCGGTTGGGGTCATTGTCATTGCTCTGAGTTAGAAATCTTTGACTTCCCTCATTTTCTCAACAGAAAATACTTTGTACTTCTTATCTGCTTCCCACTGCCTTTCTCCTACAGAGGCAGTAACAGGAAAATAGCTAGTGTGTTTTTCTTTTAATGAGACATCAAGGACTGTGAGGATGTGAATTTCTAAACTTGTGTTCTAACAAAGCATTTTGTCAAGCCTGTTCTAACAGCTGCTCCTATCAGATAGTCTGGTTCGCAGTTGGAAGTGACCAGTCATGTTTGACTTGGGTGTAATTTATCTTTGTTTAGTGGGGAGGATCTAGCTGCACTTGCCTCTGATGTACATGTGATAGTAGAAATTTCTTTTGATTTATTTAAATGTCATTGTTTTCAACAATTAGAGTTGTGAGTTGTACCTTTAGTCCCTGACAGTTGCCATAAAATCACAATGTGATGTAAAATGGAGAGGATGAAAAAGGTTAAAACACATTCTTAATCTCATGTTTAGAAGTGAGTTCAATCTTAAATTATTTTTTAAATTTTAGAGAGAAAAGTTTTATTTCAGTTATTGTAGTTTATGTGAGGATGCTGCTGTGAGATCTTGCAAATGTATACAACTATTCAAATACATTTTTCTGCATGAAGCTATATAGATATGGGGCTGTTATTGTTGACTATTATGATACAATTATTATGGCTAATAAATAAATAAATTGTGCAGATTATAAAGATGCAATACCCTACTTTTTCCATAAGTGGTTTTAGACTCTTATGCCTGTGAAATTGATTTGCCACTTCTTCATTTTAATTAGGTCTTAGTAGTCTCATAGTATTGTCCAGTACAGCATAACATCAGACAGTCAATTTGTTAAAATATTTCAAATTTTTTGAGAGAAAATTATTGATGAGTTTATATATTAGAATTCTTCAGTAATATAAGTCTTTCAGTCTTATGAATATTGATTAGTATTCTCATTAAAATTCATTTATGACTTTTTCTTCCTCTACAGATGAAACTCTTAGCCAATTATTGTCATTATATGAGCTAATTAAGGTTTCTGAAAATCAATAAGTAGTACCTTTCTAAATTTACAGATATCCTTACAGAATAGGAGAAATCAATACTTCTGCAGACCAGCCTGTATTGCTATGTCAATAAACTTTCTCTCTAAAATCTCATATCAACCTGTCAGGGGGTGAGGGAAGAAAAGGTGGTTTTGGTGTATCTTGTATTTACATATGACGTTATCTGTCAGAGTTCAAGTTTTGGAAAAATATACGGAAGGCACCACTTAAAGAAATTGATTTTGGGTAACATTTTTTACTGCATGCATATACTTTTTGAATGCTTGAATGTACTTGTCTTTGATTATCAATTCACAGAATTTATGCTTGCATGAAAAATCTAAATCTTATGGATTAATGGTTCTTAGTGATTAGATGCATTAGGACTGGTGAGAGAGGCAGATCAGGTTGTGATAATAAATTAGTATCTGAGGTCTGCATTCGAGAAAAATTAGCTAGAGCATAATTAAGTTCAGTAATTAATTGTTGAAAACATTATCAGTATCAGTAGTATGATTGCATAGCAATGGGTGACTGTACTGCTGAAGTAAAGAGCAGATAAAAGAAATGAGGCAGAAAAAGACATAGATATGCTTTAGGTGACTGATACAATTAGTTTGGTGGGGTGAACTGCGACTTTCTATATTCCTATTGGTATAGAGTGCTTGCACATAACTATGATATAAGGCATTAGTTCTGTAAATTGCAGCAAACAAGTTGTCCTCACTTGCATTTTAAATTTCACACGAGTTTTAAGGAATGTTGCACTGAATACACTATGTGTTATGTTTTTTATACCTAGGATTAATCTTGTTTTGCCGTTTGTGGTAATTTTATTTTTAAGTTGGATATCAAAAATACAGGGCAAAATATGACGAGTAGTCAAACTAGGGACTAAAGTCCAAACTGCAGGAGTTTCTGGAATGGTGTCACATGTTTAGTTGAGATAAATAACTAGTCTGTAACTGTAAAATGTTAGCCTCTTTCTCTGTCTCCAGTTTCTTAGGAAAGTTGAAAGCTAGATTGCATACTGGGATATTGGATCTGTGGAAAACTAGATGCAAAACTCTTTCACTTGGGGCAAATGTTGCATCTGTTTTTGAGTTTGTTAGTCATTTCTGTTCTGTGTCATCCCTAGCCAGGGCCTGTCAGTTGAAATGTCTGTGGTGGTGTTGCAGTCAGAGGGCTGATACAAACACTGCAATCGGTTTTGAAAATAATACTTGCTTTAATGCGCTGTACCCCCAGGATTTGGTAGCTAATCTTAATGACATTATTTAACTGTTCTGCAAAAATACTTATCTTTTCTAAAAATCTTCAGATATGAAATCCAAGAGGAGAGTATTTGATGTTATATTGGTGGTGAATGAGTTGACATGAATATTCTAATACCTTCCCGTGGTTCTGTTAGCAGTGGAACTATGAAAATAATATTAATCAGATTAGAAAAATTGAGACTCAGAATCATCTTGTGTAAAAACTGAGAAAATGTACCACAATCAGTTTTTTCTATAGTACTTGCTATGCAAACTATGCTAACAATTACTGTATATATACACACAATATATTGTACCAATAAACTGTTCTGAATATTTGCTTCTATGAGAAGAACCTCCATACTGTTGTAATGTGTGTCACATTGTCATACTTCTGTTTCATCTGGAGGAGCTCACTGAGTTCGCTGTGTGACTGACCTTGAGCCACAGAAAACACTGGATGCTCCTTGGAATCTGGTGTCTAATCTATAAGGGCAGCATTTGTCATCTGTATAGAATTTTTTTGAAATCACAGGTGCTTAGTAATTTGCCACTTGGAAAAGAAACTCAAATGTCCAAGGAATATAGTTTTTTTTTTTCTAATAAGCACAACGTCCTGAAATTGCTTGTTCTTTCTCTTAGATTGTCTGTCTTGATAACTACAGTAACAATTGAGAAAGAGAAAATTAGATTCATATTAAAACAAGCAAACAAAAAAACTCCAACAAACAACTCCAAAACACCCTACATCTCTGTATTCTTGTCTTGTAGAAATCCTTAAAATATTTACATTCTGAATTGCCTAGAAGGGTAATTCCAAGATAGGAGTGTGAAAATCAGGGGAAATTCTGCAGGGTCTAAAGTAAACAACACTCATCCAAATTCTTCTGCCATAGTTAAAGGGCAGCCTGAAAGGCTCGGGACACTTTCTTGAGTGGAACAGCTATCAAAAGGTGCACAGACACGGTTGTGGCATTGAGCTCATTGTCCAGGCTTCAGTGATACAGAACCGAAGGGGATATCTTCAGACTCATTCTGCTGCACATAGGCCTGCTCACAACTTTAAGCACTAAGTTCAAACATATTCTCAGAACAAAGATGGAGATGCAGATCTTTGATAATTCCAACTTCTTTAGCACTAACACATCTCTAGGCACTGTAAATCTAAACAGACTTGCGAACTGGATTAAGGTGTAGTCTGTGGTAAGAACTGATGTTTCTCTTTGACCTTCAAATCCCAAAACTCTGGAGGCTGAGATCGAACTTAGGTTTGTTGCATTAGGTTTTAGATTTATTTATCATTTAGTGCTATGAACTTTATCTTCTCCCTGCTGTGTCATCTTAATGAAGGGCAACTACTTTCTGACAGGTAACACGGTACTTCACTGTTAATGCAACCTCTCAAACAAACCAGCAAAAAGAATAATGAAAACCCTGTGGTGCAACATTTGATTATAGTACCAGAGTGGGTTCCTCACAGTCTCTGACCCCATCCCTATCTGAGTTTCAGCCTTTGCTGACCTTGTATTCAGTACTGCTCTGGCCACGGATGCAGTGGAATGTGCATACAAACAACTTGGCAAAAAAGGCAGTCAAGCTATGTGCCTTACATTAATGATAACATTTTATGGTGTGTTGTCTACATGCATATTTAATTCACTTTTCAACAGAGTCTGTGCCTGAAAGGAAAGTGAGGACTAGAGGTTGGAAGGCAAACAGAATTGAAAGTCTGACAGATGTCAGTATACAAATGACATAAAACATGATGAGGAAACAGAGGTACTTCCTTACTCCAGGTGATTTTCCAATATTCAAGACTGACCATATGTGCATCCATAGTAGGATGCAGGCATAAACATTTTTTGCAATACACTCTCTTATTTTAAAATAAAACAGGTAGCTTTCAAGGTTGAAGGTCTTGACAAACTTAAGAGTGGGCACATGGAATGCTATGCTGCTGTTTTCCATCTGATTTCAGCTGTTCAGTCTATGCTGGCTTAACTTTTCTAAGCAAAGTGCAAACTATCTGCTGAGATCTATCATATTTACACATATTGTAAACATAAAACATCAAAATTCGCATTTATATTGGTACATTCATGTCAAAATTAATTTTTCCTCTTCATGCAAATGACTCATGTTGATAAATTAGTTGTGCTTCATGGTAAGTATCTAAACAAATGTTCCTTTTTTTATTATACTGTAAATTGGAGAGTGATTTGCTTCTACACAATAACATGAATGTTTACAGTTAATTGGACTTTGTTTTCAGTGTTTAATCTTAGACTCATTTGATTAAAAAGTCTGCAGAGACTGTAGTTCTACTAATGAAGTGTATTATCTGGAGAAATGATATATAAATAACTATTTTTTAATGATGCAGAGCTGAGTAGTACATCAATTCAGGCTGAAATCCTCTATGGTGTCTCCAGAAAGACGTGAAATGAGAAGTGATAATATTATTTATAATCACATGACTGAAGAAATGATGCCCCATTTTAGAAAAGTCTGTGGAAGGGTAAATGTAATATCTGACCATATTTTATCAGACTATTTTTAACTTCTGCTACACTCGATTTGCATCTTTATCTTTAAAGTAGTATTAAAATATTTGTTTTCATGGGAAATTAAGCTTGTTGTGATTAAAATTGTTGCTTGTTGTAGCTTCAGAGCTTTTTTTGGTTAGTTGTTTTGTCTTATGAATCAAGACTTTACAAAGTTAGATCTGGTCATTTTGCCTGATAAGTTTAAAAATGCAGTTTAAATAACGAGTTTTTTTGTAATGTATAGAACTGTAAATCTAGAAAGACTTTCCTGTTTTATTTTGCCACCTGTGTAACATTTACTCGCAACTATTTCATAATAATTCCGTAATGTTTGTCTGTTGTTTTATTTTCTATATTTAATTTGTGTCTAGAGAAGGAATGTGCATCCTACAGGTGATCAATGGATTGTCCAGTGGATAATCCTATTCCTGCTTTGCATCATGGGCATAAGTAGCAAGCTGGATTGGTTGCTCTTGTCTGTAGCATCATTCCCTTCCAGTCTGTATTTTCTATCAGTACCATAGTGTGTCACATGCAAGAGTGCACGTGCAGTTGTCTTTTCAGCACAGCAAATACTATCCTGAAGAGATTGGTACAATTTACTGTGTCCCAGGAGGTGATGGCCTGGTTTGGATGAAAAAAACCCAAAAACCCCAACCAACAGAGAGAGCCCCAATGAACAAACACGTCTCCCTCCTTCCCCCAACCTTGTGAAAGGATCTTTGTCTAACTGGTCGCCCTGAATATATCTGTAAAGTTGCTTACTCTTTTCTAGGTGAAGTACTTTTCCCTTGTCCCTTCTGAATTGCGATCTGTTTCAGTCTATATCTGCAATTTTTTTTCAGTCATTCTGACGTCTAACCCTCTTCTCTAAAGTGTTCAATCCCTTGAAGCTTGATAATATTTTTCACTATAGATCAGGTTCATCAAATTCATCTATGTCATTAATGAAAATACTGAATGGTATGAAAACAGTCTAAATGGGCCCAAAACACAGAATACTGATATGAATTTGTCTGTGATGATCTTAGTAAAAGACAGTTTTTCTCGTGTAGCTTCAATAGCTGATTTCTGAAAATGTCCTTGCAGCAGGTGTATGGAGAATATTTTTTCCTGAGTTGACCATGAGTCTGTTCTGAGAATATGATTTGAGAACAGCAGCACTTGTTATTTTTAAAATGAGTGGTTTCAATTTAATTCATTATTGAAAGACTCTTATATGCTTGCTACATTTTCAAACATTTTTGCACTTCTTTTTCTAGACATCTAGCAAGCTGCTGTATTCTCTTTGTATTCAGTGCTTTCAAGTACACCCTTATTGAACATGTTACTCTCATAAAAGCAACCAGCATAAAACTGGATAACAACTAGCTCATATACTATAAATTACTTTGGTTGTGATGAATGCTTTTGTTTTCTTGCCAGTTTTCTTTTTTCCTCTTATCTCTTTACATTCATCTCCTTACATTTTACTCTTTGGTTTATTTCTTATTTCTGTAGTGTGTAACATATGGTTGATGACTCCATCTCAAACTTATAATATAGAAAAATAACAAGAAGAGAAATAAATCCAGAAAAGATAGAGTAACAATTGTGTTGAAATTCTCCACTCTTGCAGAGGGAGAGAGCTCTGGGCTAACAGATCTTTAATACTATTCATATTTTAGGTAGAAGTGTGATTTAACATTGCTGTATAAGGTTTTATGTTGTGTATCTTCAGAGTCAGAATATTCATATTTTTTATGATGATTCTAGGTGTTAACATCTGACCTGGAAAACAGGGAGAAGCAGCAGGAAACAATGCTGGACCAGCTAAAGGAGATACAGAATTGCTACAAGGCTTGTGAGAATAGATGTAGACAATCTGAACTCCAGTCTTCTGAGTTAGCTCAACAGGTTGAAGAAAGTACCAAAGAAGCAGACCGGTATCTCACTGAATTCAAGCACTCAGAGGCACTCAGGCTGGAGATTGAGAAAAAAAGAGAAGATTTGAAGGTGAGAGCCCAGGAAGCCATCCGCCAATGGAAGCTGAAATGTAAGAAACTGAATCGTGAGATGGAAAAACAAAATGAAACTATCAATGAACTGATGGAAAAGAATAGCCAGGTAAGATTGGTTGATTTTTTTTAATTTTTTTTTTTTTTAAATCCTTTCCATTTGTTTTAGGAATGAAGATAAGGAGTTTATTTTTGCAAACTGTGACTTAAACTGCCTTCCACCTTAAGTTCTGGACCAAATTTTCTCTTAAACTACAAGAAAACTAATAGGCGGCAATATTTTTTTAACTGTTATAGAGCTCCACATTCTCTTCTCTTTTATTTATTCCAATCTCTTCACTTAATTGAAGTTTTCTTCTTGTAAGGAAGAAAATTTGTCTATGCTGCTTTTACTTTTTCTTTTCAGTTATCAAATGATAGCTTAGCTTATTTTTTAGTAAATTTTTGAGGAAATAATGTGATGGGTTTTTTAAAAAAACTTAGAATCCCACTGTGTAATAATCTTCATTCCATTTGTGCTTTATCTCATGTAGTGGACAGTGGTAAGATTTTTGAAAGTAGATGTTTACTTTCACCATGTGTGTCAGATTGCTAACAGACCTTAATGTTATGTGACCTTTGGTACAACTAGCATATTCTTAGTTCCTTTCTGTATTTAAGCTCTTCTCAGACTCTAGGCTTAGTAATGACATCTTTTATTGCCAGTAAAGACTACAGCTTCTAAAATAAGGACAGCAACTCAGTTTGGATTTAATACTTGGAGGCAAAAAAGTAGCTTTTTTTTTTTTTTTTTGAGAATGAACAGAAATTTTTTAGCAAAACCCGAAGGTTTTAGCTAAAAAAGGCACCTAACATGCATTTGGGATGAGCATGTTGCTGACACCTACCCATGTGGTTCCAAGGTTTTTCCATTCATCTGGTTAAAGAGTCTGCATTCCTTATATCTTTGTAACTTTGTTTTAATTGCTCTTCATGTATATTTGGTTTCAGCCTCTTCTTTATATTTTTTGGAATTTCTTGTTTGAAAAGTCAGTTTGTTAAAATTGATCACATCACATGTCTGGGCCTTTAATTTGCCTTTTTTTTCCCTCTCCTTTTGCTTCTACAAAGTTTCTCAGGAAAAAACATCATTTTTTTTTGGTTTTATGAGTTAGAAGAATTCCTTGATTTGTTCAGCTCCTGACATTGCTTTAAAGACAAGCACTCACATCAGTGTTCACGCTGATCATTCTGTCTTGGAGTGGTAGTAGGAACCACCATTCTGGTGGCAGTGAGTCTGTGGGTCTGTTGTTTGCTCTTATGGTGGCTAGTACAGTGCTAAGCTCCGTGTTGTGAGCTTTTATCTTAACTCACATGCTCTGCTGGTGTAGTCTATCATGTAAGTATGGCTTTGGTGTTTCTAGAGCTTCCCTCACCTTTCTTCATGTATTTTCTCATGGCATTCATACAGTTTAGGTTACTAAATCTGATGGGCTTAAGATGGCTTCATTCTCTGCTTTGTCCTGCTCAAAGATTGATGTTTTCAAGGGGTATGTGGTGTGGTGTAGAGTATGGGATATCTGTATTAATCCTCTGTTTTTGTTTCTGGTCCAGTAAACTGTTCTGAGCCTGGTACATGAACGAACGAGCATGGTTTAAAGCACAAGAGAAGCCACAATGGAGCTAATAATGAGTTGAAATTACTAAATTCTAGTACATCTAAACTGTGATTCCTGGGGTTGCTGTTTCTTTCTCTCCTGAATTGCCTATCATATTCTTTACTTTTCATTATTATTTGCTCTATCCATGCTCCAGCAGCTCATTCCATAGTAATCTTGTTGTATTGGTTAGGCTGAGCACTTGTCTGGGGAAATAAGGCTCACAAACATTTAAGAAGTTGGTCACCTCTTGCCTTGGAAAATGGAGGTTTTAAGGAAAGGAAGAAAACCTGAATCATTTAGAAATCATATGTGCCTATCAAATGGACAAATAAGAAGCAAAAACTAGAGGCAAATTATGAATAAGAACCAGTAGATCTCCAACAGGTTCTGAAACTACTGTTCATGTGAATGCATGGACATAGGTCTTTGTAGTGGCACTTGATAGGGCTGTCCACATAGAAATTTTCTGTGTTACATAAGACTCCTTGACATGGATTTTACACTTCTTTTGTGACAAATACATTCAAATGCTAAATGCAGTGAATTTTAAATTTTAAGAAATACTGTCTGTATTAGTTCTTATTTTTAAAGTCATCACCATCTTGCCAACAAATTTGAGGTAACTGTCACTGGTGAAGGAAGTTTCTTTATTTGAGGATATGTGATATCGAATGAACAGTGTGTCACTGTGGAGGAGAGAAAAAATTACAAACAGTATTTCTTGTTCTCAATACGAAATTGTAAACAGTTTTCATATGAGGATATAATCAATCTAGATGTAATATTTATTATAGCTTCAGGGAACTAGGTGAACATAGTTTAAACAGCTTTGAAATATATAGACAATTAGCATCCAAGACAAAATTCTGTGAAAATAAATAATAAAGAAAAAGAAGAAATGGCAGTCTGTTATCTTTGATTTCTGTGAGAGGACTTCACAGGGTGATGGCAAATTTTCAAAATTGGGTTGCAATCATAGCTTGCAATTTTGTGAGATGTTCCAAATATTTGCAGACAATGGCTGGCCTATAGAAAGATTGTTTAACTTTCATTCTTTTGGAGTTACTGGGATAATTTGGATGAAGTCTTGTCCATGTGGTTGCTCTTGATATTGGTTGACAGTGGATTTTCTAACATCTTTTGTCTCTTGGGATGTATTTTCTTTGAAGTATGGAGAGTAGGAAACAGATTGAAAGCAAGTTATTTACATGTTTTATTTTGAAATGTTACCATGTTTCTGGTTTTGTTTGGTGTTTGGTTTTTTTTAAGCCAGATCTTTCAACTGAAATGACAAGACAATTTAAGGAAGGTCTTTCTGTTTGGTTATTTTTTTTTTGTTTGTTTGTTTTGTTTTGTTTTGTTTTTTAAAAAAAAAAACAACATGATGGTCATCACTTCGTGTCCTCAATTTATTATTTTTGCATTTTCCTTTGCATTTCTTGATTTCTTGAGGTAATTGCAAATTTTTAAATTATTTTTAACCTGCACACTTTTAACCTGAATTGCTTTTCTATTATGGATTATTTCAAGTAATTTTGCTTTATCCAGAAATGGATACTGATTGTGGATTTAGTGGAAATACTTAGTAAAATTCAGTATAAAATTTATTAAATCAGCTTAAAGAGTCCAGTAGTTCATGTTATATCAAAACAGATTGCCCAAACAGGTTGCAGAGTTTCCTTCTCTGCAGGTATTCAAGAACTGTCTGGATGCAATCCTTTACAATGTGCTCTAGGGTGACCTGGCTTCAGCAGGCGAGTTGTACCAGATGATCCATTGTGGTCCCTTCCAATCTTATCCATTCTGTGATTCTGTGATATTTTTAATATGAAATAAATCAATGTTGGGAAAAAACATCCAAACCCTTAAGCTCCTGAGGAAAACAGTGGGGTTTGTATTACATTTGACTGATTTTTATTTTGGAGATGACATCTTCATTTCTTGACCTTGATGCATGAGTGAACCAAGCTTTTAACTGCTATTAATTCATCTACTGTGTAGTTTCAAAAATAAGTTAAAGTTGGTGTTCTTCATATGTAATATTTTAGAAAGTAAAAAAATAAGTCAGCATATGGCATGGTCTATAGTAAGGTGTGTGTGACCCATAATCTCCCTGTATTCTGCTGTGTTACTCTATTACCTCATTTGCTCCATCTTGCTAATTGGAGGAACCAGTAAAGAAACATTTCTCAGTCTGCAAAGAGAGTGAGTGAGAAGCTGGGAATTAAGCCAAACTATCCCTGTTTAGGAGGAGATAATTTAAGGACGAGTACAAGTTTGAGATCACACATGTTCTGTGTCTAAATGTAAACACTGAATTCTTTTGAACTGAATTCATAGTAAGCAAAAATTTTGTATTTTCACAGAACAAAGTATGTTAATTGTTCAACATTAGAAATGTCTAGGGACATCCATCCAACAATTATTTTTAATTACTTTATATCACAGTGGATTTTTTTTTCTTGTTTCCTAGGTCCTCAAAGAAAAGGATGATCTCAGAAGTCAGCTTCTCTCAGCTGTACACCAAATAGAAAACCTTAGGAAAGAGCTGAATGATGTGCTTACAAAGAGAGCCCAGCAGGAAGAACTCCTCCACTGTAAAGAGGTAAAACTGAATGAAATGAAGTCACATGAGGTATCTCTTGAAGAAGAGATCAAAGAAGTTCAAGGTACTGTAAAGAAACTGGAGAATGAGTTGAAAAAGCAAGTCTTTCTACAAAGTCAAATACAAGCTGAGAAGGAGCACTTGAAGACAGAACTTGCAACTATTAACTTGATCCATAAAAAAGACCAGGAACGACTCTTAGAAATGCAAGCAGATGTAAAAAATTTAAGCTCTGTACGTGTGGAACTAACAAACAAAATAGCAGAAGAGGAGAAAGTCAAAAAAGAATTACTTAAGAGCCTCTCAGATCTCCAGAAACAGCAGGAATCTAAGCATGAAGAGATGACTTCAGCTAACAGGCAGCTGAAGATGGAAAGAGAAGTTCACCAACAGGAGCTAGCAGATCTTAGATTGGAGTTACAAAATGTCAAATTCAAACATGAACAAAATGTTCAAGAACTTACGAAACTCCTTAAACAAGAAAAGGATGATGCAGAGGCTCAAATCAAAATGCTAAAGGTACTTACTGTGAAGAATTCCAATGTCAGACTTCCCCTCCCTTCACGCACCCACCCCACCCATCCCCCACCATTGAACGATGAAGGTAATAAAGTATGGGCTTTAAAGCCCTCAAGATACATTCTATTGCAGGCCATCAAAATAGTTTAATGTTCAGGGTAAAAAATGTAACAGTATCAGTTTTAGGTCAAAATTTTAATTCAAAAGTAGTGCAATTGTGTCTGTGATCACAATAGAAGAAAATGTATGAGGCTGTAATGTTTTATGTATGTTAAATGTAATATGGCAATCAGGTAAAGTGTCAGGTGACTGAGAAAAAAGGGTAACGTTGTACCCATCTTTAAAAGGGGTAGAAAGGAGGATCCTGTGAACTACTAACCTGTCATACTCACCTCTGTGCCTGGGAAGATCAAGGAACAGATCCTTCTAGAATCTCTGCTGAGGCACATAAAGGACAGGGAGATGATTTGGGACAGCCAGCACAGCTTCACCAAGGGCAAGTCCTGCCTGACCAAACTAGTGGCCTTCTGTGATGGCGTGATCTGATCAGTGGCCAAGGGAAGGGCTGCAGATGTCATTTTTCTGAACTTCTGTAAAGCCTTTGACACGGTCCCTCACTGGAAGGCTTGAAATGCATGGTGGTAACCCCAGGCAGCAGTCTGTGGCTAAAGTTTTAAAGAAAATTTATTTTAACATTTAAGAACACTGCAGTATAGCTGGCTGAGAAGGTGAAAGCAGAAACCTGTTTTGGTGCTTTTATAACAACACTTTTTGCGTGTGCACTGAAACCCCAGGCTGAATTTTCCCCTGGGCTTTATGGCCTGCCTGGTCCCCTGGGGGGGCCTCCAGGCATGTCTGTGAGAATTTTATCACTTGTAGCAAGGGAGTTACCTCCAGGCAGACAGATAAAGAGAACATCACAGCACCCTGTATGAGAATGAATTCCTTCTCACATAAAAGCTTTTCCCTGGGAGCAAAAGCTCTCCCTCTCTGATCTGTCTTCCAAAGGTCTTCTGCTCCTACACCCACATCCTTCTCTCTAAATTGGAGAGAGGTGGATTTGATGGATGGACTGGTAGGTGGATAAGGAATTGGCTGGATGGTTGCATACAGAGGGTAGTGGTTAATGGCTCAGAGTGACAATGGTGTCCCTCAGGGGTCTGTATTTGGACCAATGTTATTAAATATCTTCTTTAATGATGTAGGTGAAGGGACCAAATGCACCCTCAACAAATTCGCAAATGTCACCAAGCTGAGTGGTGGAGTTGCCACACCTGAAGGATGGGATGCCATTCAGAGGGACCTGGATGAGCTCAAGATGTGGGCCCATGCAAACCTTATGAGGTTTAACAAGATCAAGTGCAAGGTGGTACACCTGCTTCAGGGCAACTCCCAGTATCAATCCAGGCTGGAGGATGAAGGGATAGAGAGCAGCCCTGACAAGAAGGACTTGGGGGTGCTGGTGGATGAGAGGCTGGACATGACCCAGCAATGTGCACTTGCAGCCCAGAAAACCAGTTGTATCCTGGTCTGCATCAAAAGATCTGTGACCAGCAGTCTGAGAGCTGGGCTGCCCCACTGCTCTACTCTTGTGAGACTCCACCTAGAGTGCTGCATCCAGCTCTGGGGTCCCCAGCACAGGAAGGATGGACCTGTTGGCACAAGTCCAGAGGAGGGTCACCAACATGGTTAGGGGGATGGAGCACCCCCGTTATTAGTAAAGCCTGAGTGAATTTGGCCTAGGAAAGAGAAGGCTTCAGGATCACCTAATTGCAGCCTTCCAGTACCTGAAGGGAACCTACAAGAAAGATGATGAGAGACATTTGACAAAGGCATGTAAGGAAAGGACAAGGGGAAACAGCTTCAGATTGAAAGAGGGTATGTTTATATTAGATATTAGGAGGAAATTCTTTACTGTGGGGGTGATGAGACGCTGGAACAGGTTGCCCAGAGTAGTTGTGAATGCCCCATCCCTGGAAGCGCACAAGGCCAAGTTGGATGTGACTTTGAGCCACCTGCTTTAGTAGGAGGTGTGACTGCTCATGACAGTGGGATTGGAAGCAGATGATAGTTAATGTCCCTTCCAACCCAAACCATTCTATGATTCTGAGATGTTTAAATTGCATGATGGAGAAATACTGTAATTGTATCTGTAAATACTTTCAGAATGTGAATAGTAATGATGTGTAACACATATTAAGGTTAAGTTTGGTATCTCTGTACAATTTCTCAGAAAAGTGTTCATTTAGTAAGTGATGAAATACAGCATGAAGAAGCAAGCTAATGGCTTTAGTTTGTATCATTTGCTTCTGATATAAAGCTATTGCTTTGGAAAGAAAATGAGCATTTTAGTGGCTCTAAGTGGTCTCAATAAAATTGAAAAGTTAAGTTGAAGTGCTCTAAATTGCACAGTTAACTGTCAACAGTTGTGTAAGTTATACATTGCACTTCTACTGAAGCAATTTTGATTACATGGTTAACTATGTATGTAGATGTATGCTATAATAATAATAAATTTTATAGTCATTTTAATGGAGGTGGTAGTTTTCCAGGTAAGTTCTAAACTACAGACATATTAGAAGAGCACTTCTGAAGCACTGTAAATATACTTTTCACCTTTGGTCCCCTTAAATTACAAATTTGCTCATGTCAAAAAATTCTATCAATTTAACCATAAAAAGCTATAAAATCCTTAAAGCTTAAGTAATTCATGATCTACTTTAAGTAATACAAGCATATTTTTCCTTTCTCTTTTTGCAAATATAGTAGTTAAAAATGCATCTTTTCAACTTATTTTGCAGTTATGAATTGACATTACTTAAAAAGGATGTTTAGTTATTTAATATATCAGTCATGTCATAATAATTAACAATAGTTCTTAGGCAGTTGGTAAGCCAGAAACCATTTAATGAAGACAGCAGTGAAAAAACCCTCCTGGATGGTTAGTAGTAGAAGGATCATTAAAGGCAAATACTTTGACATTGAGGATTTAGTTTTTAACATGTATAATGTCATTTAAGTGATCTATCCGAATATGTATTCTTTTCTTTGACAATGACTCTGAAATTAAGAGTATACATTTGATATCAAAGGGAGAGAAGAAATGTGTATTCTGGATTCTAGTAATACAAAAATTAGTTGATCATGACTGTTTTCTATGAAATGGCAAATCTTACAGTAAGGACCTTGATATGGTTACTGATTATTGAACCTAAAGAGAATATTAAAAAAAATCACTTCCTTCTTTCATTTACAGTGCCATGACTTTCCTAGAATCCTAAATCTGCATATATTTTTCTAGAGGAGAGAGTTTGAGGGAGATGAGTCTTCTAAGATATTAGGGTAGGCAACATTTTTTAGAAGCACACAAAATTATGATGCACAAGTTCTCTTGATTGAGAGACTAAGTGAAGCAAAATGGAAAATCATATCCATCTGTAGGAATTTCTGATGAGAACTTGTCATCCTACAGGTGATTTGGTTACTTTTTGTCTGAACTCATCATTACATGGCAATTGGATTTCAATTTTATGGACATACTTTTCTTCCAAACTAAGGTAAACATAACATGCATTTTATCTTTATCTTTTTTTTTTTTTTCCAAGGCTGGTGTAAGATTTTGTGCCCAGTAACCAATTGTCTTCTATTGTTACAGTACAAATCTTGACTTATGGCCCAGCCTCATCCAACCTTTGTAACTATTTCTGGAAAAGAATATACGTTGTCCTATCCAAAGGTAGTTAAAGCTTTTGAAAAAAAAAAGGTCCCTTGGGAGAGATGTGAGGAGTAAAGGGAAATTTAACATATTTGTAGGACCCAAAGCCTTAAACTTAAGAGGTTGCGTTTATGAGTTACTTTCAGGAAATCAAGGGTATAGAGCCCTGTATTTACAGAACTAACTGCTGCATAGGTTGTAAAAATAGGTGACTTTTGATCCTTATTGTTCTTCCCTCTCTTGCCTCCTCTGTGTGGTACTTTCTGCCTCATTTTTATCTGGTTTTCCGTAGTGCTGGACTGGATTGAATAAATATCAGGTAGTTAAGGATTTTTTTGGGTACCATAAGAGTATTGTATGATACAATAGAACTGGAGAACATAGAATTGTGTATGAGATATCAGTGTTAAGAAAGACCTTGCTTTCCATTACCGAAATTCTGGCACTTAAGCTTTTAATTCTGTCTCTGCTAGAACACCCTAAATGATTCTCATCAATGCCTCTATGTCTTATTTATTGTTTTAAATTATAGGTACACTTGGCACAGGAGGAAAGTGATTTGCTTAGTTGTCCCCATTCAGCTATGAGCTCAGAATCTCTGAATCTATCCCCTAATTTTACTACATAACCTTGATTGCTTTAAAAATATCCTTGTTTTCTTAGAATGATGATATACAAATTGTCGTCATGCCTGACAGTATTGAAGTATCTGAAGTATTAATCTTTAAGGTTGTATAGAGATATCTATCTATTCATATAAAATTCTGTATACATGTGTATTCCTTTTTGAATGGTTTTCTGTACATTTTCCAAGTGTGTAGTTCTTTTTTTTCCTGAAGATTATCAGATGTGGAAATTGGGTTCTATAATGATCAGTTAAATTGTGGTCATATCTGCCTAGTCCGTACTTGAAATTAATAAAAATTAACTTTCTTCATTGTGTCTCAAAAGTAACACAAGTGAGGAATTTTGTTCTTGGGTTGTCCCTATCTGCATAGACATTATAATGCTATTACCTTTAGCAGGAATTGAAAAGTTGATTTTTATAAACATATTCATGGAAAATGTTTTGGGCATTGCAGGCTTGTCTTTGGGGTTGTAAGTCTTTGTAGACTTTGGATGCTGAAGTTCTTTCTCAAATGTTCCTTTGGAACAGGTTTTGTACTCTGTTAGCTTTGGTGTCTAAATTAACTTATAAAACCTTTCTCCTTACCCTTCATCCTCATAGAAGTAATATTTATAGTGTAATTGAGAAAGAGAATTTTTGTTTTTCCTCAGAAAGGAATTTTCTTTGCAGGTTTATTTTTGTATGTAACTGCATCCCATGACTCATATGAAAGTGGTTTTGAGAAATATAGGTGTTAATTTGCTTCTTTTTTAAAAATTATTTTCTAGATATTTTAGAGAATTTCTCAAGTCTGTCATTTTCAGTCAGTTATTTTTCTGCTGGAAACAAATACACTTTATTCACTCACTCCTAGGGCTTTCAAGGCCCTTAAATGTTTTCTTCATTTTTCTCTGCGGTGTTTTCATGAATAGCATTAAACCCACACAATAATAGCATTAAACTGACACAGTGTTAGAAATCAAAAATACCTAATCTTTGCAGTTGTTTTCCTTCTAGGTATAAATTTAGTATTAGTTTCTGAAATTAATTGATAGATTTAGACTTTTTGATTCCAAATTATTTCAGTAGTGGAAAAGTTGCGTAAATACTAGGCTTCTGAAGGTGATGTAAGCTGATGAGTGTAGCAGAATTGAAATGCGGAATCTGAGACTTCTGTTTGCTGCTTCTAAAACACTGTATGGTTCTACAACTCTGATACATATTTTCCATGATAACTACAATCACTCAGCTAAGTGATTGCACTTAATTCAATTTAATTTTTTTCATTTAAGTTATATTATTGTTCAGTAATAGTCTTCCACTGATTTAAAACTTCTGAACCTGGATGTGTATTTTAAAGTAATGCATAGAATGACTGTAATGTGTTTTCACTTTACCATCAGATGGAACTTTCAGAAGAGAAAAACATAGTCAAGACTCAGTGTCGACAACTGGAGAAGATAAAAGTTGAGTGTGATAAACTGACAGAAGAATTAACCCAAAATGAAGAAGAAAATATAAAACTAAAAAGGAAATGTGAGTTTGTAAAACAAGAACTGGAGAAAAAGGTAAAGTTAACTTATTTTATCCATTGGTCTCTGTGCTGATAAACACCTAGAATAAATATTGGATTATAGAAATAGATGATAAATTTAAATTAAAAAAAATACATGCATGCATTAAAGAATATACCCAGTCATACTGTAGTACACAATTTTGATATAAATGAAAGATGACAAAACTACTTTGTCTTGGTCATGAACTGTATCACTCCAAAGATTCACTGATACTATTTAGGACCTTACATATAAATCCTGTTCCTGCCTGATAGGTAACTAACAAATGTTTAACCTATGCTTTCTAGTTTTCTTCTCATTTTTCTTAAAGATGCAGTGCAGATATAAATAATTTAGAGCTGATTTGAAGTAGATAAGCAATAAACACAGTAAAACAAATTCTAACTAGTGTTGGTAAGAAGGATTTTTGTTTTTTTGAGGTATGAAGATAGTAAAATCTTAAACCTGGCATTTCTTTAGCTTCTAAAACTATTAGGAACTGATTTAAAAGCTTGGCTTGTCAGACTAATGGAAAGTACCTCAAATGAAAAATCAAATATATTTTTTTCCAGGTTGGCATTTTAGTGCTATAATGAGTATTATTCAGGAAATGTGTTTGTAGGAGTGTACATAGGCTTCTGTAGTCAGTTGTGAACTAGCTCCAACCTTACCTAATTTTGGGAAGATACAGTTTTTAGACTAAGATGATATTTTATCTCTGAACTGTAAAAGAATGGAGAAGCTTTTAAGCACACAATCATGTGATCTCAACATTTGAAGGCAAATGCAGATGGAGAGTTCTGCTTGATTGCATTAATTGGTTAACTTAAGAAAATATTTACTAATCGTGATTTTATTGTGGATTGTCAGGAGGGGTGTTAGGATTGGGAGAAATAATACTACTTCTGGAGAAATCTCATACTGACATACAACTGTGGCATTGCAGAAGCTTGTGTTATGAAAGAATTCTTTTCCACACTTTTTGTACTTTTAATATAATTCTCTTCTTAGTGCACATAGTAATTCAAAGAAGTGTAGGTATTATAAATAGCTTGGATTTTTTTTTTGGGGGGGAGGAAAGGTGAAGGAGCAAAGAATAATGGTAAAATGTTCATTTTCTTTCCTTTTGTGCTTTTCTGAGTCATTAGTGACTTTGTTTCTCCTGTAGACTCTGGACGTAGAATGATAAAAGAATGTTGGCACACTCAAAAAAATCAAGCAGATGAAAAGTAAAGAAAAAATACCAAGTCATATATTCTGTTTTAGTCATGGTCTTTGGGAGAGAACTTTGACATGTGATGGACTGTGTTCAGGGAATAATGACATAATGTAGAATAGTTACACTGGAAACATATATAGTGCAATCCTATTACTTTAAGAACACTGATGTAGCTCAGAACTGCTATTTCAACTGTCATTTTCATAATACAGAAATACAAGAATTGGTGTGTTTTAAAAAATTCTTATAATTCCTTCAGTTTGAGAAAGTACTTTCTAATTCAGGTATTTTTCTATTGATTAAATGAAAAAATTGGACTGCTTATCAGGTATGGGTTTTTCCCATTTGTAGGTCACCTATATTATTAACCCCCCCTATTTTGCTAATAGAAGTAACACCTATACATATACATGAATACAACCTCCAGAAAGGAGGTAGCAAGGAGAGTGTTGGTCTCTTCTCCCAAGTACCAAGTGATAGGACAAGAGGAAATAGCCTCAAGGTGTGTCAGGGGAGATTTAGATAGGATATGAGGAAAAATTTATTCACACATTGGAACAGGCTGCCCAGGGAAGTGGTTGAGTCACCATCCCTGGAGGTATTTAAAAGATGTAGATGTGGTGCTCAGGGGTGGTGGACTTGCAGTGGACTCAATGATCTTAGAGTTGTTTTCTGACCTGCATAATGTTATGATTCCGTATGTATCCCATTCGCAGAACTTGTGTATTAGACTTTACCTAGCTCCACACTGGTGTCTTGTAAGAGCAGCGTGTGAAGATTTCCAACAAGTACACTTAAAACGTTGCACCTTGCCATTGTGAAGGTCCACAGTTAAAAAATTTTCAAAACTCTTCTTGCTCTTCTCACCATTCTCAGTGCACTTGCACACACTGAAATGTACCAGTTGAAGTGTTTGCCTTTTGCTGCATTACATTCTCCTGATCTCAGCAATAGGCAGGTGTGTTTCAATTTCACTTTTTCTCACAAGTGTTTTTTTTTTAATATTAATTACAATACATAGTTCAGTATTTTGTATAATTCAACAGCAGTTTTGTTCAGTTTTACATGTTGGCTCTCATAAATATTAAAAAAGTGAATCTAATTTTAAAAACATATGTAACATTTATTGAACTTTCTGACATTGGATGGTAACAAAACTTTCCTCAGTGCTACTCACTCTCCTGTGAGATATTCTTTGTGTTGTTTTCCTTTGAGAGCACACTGCTTGCCAATAAAATTTACCTTCAGGGATCTCTTTTCTGATGATAGAGATTGTAACTGGTTCATGGCAAAAGATAAAAATCTTTGTTATGGGTTCTCTTTCTACTTGTGAGAAGGAGATTTGTAATAGAATGTCTGGTTTTGACTTTGAAAGTAAGCTTTATGATTGTTGAGTTTGGATTTGGTAGCAGTTTCTTCATAACTGATTTACAAGATAATAAGGAGAATCAAGAGAGGAACTTGTGAGTGCTATTAGAAGGTATTATTTTTCCATGGCAAGGAATTGAACTTTGTGTGAGTGAGTATAGTGTGATTATAAGATTGAAAATACATTGCTAATGATGTATGATATATTACTAATGAAGTAATGTCTCTTCGTTTTGTTTTTCCTCTTTCACTCCAGGAAAAGCAGATCAGCAATGAAGAAGATCATTTGAGAAAGATGAGTGAGGCCAGACTGCAGTTTAAGGATCAGCTGCGTCACTTAGAAATGGAACAGCAATCCATTCTCTCTGTCATAGGAAGTGAAATTGATTCTGCTTGTGAAATTTTTTCTCGGGACTCCATGGAGAAATTCAAAGTAATTCTAAGTTTTAAGTATGCTGCAGATTTTGTTATTTTCTTGATGAAATTTGTAGCAGAACTTGTATTTGTTCTTGTCACCCATCATTTAACTGTATAGATAATTTATGGACAAAGGAATTATGGATATTTACCTGATACAGAGTGACATCACTAGGTATTAGAATGGGATACTAGGAAGATCTGTCCATGTGTTATCAGTACTGCTTTTGCCTTTTTTTTTTTTTTTCTTTTTTAATAGTTCTTCTTTTGCTTTTGTGAAAGGACCTTACATCAGCTGGAATTTTGAGGCAGGTTTTCCTAAGCCATGTTCCTAGGGCTGGGAAGTCCCCAAGGAAGACCTAAAATGCTTTTAAAATTGGAGGGAAGTGAAAGAAAGGTTTTGTTAAAAATTCGTTTAGATGCTTTGTTTTTTAGGTAGAGAGGTAAATGCTGGAAATGAAAGGAATTTATAACCTCCTCTTTTAGGGAGAAGATCCTTATATCCAGAAAACAGACTCAAATTTTCAGGAAACCAGTAGCTTGCTGTAACTTTTTTTTGCTATTTTATTACTTCTTCTGCAATCCCTGTCTCCCTCTAGATTTTCTCCTGAGCATTCTTGTTTGCTCCCCAGGTACAGAAACCTCTCTTCCTCCCTCCATAAGATTCTACATGACTAATCCTCTTAAATCAACATTGTACCTTGAATAAACAAAGCAGTCTGACTCAGCTTGCCACCATACTCAGTAGAATTATGGGCACTCACAAGTGCTTGACCTGGTGGCTTTTCGCCTTAGCTGTAACCCCAGAGTACACTCAGATTACATCTTTTTCTGACTTGTTATTTAAACAGAGGATACTTTCTGGTTCCTAGTCACTTGACTGGGCTGGGCTGCTTGTGAAATAGGAATTTTTCACCATTGACACCATTTCTCCACTTACCTATGGAGCTGAGATGTTGCGTCACAAAAATAGATGAGAAGTCTAAGAAAATATATTTGATAAACAACGTTTCACCTCTGTATCCTTACAGATAAGTCTTTTTTTTATTAAGTCTTTGTGATCTGCTATAGTTGCCAGATTCTTGATTATTGAACCATGCCTTCTTGGACTTGCTTCCCACCTCCTGCAGAGTCTGGCTTCTGGATAAAGTTTTGCAGATCCCTGTTGACACAATTTGCCTTATTTATCCCCTTTAACTTTTGATCACTGGCAAGCTTAAACCGGTTTTGAATCTGAATTTTTAACTAGATAGCTAATGTGAAAATGTATGTTAAACAGTTTTGTAGTGCATGGTATGTTTTTATTTTTAAAAATGATAAGAAGCTGCCTTTGCTGTATTTTTCTTTGCCCAGTACTTTAGATATTGGCCAGGTTTCTAAAAGGTTTCACACAAATTCTTTACTTAAAGAAGTTGCCACTGCAACTGAGGTGAGCAAGGAGGAATTTGATGGACAAATACTTGTATTCAGAGAAGTTAAACACTAGGCTTAATCTTCCCTGATAAAAAGTTATTTGTGTGATGAATTTGCAGTAAGCAGAAAACACTTTCTCCTTTCTGTGTCTAATTCCCATTTTTATATCTATTTCTTTCTCTCATACTTTTCCATAGGCCATATCACTTGCACCAACAGTGCTGAATGATCCTCATCGCTGGTTAGCAGAAACAAAGGTAATAGTCAAACCTCCTGAAATTTTACTGAATAAGCTAATATCTAATAGTTGAGCAGACAGGAGTAGTGGGAGGGGTCCCTGCACATGCCAGAGGGCTGGAACAAGATGATCTTTAAGGTTCTTTTCAACCCTAACAATCGAGTGAGTGGATGAGTCTGTGAGTGAATGGATCTGATTCAGTTGAAACTGTGTTTGAAAAGGCACTTGAAGAGTAAAAGTTAAAATACAAAAGCATTCCTTTGGCAATAATTGTGATATTCCCAGGCTGTTATTTCAACTGATGGAATACTTTTCCAAATTTTTCTATCAACAAAAAATAGCTGTCTTTATAGAAATATAAATAGAAATGTTGTTTTCACAAAAAAATGCACTGAAGTAACTGCAGTGATAGCCTTTGGATTTCTTGTCCAATATCTTTAAAAAAAACTAAGTTTCTCATGATCAAAGTAGATCACGAGAAACTGTGGAAGACAGCTTCAACTTTTTCTTTTTTTTTTTTTCTTTTTTCTGCTTTATATAGTAAGGCCAAAGGAAAAAAATTGTAAGAGAATTTAAGGTTATTGTGTAAGACTTGTAGACCGAGAAAGACTACCTCTAGATAGCAGAGATAAGATTGGAACTGAAGGAGAAAACTTATGCAAGTATTTTCTTAATTTGAAAAAGTGACACTGACTTATTACTAAAAAGAACTTTCAGTCATCTAAAATCATGTGCATACATTTCTCATCTAAGTTTCTTTAACTGCTGGAGGGAAGTCTAGTATGACTAACTACTTAAAATCCCACTTTTATTTCCTTTTGTTTTTGAATAGGCAGTGCAAAAGTATTCCATTTGATCACTTTTAGATTTACTGTATAGATCATGACCTTATCAATGAACTCTTATTTTTCTCACCTATGTGAACCTTAAATGTTAACTTTTTCTGACCAGAAAGGATTGATGTCACTTTTTTACAATGGATAAATGCTTTAAACTCTTGTCAATATATAACACAGAGAGAAGGGTATTCTGAAAGGAAGGAGTATCTCTTTGTGTGTTTATGTGTGCACTAGTTCAATGTGAATTTCCATACCTACCCTAGCAAATTCATGCTTCTGATTTAAAAAGCAATAAAATGATATAAAAAATCAGTGTATTGCTTTATCACATACAATTATCAACAAAAATATGTCTTTTGAGACAATGAAGGTCAACATATGTTTTTATATTATTATTATTCAGTAATAGGTACAATTGACTGATCTGTAACTCCAAAGAAAATTTGATTAGTGGACAGTTGTCCTCTTATTTTCATTAGAATTCTTTACTTTTTATTGTCCCATTTTTTTAACGTAGACTAAGCTTCAGTGGCTGTGTGAGGAGATAAAGGAGAGAGAAAGTAAGGAAAAAAAGCTGCGATGCTACTTACTGCAGAGTCGAGAACAGCTCAAGCACTTTACACAGATGAAGGAGACTGAACATCAGTCTCTCTTTAAGCAGATAAAATCTCAAGAAAAAATTCTGGAAGAAGTACACAGAGAAAAGAGAGGTATGTTGATAGTTCCATTTTTGTTATTAAAAGGGAGAAAATTATAAAATTGTGCTAGTTGTAATTTAGATGTGTTTTACCAACTAGTTTTTACAAATTGTAATTTGATAATCTGCTAGTGATAACCAAGAAACAAGTTAGGGTTTTTTTGTTTTCCCTTGCTGACAAAAAAGACAGATGTAATCAACTATGTTTCAACCCAGTACAATGGCTGAATAACACAAGAGTCTGCATCATGTGCAATGGATATAATAATTATTTTTTGACTTTACCATCAGAGACATTCCACGACCTGCGCAAAGAGGAATTATACAAGAGTCTGAGGCAGTCTGAGACTGCTGTTTGCATAGCTCACTGTGTGTCATGGTATGATCTTTCGTTGTATTCTATTACCTCAGTTTTCAAAGGAAGGTGTCACCTCTCAGGTTTTCATCTTGTGTTTTCTTTAAAAATCTTGTTTTGGCCTTTATTCAGGACTCCATACTGATAT
Organism: Dendrocincla fuliginosa; assembly: GCA_035047845.1. Taxonomy (NCBI): domain Eukaryota; kingdom Metazoa; phylum Chordata; class Aves; order Passeriformes; family Dendrocolaptidae; genus Dendrocincla; species Dendrocincla fuliginosa. Next base: position 42,943,909 of record JAWWMO010000174.1, on the reverse strand, counting down.
GATGGGACAAAATAAGTACTCTCTTTAATCGTTTTGTTAATTGTCATTTTGTGTTGATTAATGTAGACTCAGATGAGAGTAAACTTTTGCTAAGTATAGTTATAGCTTCTAGTAGCTGACTTATTGAAAATGTTTTGTGAAATGTAACAAAAATAAAACAACTGCCTGGTTTTGACTGGAACAGAGTTAATTCTCTTCCTAGTGCCTGGAACATGTAGTGTTTTGGATTTAATATGACAATAATGTTGATAACACACTGTTGGTTGATTGTTGCACCTGAAGTCAAGGACTTTTCAGTTTCCCATGCTCTGCCAGCGAGCAGGTTCATAAGCAGCTGGGGAGGAGCAAGGCCAGGACAGCTGACCCAAACTGGCCAGAGAGGTATTCCATACCATAGAACATAATTCCCAGTATATAAACTTGAGAGAGTTGTCCAGTGGGAGCCAGTTACTCCTGGAGAATGGGCTGGGCATCATTCAGTGGTGAGCAATAGTACTGTGCATCACTTGGGGGTTTTGTGCTTTTATTTCTATCTTTTTTGTTGTCTCCTTTCTCATTCCAATTATATGATTTTTATTTTGTTTTATTATTTTATTCATAGTAGTTTATTTTTATTGCTTTATTATTATTTAATTTTATTTCAATTCTTAAACTGTTCTTATCCTATGGGTTTTAGCTTCTTTCTGATTCTCTTCACTATCCCACTGCGGGGTTTGTGTGTGAGAGCAATTGTGTCCATCTGCCTTGGCTGCCACCTGGGGTTAAACCACCACCACAACAGCAATAACAAGTAAAAACATTCTTGTAAGTATTTTATAGAACAGTGCAGGTTATTTGTTTTGAAATAAGATTCTGTCAAGATTTTCTTCCTCCACTTACAAAGACCTTAGAAAGAGAACATGGTTTGGTCTTTCAAACGTGAATGTGTCTATTATCCTTCATTTGTTAAAAAAGATGGCACCCAGACCCTGATATGACATTAATAGTGCTTTAGTACACCCAGACCCTGATATGACATAAATAGTGGTGTAGTAATCTTATATTTGAATAATTATCTGCTAAGATGATCTCCCTGAGGCCTTATTTGCCTTTTTTAATGTAAGTCCATAGAAAATAAAGCAAACCTTATTTAGTTCTCAATTCTATTGGACTTTATTTGCTTTAGACTTCGTGGAACAATTCACAGCCTGCATTTAAATTTCAAGCTCTAGGTAAAGTTATCATGGGAAATTGTTAAACTGAAAAGAGTGGTAAGAGGTGATGCTGTTCACTGAGCACAATAAATAGTATGTCATCTCATACCTTCTATTTATGGGAGTCATTTTTCCCTACAAGTCTGTTCAGTTCTAGGTATTAGTTCACAGACTACAACTACTGCAATTTTAAGTACTGCTCTGTCTACTTCGAGGTGGATGCTGGTTACAAGTAGGTAAGAAAAATGAAATAACAGTTACACAGTTGTTAAAGTTTTCTGTGTAACAGAACAGTAAATATTCTTTAAAATTTCACCAAAAACAGGATGAGAAATAGGACTTAAAAAAGGAGGGGACAGGGTGCCAACAATACAGCCCAGTGTTAGGTTTGAAGCCTAGAGTGGGGATACATACATGTGCTAAAGGTCCAGAGCCACATGGGTATAAAGATAGCAACAGGAAAATTGGTACTTTTGACTGCTGTTGGTGGATTTTCCCAAAATATCCTCCTTACTGTCTTCACTTAAAAATATTAATAAAGGATTAATTTTTGGTTTGAACTTTATTTCTGATTTAAATAATGGTAGTGCAATTTACTGTTTTATAGGAAAATAGGGAGTCAGCACCTTTTTCTCTTTACGCTCCATGTTTTCTTAATAAGATAATTTGAAAGCTGGTCATGTATGGTGGTGATTAGTGGGGTGATTTTTGGTGGGTTGTTTTGTTTTTTGGTTTTGGACACTGCTATGAAAATAATATTGGAGGAGAGAAGCAGGTATTTCCAATTACAAAGCCAGTTAATTATGTACACAATTAAGAATAGTCTTCATGTGTGCAAATTTATCATTCACTTTGTCCTGTTCTAGTTTGCTTGGATCTGATAGTTAGCAGGTTTTATGCATACAGATGAAGTTATGGTTTTATCCAGTGCCACTGTATTTATTTAGCTTTAGCCCTGGAGTGTCACAGGCCTTCCAGCAGTGGGTCCACTACTCTTAGTAGTATTCAGGACTTTAGAATGAACATTTACTGAAGGAATAATTAGAGACAGGGAAATAAAATAGGTTAATAAATAAGAGACAGGGATTGCACTAGTCCCTTTTGTCATAGTATCACCCAGAACTAAGAGATTGCTGTGTGACAAATGAAATAGGTTTATTCTTATCTACACCCAGACCAGTTATGCATATACTAAGATGAAGATGTCTTTAGTTGGCTGGGTTAAATCAGATCACAGATCATGGGTTTACTTACCCTTAGACTTGTACATCTGAGCCCAGCTTCCTGGTATGTCGTTCATTTCCTAAGATAGCTGGTACTTACTAAGTAACTGATGGGTGTAACAGAAGCCACAGTATGGTGACATCTGTATAGCATTCAATATGGGACTAGGCAGGAAAACAGTAATGTCATAATTAAGTATAAGAACTATAAATTAGAGTAAGGAATGTCCTACTCTGAGTGACAAAGGGATAGTTGGTATTGTTTCAGAGATGTTAGTTTTTACACTCGCTTTTTTCCATGAGTGAGCTTAGTGTAAAGAGTAGGAGTCTTATAATAATAATTGGAGCCTTAATAAAATGTGGTGGCTTTGGTGGTACATGGAGGAAGTGGAGTAGCATTGGAATAATTTGATTTCATTTACCTGATGCCAAGGATGGAGTTTTTATGCATTATTTACTTTTACCACCTTTATACCAATTTTGAATTTGAAGCCAGAATCAGAAATCCATAACAATGTTCACAAACATTGACCAAGGTATTGAGATCTTTTTATTAGTGCACTAATAAGAAAGTTGACTTGGTGTTCAATATAATTTTCTTGCATCACTGAATTAAACAACAGCACATGCAACAATGCATGCAAGAATAATGGAATTACAATCTACACATGACTTGAATTGGTTTGTTTCACAGTCATGTCCACATAGATTGTTCTTTTTTATTTGAAAATTATGGCTTTCATTACACCAAGTCAGGAGTTTTTTTATAAATTATAGAAGATAGAGAAATAATAGAACATATATTTGTTAATGCGAGTTCTGAGTACTATTGTTCATGAAGTGGTACATTGAAATGCTTATAAAGGTTTCTTATATAAAAAAAAATCAGTTGCAAGACAAAATGGGGCTGGTTTTATTTCTTCAACTAATACTGTTACATACTGAATGAAAAGCCCAGGCTTAATTATGATGCAACTGGTAGAATGTAAACATGTAAATCATTTAATGGATAAATTGCTTGGACATGAAAATCGGAAAAGCTACTTTCCCAAAGGGGAACAAAGAAAACACAGCTAATGGCATAAAAAAGATGTTAAGCTGAAAGGAGTAAACAATCCATCAAAATGATAAAAAACTTAAATTAAGGATGCAGAATTCTGGTTGGCTATTGTTACTTAAACATAAAAAATGGAAGTACTTACACAAAACTAAGACTCTCCATAATGAAATTATGGGCAAATTCCAGATGCAGAAATAAAGCAAAAAAAGGCAGACTGTATTTACTCTAATTGATAAAAAAACCCCTTCACTCTTTTTTAACACCAAAGTAAACTTTACAGTATTGCTCAATAAAATGGATATTCAGTCAAATTTGATCAAATGGATGAAAACATTTTCTGCTGCATTTGGAATGACGCAGGTTTTAGATGGAATATTTTATCACATTCAGTGAATATACATGAATATCCATGGATGTGGCAGACTGTTCCCACTGACAAACCACTTTTTTGAATACCTGATATAGTCTGAAAACAATTAATTTATGTAAATCAAACTCTATGAAAATGAGGCTGAGAAATCGTATTCTTAAGAAATTAATTTGTTAATTTCCTTTCAATGGCTCTGGTATTGTAGTTTATTCATGCTTCTTAAGGTGAAAGAATAAAAATAGAGATTTTTGGTGGACATGCTGAAAGTATGATGAATATTTAAATTGTTTTATTGATGAACACATTTAAGGAAATTTTATACCCATAAATAGGTCTTCTAAAACTTTTAGCTGTGTAGTTTTTTGCCTTTTCCCTTCACCAAAGCATTTGTAAATATCTAGGATATTGTAGGCTTTTGAATCCTCCTTATGAGTTTCTGTAGAAGTGTTAACGTTATCACAGGCCTACCTGTGATGGTATAAACTGGCTGTCCATATGGTATAATCCTGGCAAATACAAGTAAGCTAGCATAAAGATTCATGAATGAGGGAATAGAGAATGAAAGAAAATGCATTCATGTAGCATAGAGTTTCAGTATTGTTTACTAAGTAGCAGAAGTTTCATAGTTATCTGGCGATGCTTCAAGATCAGCTACAGTTGTCTTTTCCCTCTTGATGAGCATACCATGCTGGAGAGTTTAGAAATTCAGAAGTCTATTAATATCTACAAATACAGAAGAACTGAAGAGGATATGAGTTTTGATTTCTGGTTTGCAGATTTGTACTTTGGATGCAATTCACTATTTAACAAGATATTTGTCTAGTGTGCTACACAGTGAGATATTTCAGTAAGTAAGAACTTGGATAAAAATTTCTTAGTTTTCCTCTTAAAGTGATTTTGGTCTCACAATAAAATTTATTTCAATAGCATTGCACTAGGTATTCAATATTTTAATAAAATGGACAAAGGTCTGAGGAAATCTAAGGTATAAATTTCAGTTTCTTAACTGAGTTTCATTTGCATTCCAGAGTCACTGAGCATGCCCAGGTGTTCTTACAGATCTGTTTAAAAATTAATGTAGGTAACAGGGATCTTATTTTTATTATATTTTTAATACCATACTCAGGAATGGCACCCAAGATCTGTCCCAAATTGCATTTTATGTGGTCTTGCCAGACTGGGTAGTCTGAAAACCTTATAATTCAAATCAGTGAAAGTCTGTGTTTGGTCCTGGGAGCACCCATTGGGATTGTAGACTTAGATTTACTTTAGTTGCTTTTCCAAGAAAATCTTCTTGATATATATTGATATATATAGAAGCTGGACATAATATAGTATATAGTGGTGAGACATGGAGTCTTACAGTTTTTTTGTTTTAGGCTAATATACTGCTACTCCAGAGTAGCAGTACTGTCATGGATACTCAACAGAGAAATGTTTTGCAAAATAAGACCTTATGTATTTGGCAAGGCCATATGTGGTTGGTTTTTTTATAAAGCAATGTTAGTAAGGCTGTAGTGATGTAAAAAGAGCAGGTGCGTTGCTCTGACTGTACAGACCTTACAGATTTAATTTAACTTGAAGACATAATATTCTGCAAATACTATTTTGCATAAAGTTCCAGGTGATTAAAGACATATTCTGTACCAATTCTCAGTGTTTAGTGAGATAATACTCAGACATAAATTATTACATATTTAGAATTTTTCTGATGTAGATTGCACTGCTAAGTACAGCTTAGGAAGGTAAGAGTTCTGGTCCTGAGCTATGATAGACTAATGTTAGATGCTTTTGCCACAAGCATGAGTTTGTACAGAACAAGTCTGTGGTGTTTTCCTCATACATTAAGTTTGTCACTCAAGCATTTATCATTATGCATTGTCCTAGATTTGAGGATGCAAAAAATCAAATTTTGGAAGATTTACATTTTAGCTGGTTTTAGTGATGGTCTCTGTGAATCATACAGTTACCTACTAGTTTCATCACTTTTGATGGAAATAACTATATTTTACAAAGATTTTGATAAATGATCTCTGAAGAAAGACATCTTTTTTTTCTGTTCGGCTCAGTAAGGATTATTTGTTATTTAAATGCTGTGGAAAATGTAGGCTCAAAAGAGCCTATTATATTAAAGTAGACTCAAATGTAGGTAAGACTTTAACAAAACCTATTCTTTCAAATTATATTCCTTTCTTTTTCCAATTTTATAGTCAGTAAATCCAGTTTTTGTTTGAGCCTGGAACACTAAAGTGGAAAGTGTAAAAATTCAGAATACTGAAACAATGTAGTACATTGAATGCAAATACACTGACAACGGGCAGTCTCAGTTGCTTAAACCGAGGAAAAGTATGAAATTGGGAACGAGTGAAAATCAAAATATTGTAAATTTTTTCTATTATGACCTATTATGTTTAATTTAGTAGTGAAGTACCTATGCTGTTTTGAAGATATCTTTATGCCTAGTTCTCCCCTTTCAGCTTTGTTTCTTTCCCATTAGTTTTCTTTTTCCTCTATATTGCATCATATTGCCCATGTATGATAACACAGTCCTTTCTGTGTCAACAAGAAACATCACAAGGTATTGTCATGTCATCTCTTATTGAACAGTGAATTGGAACATCAAGTAGAGAAAACTTTTTTCTAAGCATACATACAGGAAGGAGTCTGAAGAATTTCAGACAAACTCTCCATAATACTTGGTTTTCATGGTGAACTTCAAAATGTATAAAGTTAAAAGATAATTACTGTTTAAATAATGACTTTTTTCTTAATGGTGCTCTTGCCCTTTAAGTAGTTTGGTTTTTTTAATGTGATGGGGGAAGGAGGAGGGAGGACTTCTAAGTTATTTTAAACTTTGCCAAAATGAACCTGCGTTCAGAGTCTTAGAAGAATGGAAATAAGCCCAAATCATTTGGAAATCTTACCCTTTTCTTTTTTGTATTGGAAAACTGGAAATATCAGTCTGGACATGCATTGTTGTAATTATCCAGTACTTTTTTTGCAATTGTTTTCAATTGCCATTATCTTTTTATGCTCTCACAAAAATATGGCTGCCATTGTGAAAAGGAGAAGGTAAGAGATGGGAGCAAACTGTAGCTAAGATGTTTTTAAGACTTCCTTTGATTTCTTTTTTCTTTCTGAATCACATACTTTAGATGCTTATCTGAAACTTATGTATGATTTATAGTTTGGAAAGCATGATGTGTCCTTTAAACATTAAATTGCTGAGTTTTTAGTGCTCACTAACACTAAGAGACTAAATTTATTAGTTTTGCCTCTTGGTTTACCTATGCATACTGGAAGCTAAATCAAAATTAACAAAAGTAACCGAGGGGATGGGGATTTAGTGTATATTAAATAGTTAGCATTTATTACTTAATCTTTTCTTCCTTTTGTGAGTTATGACTTTTTTCTTTAAACCAAGCTAAAAGAGCTGGTGTTTTATGAACTACCGGGGTTTTGGTTTTTGTACAGCTGTTGAAAAGATGCCATAGGACTGTTTATAATCACTGTTATAACTTAGCAATGGTTTAACACTACATAATAAAGAGAATCTTGTAGTCAACTGTACAACTTTATCAGGACTCCTTGAATTAATATGAAAGGTGTTGTCATGATTTCAGGTTATGTAGTGTTTCTGTACCAAATTGATATTACTGATTTACAGGTATTAAAGGAAAAAAGCAACCAAACAAAAACCACTCCAACATAGGCACTTTCACTTGTGTCTTGAATTTAATATTTTTCTGAGAAGTACATGACAGAAACTTGCTATCTGTCACTCAGTCTTCTTTAGGTAGAAATCTCCAAGAAACTCGGTAATATCTGATAACATGACTGGTTAATTAAATAATATGCTGTCTTACAGGAAATGAAACTGAACCAAGGGCTTTATGGTTCTTTCACCTACTGCCATAGTTAAAGTAATTTTAGTCTAAAATACAGATGAATCAAGGTGGAAGTTGGAACAGAAATAAAAGAAATTACTATTTCAGATTTTAATATAGTAAAGCTCTTGAAATTAAAAAAAGGTATTTGAAATTTTGCATATTGCTATCTTATAGATTCAATATCTTTCAAAATTTGAGCTTGTGTAATTGTTTTGCCTAGGACTTGTCAGGCTGTATTAAACTAGGTTTTTCAGTGTAGTTTATTGCTCTGTTAACAGCTTTTATATCCTTTCAGCTGACATGCTATTTAAAACCCTTTTTTCCCCCCTAAAATATGCTAGGGATATTACATATTTGGAGAATAGAAATTTAAGTCCTATGTCACTACCTAAAAAAATCTCACTTTGAGAAGAGCTTCAGTCATCACTAAAACCAAGTCTTAATGTTTACTATACACAACAAAATAATTTTTATTACAGAATATGCACTATAAGTGAATCCTTGAAAAAAGGAAAACTGGCTGGTTTTGGTTTTACTATATCAAGATGGAATCAAATAAGTGATATTTAATCTGTTTGCATATTTTTCCTTCTAGTGGTTTAAACATGATAGATTTCTAAGTTGAATAGATCAGCATGAATCTTATCAGCATGTTCAAGATAACAACTGTCTGTAACTGAAATACATCTTTTGTTTCCTTCTTGGTTTTGGTTTAACAAAAATGAGAACTGTGGCTGGTATTTTTAAACGTTTTAATATTATGTAATTAAAAGGCAAAATTGTTAAACATGTTTTAAAGTCACTCAAAGTTTTAAAGTCAAATTAACTATATAGTTCATATAGTATCAGTGATGAGAAAAATAAGCTACAAAGTGTTTTTATGGACTAAGAAATCCTTCTCTAGTTTATTAAAGATCCACTTGTAACAATGGGTGCATATATTTGAATCTTCTTTATTATGAGTAGAAAGAGTCTCAGTATTTTTCTTATTTGCATCTATTATGTCTTTTGGATACAGTGATAACATAGTCAAGGACATGATTTGCATTCTTCTGCCTATTTTAAAGGACTCCAGTTGCAGGTTATTAAGCACTTTTAGTAAACATTGTTGCTGTAAAGTATTATTTCTCTGCTGAAACAGACACAGTATCTGTGTCATAGAGATAATGTGTCCTGGTTAGGAAAAAAAAAAAAGAGGAGGACTAAGTGTAAAGCTTGATCTTCTATTCCTCAGTCTAGTTTCTTAATAGTACACCACCTTTGTATTCTGAGAACTATTTTTTAAAATACAAATGTTCATATTGCAGTTCTTATTTTCCAATATTTGACCAGCAACTTTGTGCAGCATGGTATGTAAATCTCTGAATAATGGAAAATATCATGTACATTTATTACATGTAGATTTTATCACCTTAATTCTTTTTTTCACAGTTCTAGCACTTTTAAGTATGATTTGGTTGTGGGGTTTTTTGTTTGTTTTAGTATATGTGGGAAATTGTGATACCTACCACTACAGAAAGAAACAAAGTGCAAAACCAAGAGAGCACATTCATTGAAATATGTATATACTTCATGCATATGTACAAACTGCATCAATAAGTGTTGTGCATCCTTTAACTGCCAGGACAGAAAGTTTGTATTCCTGATTTTAATTACAGTTGATGACTCGGCCATGAACATTACTTTCTTGATTAGTTTGAAGCTCTAGAAGCAGCATTTTCTGAAAAGAATGTTTGAATGCTGTCAATGTGGAAAAATGCTTCCTTTTGCAAGTCAAATGGCCAGTCTGGATGCCAATTCTTGCAAGATGCCATTTAAAATGGCAAAATCCTGATTAAATAATTTTGTTTTAATGCAGTGTACTTAGAATCCATGGAGCACATTTTTATTAAGGAAGAGTACAATTATTAACAATATTAGAATAATATTGAGCATAATGCAATGATCTACAGTTTCCCTATTAAGTTCTTTATGAATATTATAAACTCTTGGGATTTTTTACTGGGAACATGTTAAAATTGGCAGAGAATGTAGTTTTTTATATGCCTTGCTTCTGTCAAGGCATGAGATGTGTGATGGAACTTGGAAATTTGCTTTGCGTAGCTTCATGTCGTCCTTGTGACTGAGGAAGAAGGGACTTCCTTTTCCAAGCCTGTTTAGGCTGATGCTTCTCAAGTATATAAAAGGGATTGTAAGTATGTTGGGCTGTGTTTTATTACTGAACTGGCTTCTTAAGTAAGAATGGAACATAAATATTATGCTGTATACTTGCTCATTCTTCTTAAAAGCTGGAGAAATATTAATATTTCATTCTTGGTCAGTAAGATTTATGTACATAGACTGGTTTAATGACTTTGTACCATGGGCTTTTCATGTATTACAGTGAAACACATTGCTGCTAGGAAACAAGCAACAGGGTAGGATTAAGATCTGACCTTTAAGGTTGGAATGTTTCTAACTTATTTTAAATTTGAAAATAAAAATGTTCTTTCCTTTCCAATATATGTATTTTGTATACAATATGTATATAGCATAACATCTTCAGGCTGGCTTCTGACATTGTGGAAGATGTCATTGTGAGTGGAATAAAAACTGAAAGCCTCCTAAGATCTCTTACTTGACTGTTTTAAAAATAACTGTTTTAAAATATAATGTGTTTACTGTAAACTGCAAGTGGAATTCCTATTTTTGATCTGGTCTTAAAACACTTCAGTATCTGATTTCCAAAATAACTTCATTAAATAAAAATAATTATTTTGCAGTCTTAATGTAAGCAACATGTTTTACTTGTTATCTGGAAGGAAATTTTGATATCCAAGAATTATTTACAGTAAACCAAGCTCAGTTATACTAAATTATGAAAATATTCATCCTTAGTGAGACTGAGAATCAGTGGCATGACTTTGTAGGCAATTCAGCTGTATGATTATGTATTTTTCAGATGCTAACTTGTTACCATGAGAAGGACAATATTAAATACCTTTAGTTCCCAAAATTAGCATTTCATATTTGCCGAAATGGGACTCCATGATTGAATTTGAGCATTTTATTTGTTGCTACTCATATAGTTTTTGTAATTAATTTCTCTTTTTGTTCATTAAGAATTAAGTACTGCAAGTTGATGATCTAATCTTGTAATAATCTAACTTACTTAAGTAGTACTGCTACAGTATTGGACAGATTCAGGAGTAATGCTGCAATCAGGGTTTGGAAGAAATGTCAGTCCTCACACTCAGAGCTGTATAAGTAGTGTGTAGTCATCAGTAGCTTCATTCTCAATTTGAAACCAATATAACTGCAAAATTTTATGTCTCCAGGTCAAGGCAAAGCAATATCAGGTGTCCTATACCTTAAAATTTGTTGTGTATGTTCTGTTCTCACCTGATGTGCACTGTGTGCAAGCTCCATGTGTGCACTGGATACAAGTTGCACATCTGACATTACTCTTTTTTTCCTGAACTTTGCTCTTAATTTGGGTCCCGTGAGAGACAACCCTATTTAATTAAAATAAATTATTTTAAAGACTTTGTTTGCACTGCCTTAGCAGAGCAAACAATATCCAACAGAAAGAGTTTATTCCAGAAGTTCTAATGCTATTATGCTTCAGGCCCTGTACACCAATTTGCTAGTGTTTAAAATACACATCAAGAAAGCAGCAGGGCAGACATTTACAAGATAAAATAGAAGTTCTTATTCAAGGGGTAAAAAATCCCAGTTATTGATAATGTTAGTGCTTTGGGACAAATGAACTTTGAGGATGAAGTGCATGTCGGAGAAGCACAGTTGCGTGTTGCACTGTGATATTATAGTATGTGTAGAGTAGGTCAGGAAAAGACGCTGTCGGGAAGCATGACAGTCAGAGAAACCCAGCATGAGTAATTTCCAATATTATTTTGAAACTTAAAGTTGTCTATGACTTGTATTTTATTTTCATTATTAATCCTGTAGATTGTCATACAGAAAAAAATATGATCCTTATATCAACTGAAAGACATTTTGAAATAAATGTGCTGGCGACAAATGTTGCAGCAAAGGAAAATTATACTAGACAACATGGAAAAATTACAGAAACCACAGAAAAGAATACAAACTTCTGAGTAAGAAGTAAAAAATGGGTTCTGAAAAACAAAACTGACTTTTCATTTTGGTTATTTGCTTGTTTTCTGAAGAAAGTTTACAACCATATTTTCACAGTGCAAAACATATTATAGAGCTAGGGCTTAAACCTTTACTTTTAGTCTCAGGAGCTTTAATTTTCTGTAATTATGTTTTCTTATGTAAAGACACAAGGGAAGAGAAATTTAGCCATTTAATAAGATTGCTTAGAGAATATAAAAATCTTACGTAAACAGTATGAATTTTCAACATTGGGCATACATACTGAGACACTAGTTTTCTTTTGTTTTGTCTGTTCTGGAGAGGTGTGAGTGGATCAATGCATAACCTATGTCTTATAACAGTTATACCCTTCAGGGGTGTAGCCACTGAAGCACATTTACTGTTTGCTTAGTACCTCTCCCTTTTTAACCTAGGAGATGATGCCCCAGCTATTGAAAGCACTTTCTAAGTTTGTCAACATACTTTATAAATTGTCCTTCAAGAGGCATCATTAAAAACATATCAGACATTTTAGAAGCTTTGCAAACTTGTTTGTTCCTTGCATTTGCATTGTTGAGACTAAACAGACATTCAGCTCTTACGTAAATAGATACAAGGATTAGGTGTGTAGAATATACAACATGTTCTCCCATATACAGTGGCATTTTTGTGGGATTTTGACAGTCATTTTGCCCCTTCTTTGCTAAATATTTGAGTGTCTCTACCTGTAGAAATTATGTAGTGCTGGAAGAATGGGATAAGCAATTCTGTAATAGGCATAACTCATTTGCTGCTCTTGTCAACCTCATCATAAGATTTACAATGTCTTTTTATAACAAATAAGATTTTATTATATGTTTATTATACTGCTCATACTGGATGTACATTTCGCCATGTAATCTCCATCCTGAGATTAATACCCTCTTACCTTTTACTCAGTGAAAACAGTGGTGTAAATTTGGTTTTGTTGTCATCAGTCTCTAGGAATTCTATTGATCAGAAATAAAAAGTCAAATGTCTGTTGAAAAGAACTCATACATACTCTGCTGCATAAAAGAAAAAAAAAAGCTCTGATGTTGCTATTCAGTTTGTTAAATTGGAAAGAAAAATGTTTGTCTCTTGTGCATGAAAATCAATAGATAACTTGTTTGCTATAATTTTCCTCTTAAGATTCTCTTCTCTTTTAAAGTATAGGGGATTTTTTTTCCCCTCAAACCTATGTATAAAGAGTTTTTCGTGGAAAAATTGACTAAAATTGTTGTACTGTAGATTTTTGCACATGGCTACATAGAAGGATTAAGAAGTTATTGCATTTAGATAATACAATTTTCGAAACAGCATTTAGATATTAAATGAAATGTGCCATTCACTGGAAATTAAAATATTTACTAGCTGAATTGGTAAGTCTCATTTGTATCTCATTAGTGATCATCGAGCAGTACAACAGCAGGGTTGTCCCATGAAGCCTAACTATAGCTGGGAAAATTAGAAATAAGAATTGCTATTACGGCTTTCTTCATAATTGCCAGCTTAGTTTCTTGCATTTTCCTCTAAAGTGGTTAGATGGGGTGTTTTGTACCAGCTTAGTTGCGTTATATTTTCTTTAATGGGACATACTGACCTCTATGTGTATATGCTTTGTTGAAGTAAATGCTTTCTTAGAAGCTCTTTGGGTCTTAGTGATGCATAGGGCCATCTAGTAGAATTAAAAGCTTTCTTACAGCATTTATCAAGGAGTGAATCCTGTGGAGCTATAACTTTTTTGTGTGCTTTTACTTTTCTGATAGTTTATTAAAATGTCCAAGCTCCTAAAAGATCCCTTTTTTCCTGGAATTGGTAGGGAAACTTAATTTCAGGACCAGTAGCTTTCAGCTTCCTATGTTATCTGCTCTCCTATGCTGCAAACGTTGCAAATGGATTGTTTAGCACTGATCTTCAAACAGCCCAATTAGGAAATGCACGTCTAAGCTCCAAAGAATTACTCATCTCAAGTAACAAGTCACCTTGGCTAGAAAACTTTTCTGTCTTGCAGCTGTCAGCCTCCTTCGGTTTGCCCAGTTACTTCAATTCAAATGAGTTGTACTAGCTGCTTCAAAAACCTTAAAACCCTTAATCTAGCAAATAGGTCCAAGATCAGTTCTCTATATATTTGCATTAAGATATGCAGCTGCCTTTCAGATGTAGCCAAAAGGAAATTTGCTGATATGCATAAATATGGTTGAGATGATAAACATCAAAAAAAAGAAAAGCCTAGGATATTAAGAGAGAGACGTTGCTGAAGAAAGTGGCATTCAATTTCCTGTTTTGTCATTTATATATGCAGTACCGTAAATTTTATGTAGCTGCTATGCCCATAAACATATTGGCATAATTTTCTAAAACAAGAAATGACAAATTATCTTTTCAAGCTTGCACTTGAAACTTAATTTGTTTTCATTTACCAATTTCTTTCTGTGTAGCCCTGGAAAATTTTATTCATTATCAGTAAGGAAATGTTTCTCCATTCAGGAGAGAATTGTAACGATTATATATTATATGTAGTGACAAAACAGAACTGGAGTTCAACTCTATTTTTTTTTAAAGTGTCAACTATTCTGAGGACCTCGCTTTGAGAACATTTGTGACTATATTTTTTTATATAATGCTGATTTTTTTTTTTCTTCTTTCCAGGCTATTCATTAGGGTTTCTAATCAAAACTGTAGGAGAAAAAGCCATTGTTCGGTTATCTTGCATAGATCTGCTACAGACAGAGGTGTGATGATAGCTCACACATACAAATCCAAAATAATCATGAGTTAACAGATAAAATTGCAGTTTTCCATTCACGGAGACATTTAATATCACTGCAGAGAAAAGGCTGAATTTGTGCTTCTATTTCTCTCTCTATCCTCTGTGCTGCTTTCACCATCCCTTGTTCCATGTCTCCTTGTTGGACCTGTCTATAATCATGTTTTACTCAGTTCTAACCACATAGGACTGTCTGATTTTTGCCATTATGCTCCATTCATTTTGTAAAACCAGGACAAAGTAAGCAAGAGGAAAAAGTAAACAACCAGAGGCAGGGAGCAAAGAGACCTCCAGGCTTTTCTGAAAATGCAATCTGCAGATGCCATCTCTGATGTGATCTGACCACATCTGGTGGAACTGGAGCACTTAGTGCTAGCACCACGTCAGCGGAGGTTGCACTGACTTCTGTGGGACATGAAGCAGGAATAATTACATAGTCATCATTACCCAAACTAGCTTATTTGAAGCTATCTCCTTTAAGTAAAGAACTTTACTGTAGTATAAATGTGCTATTAGATTGTTAGGGTTAAAGTTTCCTGGCTTCTGAGCAAATTTGTAAATTAAAATTTGAAGTGTTATTCACTAGCATTGTATGTTAGATTTTCTAAAAAAAAGTCTGTTCTCAAGATTTATTTCTAATAGGAACTTTTTTGCCTGCTGTTCAGCACTAATTGGCAGTATTACTGCTACATGAGTAATCAACACCTATATATATATTTGAGAACTGTTTAACCTTGAAGTAGAATCAAGTAATTATTGAAACATTGTCATTTAAGGCCTTAAAAGCTCTAATAATCATCACATGATGCTTAGTGGTAGAAATTCAGCATGTCACTGTGACTTGTGTTTTGTTTGAGT
The DNA here is from genome assembly GCA_035047845.1 of Dendrocincla fuliginosa. NCBI lineage: Eukaryota > Metazoa > Chordata > Aves > Passeriformes > Dendrocolaptidae > Dendrocincla > Dendrocincla fuliginosa. The sequence goes on along the minus strand of JAWWMO010000174.1, from coordinate 42,928,429 downwards.
TTCTAAAATAATTTTTAAATTCAGTAAGTCTCAATTATTTCCTCAATTATCTTTATTTTTAGGGTTTTAAATCTTTATTTCTCATAAGACACTGCGTAGTTATAACTGAAAAGAGACTTCTGTGACTGTGGTGGAGTCATGCCAGCCTAATGATAGTCTGAAAGAACAGTTGGAATCTTTTGATAGATATTTCAGTAAATAGTAGCCAAAAGACAAGCATAGCAGCATATTCCAAATCAAGTATTTCTATTTAAATACCATGTGTATGTGGGTTAATGAATCCTCTTTGGCATATAAATGTTTGATGATAAGCAAGATGAAGTTTGAAACTGCTTTCCCTGGTACTGAAATTAAAATAATATTTTATTACTACATTTAATGGTACTAAAAAGTAGGAAAGTTCATATTGCACTTAAAAAAATTCCTGTCTTTTTGTCTGCAAATAGAAGGCATAACCCAAAAGCTACAATGACCTAGAAGGATTTCATAGTTGTTATTGTTTCAGGTTTGGATTTTGGGTTGTGCATGTTAAAGTGCATTTACATGACAATGTTTCTTAGCTCCTGTAAGAGGAGGGCATAGACAGTTAAAATGCTCGGTTTTCCTGCTATATTCTATCCGTTTTTTTATCCTTGAGCATGTTAAATACAGGAAAAAAAAAGGTGATATAGACACTTAAACCTTCGGTTTGTTTAATCACTGGCATTTTTGTTAAGATTGCTGTGATGATTGTTGACCAATATAACTTTACACAGAACACAAAGAATGTTAGAAGGTGAGAGTAGCCTGCAATTATAAGGGTTGTTTTGATACTGTTTAACTCATTGATTTGAGGATAGATTCAAACAACGACTGTATGACTTGTTTTTAGTCTTCACAGAGACCTTCTGGTTGCAGCAGATTTGTGGATGTAGCTTTTATAACTAGATAATTTGTAACCAGAAAATGTCAGCATCCTGAAACTCCAAACTGTTTTCAAACAAGCCAACCAAGATATTTAAAAATAATTGAAAAAAAATTGGCAACTGCATTCTTGGTATCTGGTGTGTCCCATTTGAATTTTCATGGCAGAAACTATGCTGTTTAGATTAACTTTTGCTTTACTGGATCATTTTTCCATGATTTTGTTCAGGTGTTTGGTTTTTTTCCTTGTACCATTCTTAGTATCTGTATTTCTTGTTTTCAGACAAGAAAGTTTTTATTTCTGTTTAAGTTATTAATTTATTGGGAAATATGTATATTGAAAAAAAAAACACTTTAAGAAATTGTTATATAGAAAACTTTAGACCATAGTGGTTTTCTCTGTCAGTAGAGTTGTGGTTTAGTAGAGGTTTCAAGTCAGAAAAGCGATGGTGGTATATTCCTACAGCAGTGAAGCAGATTAAAGTCCATAGTACAAGGACACTCTTATAGAAGATTTAATATTCCTGCCAAGAAAAGTGGCTGCTTAGGACTGAGGCAAATTGGTTGATTAAAGAGTCTGCCTAAAACTGAAATGCCAGTGATCTGACTTTATATGCTTTTACATTTCTCTAGAGAAGAGGTTAGCAAATAATATTTTGCAAACAGAAGGTTTTCTATTGCTCTGCAGTTGTGGCTCACGAATTTCTCAGTGCTTCTGTGAGTTAATAGTTATGTGTTGTGTTAACCATGATGTAACATCTCTCTAGATGCTAGAAAAAACCCTTGATTCTATTCTGGCTGGAATTCAGCTTGCTTATTTGGACACTAGAGATCAAACAATATGTGGGACACTACCTCTGAATTTATGATAGTGGCAGCTGTTGAGAGAAGACATAACTCTAGATAACAGATTTTCATAAATATTTGGATTGCCATACAGGCAGTTCCTCTTCTAGATACAAAGATGTGTTTGGCAATCCTTGTAAAGATTAGTTGGTATGCATCACTAATGACTCAAAGGCTACAGTAAGGTCTTCACATAATAACCATTGCTCCAAGGAGAGCCTCTATTTGAATAATAAGCCACACATATTTATTCCATCCCTCTAGTGTAAAGACATCTAGTCCCTTCTTCTCTTTCCCATCCTTCCCACACAGTTTCTCTTCCTGTAGATACCCTTCTCATTTGACCTTGCTTTTACTTGAACTTTTTCCCTTTGAATTCCATTTGCCATGAAGTATGCAGCTTGACATAAAAAGAGAAGAAATTTTGGAGTAACAGAGACAAGAAAACATTTCAGCTTTTTAAAAACTGAATAAAGTTTAAAAACTTTATTGAAAAAAATCGGATTCTGAATGCTGACTGCCAACCATAGTCTGCTTCCTTCAGAAGTGAGATTATTCCAAATAAATATATTGCTCTAAATATATTGAGCACTATCTCCAAACTTTGATTGCATGCCCCATAGTAAAAGATTGAGCCTCTGATATGTATATTTAGTAAAAATAAATGTACATAAATATACAACTTGATAGTAAATAAATATACACACCTTTGTAAGTTCAACCCCTCTGAGCTAAAAAACCATTATTCTGTACCTTGATCACATTTTCGTAATGGAACTATCTTTGATTCAGAATGAGGCAATTTATTCTATTACTTCAAGGTTAGCCTTTGATTTGTCTGTGTCACTGTCTTTCTTATTGAAACCTACTAAGGCATCTAGGAAGTGATGTTTGCTTGTGAAGTTGTTTGTCGGTGATTTTTTAACTAGAAACCCTAAAGTCCCTCAGGAGCTTTTGGAATCCTCTACAGCATGGCTGCTGGTACATGAGAGTCATTCAAAGAAAAACAACAGAATATTTATAGCAGTTCCTCAGGATAAGTTAACTACTATATTCACAACCTTCCCTCTTACACTCTCAATTGAAAGCTACTGTAGGAGGAGTATGTGTAAGTATGGTAGACATAGTCTAGTGTCTCTCTCCCAGCTAATAAGTTAGGCAGTTGATAAGACATAATGAAATTCTGTGCTGTCATTAGAATGCTCATAAGAATATTTTGCATGGATTTCAGTGCACTTAAGCTTCACTTCAGCTCTGTGAAGATAGGGGAATATTTTCTTTAGCCATGTTTAAATGAAGCACAGAAAATTTCCCAGGAAGAGTGGGGAGCTAGAAATAGAACTAAAACGTCTCATGCAAGCATTAGGAAAAAAAAAACCTCATTCTTTTGATAAAGGCCTCTGAAAAATGTGTAAGCAGCACATTAGAACCTATATGTTTTTGTTTGGTAACCTTGTAATTTTTTGAATAAATTTAATCTCATAGTCAGACAAACTACTCCAATGCAATCATATTTGGACTGTAGAAGAGGTTACAACAACTCAGCCTACTATCTTGTGTACTTAAGCTGTGTATTTGAAATATACAGGTATACACTCTTGAACTTTTGAATTCACTGTAAGGCAGACACTGTATTACTGCAGGTAATGACAGGTACAGAGGGGTTATAGAACTGACGAAGAGAATTTAGGACAGCTTCTTCAGACAAGTGACACATTGGAAGAGGTTTTCTAAATGAAATGTGGGAGATGGTTCACTTATGAATATCTACATCAAATACCAATCAAAGTGAAAATAATAAAGAAAATAATAAAGAGAAATAGCAGGGTGAAGCATAAGGAAGAACTATCAAAGTAAGTAAATTAGAAGCAAGATTTATATATGTAAAGTCATTGACAGTCAAGACACCATGTTAGAAACAAAAGGAAACATATAATTTTTTACACAGTCTCAAAATGTTCAAGCATCTAAAATAATGAATAGGTTCAACAAATTGTAGAATATTCTGAGCTGGAAGGGACCACAAGGATCATTGAAGTCTGGGTCATGCATGGGACATCTCCAAGAATCCCACCATGTGCCTGAGAGCATTGTCCAAATGCTTCTTGAACTGTGTCAGGCTTAGTGCTGTGACCACTTTCCTGTGGAGCCTGTTCCAGTGCCCAGATACCCTCTGGGTGAAGAACCTTTTCCTAATATCTAACCTAAACTTCTCTGGCACCACTTCAGGCCATTCCCTCTGGTCCAGTCACTGTTCACCCCAGGGAAGAGATCAGTGCCTGCCCCTCCTCTTCCCCTCATAAGGAAGTTGTAGACTGGGATGAGATCTCCCCTCACTCTTCTCCAGAAGAACAGACCAAGTGATCTTAGCTGCTCCTTGTATAGCTTCCTCTCAAGGCCCTTCACTGTCTTCAGACACTCTTCAATAGCTTAATACCTTTCTTATACTGTAGTGCCCAAAAGTGCACACAATATTCAAGGTGAGGCCACCCCAGTGCAGAGCAGAGCAGGACAATCCCTTCCCTGGACCAGCTGGCGATGCTTTGCCTGATGCCCCCCAGGACACAGTTGGCCCTCCTGGCTGCCAGGGCACTGCTGACTCATATTCAACTTGCCATTGACCGGGACTCCCAGGTCCCTTTCCACGGTACCATGGTCATCCTTGCCCTTCTTGAAATTTGGAAAAATGTTAGCCAGCTTCCAAGCAACTGAGACTGCTCCAGATTCCCAAGACTGCGTAAAAATTGAGAGAGGCCTTATGATAACATCAGCCAACTCTTAGTATTTTTGAATGACTTCCATCAGGCTGCATAGACTTATAGGGGTACAGGTAGAGCAGCAAATCCTGCACGTGTTTGGAATTGGCTGGAGTTTATCATTATCACAGCCATCGTCCTTCAGCTCAGGGCACAGGGACCCCCTTAGCCTGTTGGCAGTGTTGAAGACAGAGGCAAGGAAAGCACTAAACATCTATGCCTTGTCTATGGCCCTGTTTGTGAGGGAACCATCCTCATCTTGTAACAAGTTGATGTTATTTCTGCACTGCTTTTTGCTCTTAACATATTTTTAAAACCTCTTTTTAAAGAAATAGTCAAGTTTATGAAGGTTATCTAGGTCATAGATGGTCTAGATGCAGTCCTTTTTCTAAGGTGTTCTCTCAGCTGCTCATTGCTGGAAGCTGCCATTAGAGTAAATAACATCACCCTTTTTTATCCTTCTGTCTGAATATTTACTTATGCTTACTGTCTGAAGTGGGATGTAGGCTGCATGATTTTAGGCCTGACCCAGTAAGATACCACTCATTCCTGAAAGTTTTGTAAAAGTCATGAGTATTACTTGAATAGAAAATTCTGTGTTGTCCTGTATACCCCACAGATGATTACATTTCCCTTGTAAATGCTATCCTTTTCTCAATTAGCTTCTTTGAAAATAAAGAAATGTAGACCAGGTCAGCACTGGAGATGCAAACTGGTAAAAGCCTCAGGGAATAGGGGGAAAATACAGTATGTTCTGTTTTCTGCATAGCAATAAATCTCGTAGGGAATCTGAACAGTGAATTGTTTCCTTCGCTCATATCTTCAGATGCCTATTTTCTATTCTCTGTTTAGATTAGGCTTACTGCTTCAGGTCAGTGGGAGCAAATGCGACACTGTAGGTTTAAGAATCTGCTTCAAAGTTACACCGTAAAATACAAGGGTATCAAAGGTATCAAAATAATGAATTAATTAAAAAAAAACTTTCAAGTTTGTGTAAAGTATACTCTTTTGAAATCTTGACTGTGTTACTTACTAATGCCTACTGTAGCTAATCAATTGCTAGAATTTATGAAGGAAAAGAATATGGCAGAAGGAAATCCCTTTTTTTTTTCAAATGGTATTCTTCTGAGTTTGGAACTCTTTTTACATGTGGATGAGAAAACTATTGATTTAGATACCTATAAACAGCTGTTTCAGTCTTGGTGGTCATGAGTAGTGCATTGACTGCAGTGGTGAAAACTGAATTAAAATCTGTAAAGCCAGTGGAATGTGCTCAATCTTAATATAAGAATTTGCTAATGGACTAGAAAGCTCTAATCAGTATTGAAATCACTTGAGACATATGTTTGGGGTTTTTTTAAATCTTGCTTGGGATTACATAAATGCATTCTAAAATGCTCATAATTTATGGGCTTTGTTCTACATTAGCAAAAATTAAGTTTCTAAGAAATACTTGTTTCTCTAGAGCTCTTTTAAGATAATATGGTTATGTAGAAATTCCCTTAATGGCTTGCACACATAGGAAGTACTGTTTCAATTAAAATAATGTGAAGCACATGCCAGTACGGTTCTACTTCTCAATTGTTTTAGTGCCAAGGTGATTTCTGGTGTCTGGCCTGACAGTGCAAGAGTCCAGCCTCATTGAAGCATCCTTTAGTATGGAGTGGTTTTGGACTGTGACAGTTGCCATTCATCACAACCTGATACAGGTACAAGGCAAAATTCAGTTGTTCTGCCTTTGCTAGCCATGAATATGTCTGTTTTGAAACACTTTGTTTAAACTGGTTTGGTTACAAAGAGCTTGATTCAAACCCCAAATAGGACCTTCATGTCAGATTCACTGTGTGAAGGGAAAACTTCTGAGTGGTATAGTATGTGATTAAACTTGGCTGTGTACATGTGTGCAAGATAAGTAATTTCTAGCTCAGAGAAACTGGTTTATTCAGCTGCTTGAAAATTCCTTCATATGTGATGGAAACCTGCTTTGCTGCCTTGTGCGTCTGCAGGAATGCTGCAGTATCTATTCAGCAGCTTTGTGGGAAACATTGAAACGATGACTGAAAACTGTGGGATGTGTCTTGGAAATGAAAATTACAGGAAATACTTGAAATAAAAAAACCCTGCAGTTTTTGATCAAAGCAAATTTAAAGATAATATCATCAGGGTGTCTAATTAAGTGATTTCCCAAGAGTTTGCTATACACTTACGTAACAAAACCTCAATATCTAGGGTTACAAACTTTGGGAAATACAAAATAGTTTTATTAGTGTGTGACTGAAAGCCCTGGTTTCTGTTTTGGAGAAAAGCTGTTCTTAGCTTGATGATGTAAAAAGTAGGTTGACAATTTTCTCCAAACTGCCATTTTTTTCTGATAATAATCTGGTTTTCTTTCTTTAATGCTATATAGTAGCAGTATATTCTATGCTCTGTGTATTGTTGCATATTTTCTTGTGTAATCTGCCACTGCTTCAGGTGGTGAGTCTTGAATCAGATCTATAGTTAGCCTGCAGATATCTAGGATAGTTTACAGCGTATTACATATGTATAAACTGAATTGCGAATGTCAACTTGAGAGTACTCTGAATCACTATATGAGTAGATATCTATGGCTGTAAGAACTGATTCTGTGTATAGTTCTGTATTTGTGCATTCCCGCTTTGCTAGAACAATCGGAGCATAAAAATGTGGTATTGATCCAATTTCTAGACTTTCTTTGGCATGTCAGTGTTCTCTGAAAATGTGAAGCAGGATATTGTCTATCATTATCTTCAGTTTTTTAAGTGGGAGGTCATGCAGTGTTTGAAATCAAGAAGTTGCTGCTCCAAGTATATATAAAGTGAATGTCATGTTTCCCACCCTTGTTACACCCAGAATAGAGGTAAAGAAGTCAAACATTCTAGCTCATGAAGGAGTTTAACCATTCTAGTTAGCTATTGGCACACTAATGGATCAGCTAGAATAAGATACTACTGTTGTATTTTACTCATTCCAATCAAATATATGCTCCTAAATCTGTTTTCTGATACTTTTCACCAGCAGTATAAATTACAACTGGAGTGTGTCTGTGTGTGTATGAAGAAAGTCTGTCTGAATAACTGCATACTGTTTTTTCTGCACTTATCTGAATGTTATGATGGAATATAAAATCCATACTTCATCTCCAGGTTAATATTTGCAGTATTTTGCAACATACTGTGTTGGTCCAGTGTCAGGCAAAGTGCAAAAGATAATGATTCTTACAGAATGTTTTAAATCATAAACTGTGTTTTTCCTGGAAATTTGATCAGTTAAATCTAAGCCACTGTAGTATAACTTCAAGGACACTCGGTATTCTGATGCATAGCTCAATGAGACATAATCTTTACATGATTTGGAATTTAACCACTGTAAATAAATTATTTTTGCAAAACTGCACAAAAGTATGGTTCTTAATTTTGCAGACAATATCCTGAGCTTGCTGTGGATTTTGAGCAGAATTAAACATGTGAAATGTATTTGATTTTTTATTAGGTTTAGCTTATGATTCATTATAGGCTTGCAAGCTTCATATTTAGCTATAAATAAAAAAGGGTACATGCTGAAGGATATATTTATTTCTACATCTCATTTCTTTTGTTGTCTTTTTCCATGTATTATTCATCTTTTGGGTAGAGCCATCAATGCCTAAAGGTGCCTTTGTAATGCTTTTTCATTAATGCTGATTCTTTTAGACAATTTATAAATTGATGTTTTCTGCCCCCCATGAGAACAGTGATATAATGCTTAGAGAAAGAAACCACACAAGAAGCCTGTAGTTACATTACGTCTTGAACGATGATAGATAGCAGGATTGTTTTAACGAACCATGCCACTGTGCAACTTCTTTTAGGAAAAAAAATGTAGTTGAAGAAACTCAGAGGCTGTTCACAGATGGATGAAAGGAGCCTCCACTAGGGCTAGTGGCCATCTTTGCACTATTGCAGACACAATGCCTTCTCTGAATGATGTAATATGGTGTATTTTTATGGGATTTTTTGTATAGCTGTTTAGTACATGTATATATATATATATATTTTTTTTTTTTTTTTTTTTTTTTTTTTTTTTTTTTTTTTTTTTTTGCTTTAGCTTTGAAGGAAACAGGCTATTATTTTAGATGGAGTACTAAATCAGTTAAATCATTTAAACCATCAGTTTAAATGCAGGACTTGATTTTTAAATATATGTTAATAAGGGGTGACTGTACAGCAGGTGTATATTTTGTCAGTTAAATAACACTACTTCAATACCCACCTGCCCTTCTGGGGACAGAGTTTTATGAAACATCCCACAGGACAACTAATTTAGGTAGTGGTACAGAAAAGTAAATGGACTTTAGATAACCTTCATTTCAGAGGCAGAACTTTCAAACATAGAGACTGTTAGCAGAAATTAGTTCAACTTATTTTACATTTGTAGAAGGCCTTTAAAGGGAACCTTGTAATAGCATCCTTTTTACTTAGGACAATTGCATCCATTCAATAGAATCTAAATTATTGCATTACAATGATAATAAAGCAAAGTCAAGTATATTTATTTTGGGAGGAAGGGGGGATCAGATGGATCTTTCATTTCCCACCCTTTTCTTATAGAATTATTCCTCCCTCCTAAACTTTTTTTTAAAGCTAGTATTGCAATAAAAATTTTTGTCAACTCACTTATAGTACTGGAATATACCTAAAGTAAACATACAGTCCAGACACTTTTCAACATAAAATTCTAACACAAACTAATGTTGGTGGCAGCACATTTGACTGTGGTAATTTATATGGCAGTTAAATCACTGGACTCAAAAGCATACCAAAGAATAATCCAGAAAAACGTATTTTTAAGAAAGGACTTGAAGTTGCATGGAAACTAGGAAAAAAACCTAGCAAATTAATCTCTGAATTAACTAAATTTTTTTGCATGTTACCTGAATCACTTTTTAAGGACTGGTGTCTGGAAACAAGTCTCAGATCTGACCCTAATCTGCATGCAGTCAGAAATGATAATGAACTATGAGAAAAGAGGTTAATGGGCTGCAGTGCTCACAATGAGGATTCATAATGAGGGAAGGAGAAAGAAAAGTGGAAGATTAGAGATATAAAGGCAAGAAGACAAATTAATGTCAGTAGAATATTTTACGTAATTTCTATTGTAAATAATTTAATCTTCTTGGTGACTGAACTATGCAAGTGTTGGTAATCTTTATTTCTTAAGGACGTAAACACAGGTACTTTCAGTTAGCTGTACTGTACTTGGATGCTGAGGGACTTGACAGTCAGAATTCAGTCCTATGAGGTTGTCAGGGCAGTTTCATAATCTCATAGCTCTCCGAATCGCTAGCAAACTGGAGCACATCTGAATTCAAAGTCAGTCTCTGGCTTAGATAAAGCAATGCTCTTCTCATGCAAAACTCATGAACAAACTTCTGATAGCTAAACTAGTAATGAGCCCACAGCATGTTTTTTTGTTTTTCCTGCTCTTGATGAAGTTATAACTTTCAGGTTTCCCAGAATTCTAAATATGTTGCAATTTATCAAAAACATGATTTTAATCATAAAAATATGTGAATAAGATAGAAAAGCAACTCGTGGCATATCCCACAGAACTCAAACAAAAGTAATTTCTAACGTGAGGTATTACATAGGTACATGTATGTGCCAATGTCTGTAATTGTCACACAAGTGATAGATTATATTAAGATTTTATGATGTAAAAACTATAAAAAGGTTTTCTAATATTTTGTCACAGTGAACTATTTCCCTTATCAAAACTGTTCCATTTTAGTGAGAAAATGTGATTATTGTCATAACAATCAAAATAATCTACTCTGTAGGAACCTACAGTATCTTTTCATATATAATTGCATAGCTTTGATGATCTGTTTTAGTCAATTTTCAGAATGAATCTCTGATTTTTTCCATTCAATTCTAAAAATACCCCAGAAGATTGATTTAAGCATAGAGAAGTTTCACTGTGAATTTTCATGGAGGTTTTTCCCCCAGTCAAACTGTCTTTGTGTGTTGTCTTTTTGTGTTCTTGCGGCTATTTTTGGGTCACCTCAACAGCCCATGCTTGTAAACAGTCATATCACTGATACATTTAATAGTTTATTCAGCTGAAAATGAGTTTTGTGAAAGGTGTAAAATAAAACCCTCAATGACTGTTTTACACAGTGCTTTTTCTATCAGGCCATGAGACAGGAAGTTGAATTTACAAGTGTTTTTCATTTTGCAGAGCTACTAGAGAAGACACACAGAAGAGAGGAAGAAATAGGAGCTCTTCAGGTATATTTTCTGCTCAATTAACTAGCTACATTTTTGATCACCCTAAAAATTACCAAATTGTATTACAGCATTATGGTTTTCTGAACTCCCTTGTAGTTGAAATTCAGATTTGGAAATACATGCAGACAAATACAGACCCAATAGCTAGTAATACTCACTGCTGAGTTTCTACCCACCAATTAAGTTGCACATTAGAGAAAATGGAAGTAGTCAGCATTCTCCTATGAGTCTATACATCTGGTTCATCAGTGAATATAATGCTGTTTTTAAGTCACACTATATACTGAAGTTGTTCCATTATGTTATGCTGCTGGCTTCACTGGAACTATATGTGAGTAGAGGCAGGCAGGTTAATCTGCATTCAGAACTGCAAAAATGCTGCATATTCTACGTCACTGCTTAAGTTCTCTGCGCTGTGTTGCTTTCTTTTGTATCTCTGAATAAAACTGAAAGTAAAATATTTAAAATAAGTATTTAAAGTCTCTGAAGCACTAAATGTCCATAATTGCCTTCCTGAGGAAGAAGGGACCAGTCAATATATGCTAGGACTTGATACAATACAATAAATCCTCATCATATGTCCTCTAGCAGTAAAGCTGTTTGTGCTAAACCCTTTAAATTTGCACTTAGAAAGTCAGATTTATCCAAAGCTCAGCTTTGGAATAGTATTTAAGCATTGCAGTCAAGGAAAACATACTCCTTTCAAATTGAAATGGCTAAGAAAGCAAAACCAGGCTGGAATGTCTGAATTGTGAGGCTCAGGATACTATTAGGGAGAGTAGTATATGTATTCTTCAGAATACAGAGGGGAAAAAGGAAATTTTTAACAACAAATTGCTGCAAACAATGCCCAATGTGAATATAAAAAAGGGTTACATACAATATGAAGAGTGTATTAATGAGGCACTATTCTCAGTAAGTGTATTGAAAGCAGGGCATTTGTAAGGGAATTGATGAAGATGAGGCTCATGAGGAAAATGAAGTTATTTATTGACCTGAGTTTTGATCATCAGACTTTATTTGAAGGTAATAACTCTTCTTTTATAATAAATAGAAGGCACTTTGAGGGCTAGATGTATCAAAGAATGTACAAGGAGTTTTATCCAGTAAGAAGAGACAAGTTGCAAGACCCAAAAGTTACACAACACACCAATCCAGCTGTTTCCTGTTCAAACAAAAATCTTGGCTTGGCTTTCTGGCAGCTCAAGTTCAACACGGCTGAGAGCTTGTCTGCGCAAGCAGTTTACACAGGTGCATATCCAGTTACATCAATGTAGAAAGATCTCCTTTCAAGTGAAGCAATTCTGCATCTGCTTTCATGTGAACCTTTATGGTTGACAAATTGTTCTAATGATATTACTTCTGATTGAATGAGAATAATTTTATACTGCAGGAAGTTGCATCATAATAGGGTCTTGTATGGACATATGGGCCTGCTGGTATTACTGATGATCTGTAAAGCTCTTGATTGAATTACTTTATGCCCTTCCCTAACTGGCAGTTCTGGTTAAGTGTGTGAAATATACTGCTCTGGCTGCTATTTTTATATTCAAATGCTTGTTAGCAGCTTTTTCTTCCTTCTGTCTATGCTTTCACAGTCAAAGTACTCAACAAAAACATTTATTATTTTTCTAGATAGTATTATGTCCAGCGTAGTCAGTATGTATAAAAATGTTTCCAATCTGGGATCCTCTGTTCTTACAATGTTGTATTATAAACTTGCAGTGGTCAAATATGTTTAACTTTGCTAGCAAGTGATTGTAAAAAACAACCTGTGTCATCAAGACTGAATCTTCCCAAACTGTTGAATATTTATATATAAAGCCTAGGAAAGAAGAGGAAAGTGAGAGGATATTTTTTAAACATGGCATTTCTTGGAGCTGAAACTGGCTCCATTATCCTTTTGTTAACCCAGATGACAGGGAATATATTTATCCTCTGAGGCCAACTTAAGCAAAGCATGTTAATGTATGAATGCTTTCATTGAAGTAGAATGCTAGAAGGTACTTGATTGTCAAATTAAGGACTACTGGCAAATAAAATAGTACTCTTTCCCCAAAGCCTGCAGTCCTTGGATAGAATTCTCCTAATATTAGGTCGTGCTCAGTTAGAGCTCTTGGTTCAGTAGACACTTCATCATGTTATTTTAGGTAAAAAAACCAACTCCTGCAATTATGTTTTGATAATTGTCTTATATATACAGAAAGGTGTATGAAGTAAGTCAGTCCTCGATGAGTTCCGTTTGCAGTCTAAACAGATCATATGTCTAAAAGCATGTTCAGGAAGCAGGCGGACAGGAAGATTGTACATTTTAGACCTTGCACAGACAATTCAAAGTAGTCAGACTATCGTGACTTAGGGAGTTTTTTCTTGTTACTTGAGCCATGAACGCTGTCCATAGTTTTAGAAAAGCTAGAGACATAAGGAAATTGGTCAGAAATCAGTGTATTGCTGTGGACAAATGATGACTGGGGATACCATGGTGTTCTCTGCCATGTCTCAGCATCATGTTCCCTAGAACTAAGGATGTATGTTTTATTATTCTTTCTGTTTTCTTACTTTTTGAGGGGAAATAAAAAGCACCTTTTTTAAAAATAATTGGAATGAAGTACAATTAGTGCTACAATGCCATCAGCTGAAATCTGCAAAAGAGGAAAGGAAAAAGCAGTTTTATGAGGCTTATTCCTCATAAATACTGGCCTATTAGTTTTCATGTGTTCCTCTAGTTAGAGAATATGTTGGACTAGCATGACAAAGACAAAATAATACTTCATTAAGTAGACGGTGTGAATCTTTATAACTACATCTTTCTACAGGAATCTGACATATTATGTGTCAAGATGGAAACTACGGTTCTTTGGTACAGGGTGTTTGGGTGGTAGGGGGGTGACTTTACTGCTTTCATGCATTTTCATTTTGAACTTGGTGCATACTTTTGACTAGAGTTTCTATGTTAGGCATAAATTACTATTTGTCTATGAGTTTACATAGTTATATATATTCAAGCTAATGTCCATGTTCTCATTACACTTGTACTTGCTCTGTCTTGTTAGAAGTGCATGCATACTCACCATAATACAATTTTTATTTTCTGAGGAATGACTTTTTATGTTCTGATAGCCACTCCAAGAATGTAACCTCACTTATTTTCTTACTTCATTGGAATTAAAAATACTTAGGGTTTTCACCTTTCTTTATGTGAAAGCTGTTTCATGGTACAAAAGATTGGAATCATGAAAATAATATGCTATGCATGACATGATAATAGCAATATTCAACTGAATTATTTTCTCTGGGAAAACATGTGCTAGCCATTTTCATTTGCTTTCCAATTAGTGATTTTTACTAGCTAATAAAAATAAAAAAGCAGTCTTAATTTGAAAATATATTGATAGTGTATAAACTATCCATGGTAAATGTCTTAATACGTTAGATTAGTCTTCAGAAAATCATCTGCTGAGATTATAGAAATTTATTATATTTTTATAATTAGGCAACTAGATCTTGCACTTTATTTAATGCATGAGTTATTTTGAAAATACTACTTGTCCTACTCTTGGAATGAAATACTCATTCTAAGACTTTTTTTTCAAAGTAGTCTTATTTGGCTGAAGACAGTTATATCTGAATTGCTTTTCATTATTATCACAGATTTCTGAAATCTGTAAATACCATCTTTTTTATAGTAATGAGTTTGGGTTTTGTTCCAAAATCTTTAAGTCAATATGATGTTTGTAACAGCCACTGGAATTTTGTGGAGGAACAAACATCCTAAGATAAATATTTCTGAGTTTTGCACATAATATTTTTTGTCATATGTTTGTTCTGATGTACAGAAATACTTGGTCTGTTTCTCACACCAGCTTCTATGAAAGAATGAAGCCTTTAGCATTTCATACACTACCTTTCATCCAAAAAATTTGAGTAATATTTGAACAAGGTAAGAGTCCCTATAATGTCTTAGTGATGATGTACTCTTAAGTGGGGGCTCACCTAAACACTTGAATATGCATTTTGTCAGATTGCTTAAGATACCATACCTAGTCAGGATATAGTGCCAGAGTACACCATCTTGATTTTACTTGCTTAATCTTTTTTTTTAAAGATACTTTTAAATGGAAAAAAAAATGTTAAAATGCATACAGTAAATTTGTAAATTCTGGATTCTGTTTCTTGTGCTGGATTAAAACTGACACAAGCTCATTTTATGTGTATTTTATTTTTTTCTCACATGAGACTTTGACTAACGTCATCCTGTTATTAATAAAACATTATTCAGAGCTATTTCTGGATAAAAAAATAACAATATGGAATTTACTTTTTAGTGTTCTAAGGAAATGCCTAAAAGAAAACTAAACCAGATGCTAACATGACATGAACTCCAAAACATGCTAGATTTACAGTCAGAGATGATCAAAAAAAGAAGTCATTCCTTGTGATACATAAGAGTAAAATCAACAACATTGAAAACCTAACGCACTAGCTGGAAAAAATATATCATGGAGTAATTTTTTGCAAGTCCTTTCTTTCCTTGTTTCTACGGTGTTTCTTTGTTTTGGAACAAATTTCTATGTGAGATAGTATGACAAATAGGTTAGACATCCAGTTAAGTACAGTGGTTCCCATTCAGTGAGATTATTACAAAAAACTATACATATGACCAGCAAAAACCAAAAATGAATCCTGTTCATCACTGTTTGACTTGCATTGTGTTTATATTCTTTGCTTTCTGATGGAATCTTGTAATTTATTTTTAGGAACGTATTATGGCCTTAGAAATGGTAAGTTTCTTAAATTACTTTCCAAACCTAGCTCAATTGACATTGCTGATGATTTGTCTAAATTATGAAAAATATTTTTATATATTTTAAAGAAAAGGTTGCAGTTCTGGGGTTTTTAACTAACATTTTACATTTAAAAGAAGATGTGATATTATTACACTGCATCTTTCTGTGTAGGTTTTTACTACAGAATTTTTGCATTCATTGTATGAAATACAGTGTATTCCAGTGTTGTCATTTTTCTGTGCAGTTCAGTCTTCATCCCATCCCTGGGAAGAAAAATGTTGTAGATTTGATTCATAGAAGATATGTTATTTTTCTTACACTTCTAATGGTTGAGGTTCATATGACAGATCTAATTATTTCAGTGACTGTTTGGTCACCTGTTTGGACTGGGAGGTGCAGACAGAATCAGTTCATCTGCCCATATCAACATTGCAACTAAAAGCCAAAAGGAATATAATTTTAATAATTGATTAATTTAATAAGATCCTAATTTGAAGGACTAAACTTCATGCCCGTACAGGCCATGAATGCAGCTGGATTATCCAGATGTCCCAAACTAGTTAGTCTGTCAGGTGGAATAGCTGGAATGGGTCTCAGCTTGCCCTGTAATTTCTGATAGAGGCCTCTTTCCTCTTATGTAAGAATGCCCAAAAATACATGACAAATTATATGTATCAGGCCCATAGTTTCTTTTCATGAGAAATCGGGAAAATTTCATTCAAAGAAACCACTGCTGAAACAATATCAATGCTGCAAAGGTAAACTTTTAAAATTAACTGGTGCAACTTATTGTTATATTCTCTCTGATGTTCTGTGCATCTCTGAAAACAGTTTGTAGTTTCAAAAATATATTTAAAATATATTCAATATCTAAAAAAAAAGAGCTTGAATTCAGTCATAAAAGGCCCTTTGGAAATCAGAGTACTGTGCTGGAACTCCTGCCTTGTGGAAGTAGGAAGCTAATGCTCACATACAGTGTTCTGGCACTTCACATAGTGTGTGAATGTCAGGTGTTGACAGGACATTAATTCTGTTCAGGATCATTTCTTATTCAGGGTTTGCTTCCATGATAACCAGTCAGGCATGTATCCACTGTCATCCATTTCTCACAAATCATGAGTTAAACTTCCCGCAAATTCCTTGTCCTTTCTGCTCCCAGAGCCATTTTGACAAAGGCAGAGGATAGTTGCTTGCAAATGCACAGTGTCATGAAAATTCAGCCTATATTTTGTGACAATTTTTTTTCTGGAGCTTTTCTCCTTTTTATACTTCCAATCTCTCCTACTTTAAAAAGGAAGATTTGTGAGTTTTTATTCAGATAAAAGAAAAGGCTTCTTATCAGTAAAATATAATTTTATTTCTTAAGGCAAGTTGGGAGGTAACACCTGAATGCAAATTTATGATGCTAAATCCTAGTGCTTTCATTATTGCTGACATTGGAAGGTGTGTACTGTTATGCCCTGAGATGGCAGGCATGACAACTATGGTCATCACTAAGGCTGTTGAATGCTCCCGAGGTACTCATTTTACTTTTCCCATAAACTTCCTCTGTAATGTCAGGCAAATACACTGAATTTTTTGAATACTTGTAATCACTTTCTGTTTCTCCTTTTCTGAGTGTTTGATTTTGTGATTTTTGAGGCTAGATTTACAGAAATGTAATTTTACTCATAGCTCATTAGCTCACAGCTCATTAGGAGCTCTGGCTGTTTGTAATTGCTAAGTATACTCAAAAGTCAGATATTAGATAGATGATATGAATACTTTAAAGTAAGAAGTGTGTATGAACTCTATATCTTTGTTTCAGTTTTGAGGATGATAGCATTCTTTCTCTCCTCCCCTGCTTCACAGATCTTAAAAAGAGGAGTAATGCTTATGCAGTCTGAATGTATCAGGATGAGCTATGATAGAAAATCCCATGAATAAGGCTTGCTGCTTAAGGGATCTTCAAGAATCTTTCAATTTATACTGTGTATGTCTACATAGCTGTATATCAATGCAGCATTTAGAGTACATAATAGTTATGGTACTTTTATATTTGTATAATTTTCTTATCATCTGTAATTTGAATGCTCAGAGCACAACATCAGAAAAGTACCAGTTAAGTATTAAGGTTTGCTTCAGGTTATAGAAAATGAAAAGGAAATGGAGACATAAGGTATTATTCCATTCAAATTCAAACAGAATCCTTAGTGAAAAAAATATTTAGTTTGTGTAGAAAAAGCATTTTCTTAGAATTTTCGTGGTGACAGTTCATGAGAATCACAAAATGCAAGATAAAAAAGGGGGCAAAAGAAGGGAAAAGAAACACACATGTGTCTACATGCATGCACACTCTACGAAATGCATAGGAAAGCATCCTCTCTCCAGAACTTTCTTTAGACTGTGAGGCCATTGGATAGCTGTGTTAGCAGTCTCACCTGCGTTTTCTTCCACAACATTATTATTTTGCCTAGAAAGAAATTGCTCTGCCCAGGAATAGCTGAAGTTAAGAGCAGAGCTGTCCGAGATTTACCACAGCTACCACAGATTTACCTGCAGCTACTTTTAAAATTGATTCTACCCTGTACATAGCTTTTTAAGCAACAGAAAAGACACATGCATCTAACAGTAAATTAATTTTTTTAAATCATTAAGATTTTACCCTAAACAAATTGTTTTACACCATGACCTAAAAACTGTGTATGTGTACATATTTTGAGATGTATATTTGGCAACCTCCTCTCCTCCCTTTCTGTATAATCTTCTCGTTTCTAACTCCTGTACTTGCCGGTAAAATGGTTGTAGTAGCCATGTGATGAACTTGCCAACTTAGGTCATAAAAAAAATTGGGAAGGAAATGTAACATGAACCTTTCAGATTATTTTCAGAGCTCTGGGTGAATAAACCTTCCAGGCCTACCTTAAATCTAACTCAGTGATTTTGTAAGTTGCTGCTAAGTAGGAGGTCCCTTGCCTCATCTCTGAGCCCGGTCAGCTCCTTGTCCTCTCAGCAGTCTAGTTGAGCTGGAAGCTCCATCTCCTGTCTTCTGTACCAGACTGTTTCTTGGGTCTTCTATTTCCTTTGCCAATTCCTGGTTCTCGAGGCAAGTGCTGTATTGCCACCCTACTTCAAGATATGACATGTGATCTGATCATTCCCTTAAGGAACCTGAGAACAAATAGTAACCTTTAAAGAAGCTTTTGGGTTTTTTGGCTATTTTCCTTCAATTAGATCAGTTTTTCAGTAGGATTCAATAGGTAGGTACACAGCTTCTTGCTTCAGTAGGTTGTGCAGGACAGGAGCAGAAGCTGGAAGGTAACAAGGAAACACAGGATTAATTAGTCTGACTCACTAGTGGATATAAAAGGAGCTGAAGAACCATGGTGTTTTCTGGAATAATCCTTCAACTCTTGAGAAGGGCCAGGGAAATAACAAGTACAGGCAAAACTGAGGTTTCGAGCACCTAGAGATTATGTGTTTTGTTTGACTCTTTTTTGTTTTGTTTAGTTTAATGAGGTTTAATAAAGTGAATTTAATTATTTCATAGCTATTAACAAGTAATTTTCCTGATTACTTTAATAATCAATTATGTAGTCTGACATTTTAAGAGAATGAATATGATTTATCTTTAAATAAGATGATTTACTTTATTCTTGTGGATAGCTTAATTCTCACATACAGGATTTGGCTCTATATTATTTAGACAAAGCTGTATGACTTTTCTGGGAAAAATCTGTATTGTATTCTGGGATGTGGCTACAATGGGAAGTGTATTTACTTCTCATGAAGAGGTCAGGATGTATTTTGGAGGTGCACACTGCTACTATGCTGTGCTTGTGACTTTAGTGGATTTCTGTAAACTACATACTGTTCTTTGTGAGCGTAAGCTGCAAGTCATATTCCTCTGCCTTAGTGGTACTAGTCTGACATAAAAGACCAAAATTTAATTTTAAATCAACCACATCCTGAAGTTATTCCAGTGAATATGTGCGTTCTATACCCTTTGATCAAAAAAACAGCTTGCTGCTTTCTGTAGAGAACCCAGAAGTGAGGTTACAACTTTCTTAGAATACTTGGATCGGACTTTTCTGGACACAATTCAAATTTTTGTTATAATTTCCATAAATCTAGGTTAACTCCAGTAATGCTGTAAGTATCTGGCAAAATTGTTATTTAATATGGATTTCCTTTTCAGAATGAACATTTATGTATTTTGTTGTAACTCATTTTTATGTTGATGAAAGTAGGGCTTGGAATACTGGTAAAACGTATTTCTGATTGCATACACTTAGCAATATAAAAGCTATTATTCTCCTGTAGTAGCAGTCTCAAATTTACATCAGTTTTCTGGTTTATCATCCAATTTAAAAAAATTGGAAGGATGACAATACCCAATGCATTTCACAGAGAGATGATCCAACTGCCTGACATCATCCATTTTAAGGTGCTCACTCACCCTCTCTCTTTATCTCTCAATGTGCCTTCCATCGATAAGTAAATCTTGTTTTTAGCTCTTGAGGTTATTTCATGATTCTCATACCTTGTGTGTATTCATATTTAGGAAATCTTGAATCTAAGGGTTAATACTTTCTTTTCCCCTTGTTTTGCTTCTGTGGTGTCTTGCCAAAACTACCATTACATCAAAGGTCTTTTGGTCCTCCCAGAATGCAGCCGTTCTTTGATCTTATAAAAACGACCAGGAGAGGAGCAGCAGTTTGAGGTCCTCTGTCCTGCCCGCCTCGCCCTTTCCTTTCCTTTCATCGGCAAGCCGGTGTGTCACTTCCCTTTGTTGGGGTTCACTGAGTCCTTCCTCTTCTCACTCCCACCAAGCAACTTCTGCCTCCTGATGGTGCTTGCAGCTAGCTGTTTCTGTTCTCATTATGCTCATTTTCCCTTCTCCCTAGTTGTTGTCTTCTTACTCTACATATCTATTGCTCTTATTTAATACCCAGCTCTTTGTCCATCCTCTGCTCCCTGCTATTTGGTGTTTCACTTGTTTTTTCAGGTTTTTGCTAATACAGCCACCTCTAGTTTTCTTCTGCCAAAATTTTGACTCTTTTCAGCAGTTGCCTTTCTCTCCCATTCATAAGTACTTCTCATTTTCTGCCTAATTCAGGGATTCAGAGTGGAAACTAAAAATTATGAATAAATAGATATATAATACTTTTCTGGGTTTCCTTTAAAGTTGTGTACTTGTTCAAAGTCCACAAGCTAAACACATATGTGTATTTCTAATGTTGCCTCTCTAATCCTATTGTCCTCAAAAAACTGATGTATAAAATGATTTTTAAAATACTCTCTATTAAAAATGTTCCTCACTATTTTATAAAAAATGGTTAATGCAAGAAATAAAATGACATATTGCTGAAAAAAAATATATATAATTACATTGAGACTTTGAATACAAATAATCAAAAATATTTTGCTTTCTGTTTGTTAAAGAATATTTAAATTTTTGGCCTAGAAATTAAGTGCTAAGTTTCAAAATATAGGTAACTGTAAATATTATTTAACTGCTCTTTGGCAGTCAGGATGACAGTTTTATATTTGTATATCGACAGATAATCACTGGACATGTCTAACAACTTGGTCTAATATCTTCATAGTTTCTCCAATAGTGATATCAGTAATATATTACAGAATCACAAAATGGTTGAGGTTGGAAGGGACTCAATCAGGGTCAGCCTGAACCAGTTACCCAGGACTGTGTCCAGAATGCTTTTGAATATCTCCATATAAGAATGGAGGTTCCACAATCTCCCTGGACAACCTGTACCAGTGCTATGTTGCCCTCACAGTGGAAAAAGATTTCCTGTTTTTCAGACAGAACCTCCCGTGTTTCAGTTTGTGCCTGCTGCCTGTCACTGGTCGACACTGAAAACAGCCTGGCTCCCTCTTCTTTACACCCTCCCTTCAGATACTTGTACACATTGATGAGATCTCCCAGAGCCTTCTCTTCTCCACACTAAACAATACCAGCTCTCTCAGCCTTTCCCCATAGGAGAGGTGCTCCAGTCCCTTAAAAAATTAGTTGCCCTTTGCTGGATTGTCTCCAGCATGTCTCTCTTGTACTGGAAAACCCAGAACTGGACCCAGCACTCCAAATGTGTCTGACCAAGGCTGACTAGAGGAGAAGGATCACCTCCCTTGACCTGCTGGCAACACTCCTCCTTAGTGCAACCCCTACATTCTCTACTTATCTAAGCTCCTTTCAACATTATGAAAATGTGTTTCACATGTTGCAAATATAAAATATTTTTTCCAGAGTTTAATAAACCAAAATCCTTCGGTTTTTAATTAGAGAAAGTAAAAATCTCAAGCTAAATCTTCATTACAAAAGTCATACATTATCTGAAATTATTTATCTTAGTTGAGCTAGGAGCAGTAGTATACAGTGTTCTTCACTTTTT
>JAWWMO010000174.1:42888374-42906358 GCA_035047845.1 Dendrocincla fuliginosa | reverse complement strand
TTAAGAAATCATAGAATCATTAAGGTTGGAAAAGACTTCCAAGATCATCAAGTCCGACCTTTGACCAAACACCACCATGTCAAGTAAACCATAGCACCAAGTGTCACGTCCAGTCATTTCCTGAACACTTACAGAGATGGTGACTCTGTCAACCTCCCTGGGTAGCCCGTTCCAATGCCTGACAACCCTTTCAGTGAAGAAATTCTTTTGCATGTCCAACCCGAACCTTCACTGAAGCAGCTTGAGGCCATTTCCTCTTGTCCTGTCTTTAGTTGCCTGGGAGAAAAGGCCGGTCCCAACCTTGCTACAAGGTCCTTTCAGGTAGCTATAGTGAGTGATAAGGTCTTCCCTGAGCCCCTTTTTTTCAAACTGAACAACCCCAGCTCTCTCAGCTGCTCCTCATATGAATTGTGTTGGCCTTTCATCTGTGGAATATATATCTATGAGTTTTTCCACAGAATATAAGTTGTTTATAATGTGCTAAGGCATAGATATGCGTGGTATAGCTTGCTCTATTTTTCTTGGTTTAGTTTATAAACACAAGTTAAATTTTGTCTGACAGGCAAGTATTGACTAAATGTTTCTAATGCGCTGCTGTGTCCTTTGTTTTAGATTTAAATGTTTTATCTTTGATCTAATTATAACTTTAGGAACACAGGCATCGGGCATCAGTTACACCTATTGATGCCACCATAGATTTTTTTTTCCTCTTATTCTTTTGCAGTTTTTGATTTAAATGGGGAAATCCATAAGGCAAACTCATAATTTTTTTCCTACTCTGACAATGGTTTGCTGCAAATCCTTGGTTAAATCACTTCTCTTTGTATTTCATTTCTTCTCACCTGAAGAACTGGACAATATTTCTTCTTTCCCATGAAAGCTGTGTTAATTGAATTTTTGTAGTGCTTTCTGGAAGGCTTGACGAAATACTGTTGGCATACAAAACTTTAATGTAAATTACATGTAAAGATTTTTATCCTATAATACTCCATAATGTTGAAGAATGGCATTCACTAATTAGGAACAGGGAAGTCATACCTTTTAAGAATGTGTTCCCCATAACATTGCTTTACTTTACACACTCGTGTGTTATATTTCTTTTAATTTTCAGGAATTATGTCTGGATGTCTCTGATCAAAATCCTAGTAAATGATAAAGAATAAATTTTCAAAAACTAGCCGTATGGATCCCTAGTAGTACTTGAAGCACTAGCTGATGATTCACAGAAAGCTGTCTTGCCAAAAGACAACACTGTTTCCTCCATGTTTTCAGCTGCTAGTATGCCTCAAACAACTAAAAATTCATAAAATACTTTCCTAAATTTTCCCATGTAAACAAGTCTCCTAGTTAGCACTGGGATGTTATGTGCTCATGAATGAGAGGAGAGGCAGTCCTTGTCACTGCAAATAGGAAAGGAAACATCCATGAAGCTCCCTTAGTTAAAATGTGGTCCAACCCATGCTAAAACATCTGGAGTCTAAATTAAATATTTGACATTTGTAATGCTTTGTTAGCAAAGGTCATTTGTTTCTCATTAGTATAAGTGTAGTTCTTGCTTAAAAGTATCTTACTTGTTAAAAATTTCATGAGAGAATGTAGTATAGAAAAAAAGCCAGTTGAACATGGCTGCTTTGTAACTTGATGAAGTTATATGTGTTGCCTATCTTTGTAGAGATAAATTGAATTGCTGATGTGTTGAAATCATCAAAACAATGGTACAGTTGGAATAATGGTATGCATGGAATATAAAGATACAAAATAATTTTTTATTTGTTTGTTTTTTGTGTTCCCTCTCTATATATGATGTACTGTGCACAGAACGTCCCAGCTATCGTGGGGTTTGCCTGGCATATGAAGGTCGGCAGAGCACCTCAGGCCTCTTAAGCAGACCCATAATGTAGAAAAGAAGAGCATATGATGTATCAGATCGAACCTGACAGTACATAGTTTTACAGATCTTAAAGGGGAAAGCAAAGGATACCTTTATACATGCTGGGTGCATTCTATTCGTGCTATTTAAGTATCCAGTATACTAAGGTCATTTAAAAATAAATTAGGTCACCTCTAACATTATATCTTTCATCTGATTTGTGAGTAACTGCCTGCTGACATGCATTGCAGTCAGTTAAAATTACATTGCATTTCATCTTTTTATGGTTATTGTTTGGGGATTAGGTAACTGGTACTTAAGTCAACTCTAATTTTAAAAAAATATCTGTGCTATACAGATAGCCATTTATTTTTATCTATCTCAGAAAAGAAAGGAACACTGTACTTGAAAGTCAGTGAGGTTTGGTTTATATTTATGTGTTTTCAATATATCGACTATAAAGGCAAACTTCAAGAGTACTATATACAAACCTGCTTTGATTTATTTGCATTTAACATTGCAGCTTTGAGACTAAAAATAAAATGTGTCTGATTTTGATTTGGATCTGTCCCTTGAGACAGTGTGAAACCGTCTATCACCAAGAACACATCAGTATAGGAGGATTAACTGTTCACATGCAGTTTAAACATCAAAGTGCTTTTATGAAGTCATGGAAAATAAGTAATTTGTTTTATCATTCTCTGCGAAAACATAGAACGCCCCTGTTTAAAGTAAATAGTCTTCATTTTAAAACCAGAAAGATTAGTAGCGCTCAGTCTATGTAGAGACCGCTGCTAGGTAAAATACCATTAATACTGCCTTAACCAATGCCACTGGCGTTTTTTCCTTTTATCAGTACCATCAGTGCACTGGGTCAGTACCTGCTGTTCCCTGTTAAACAGGGAATATAAGCAGAGAGATGTGATTGCTGTCTTTAGGATTATTTGTATGCATTATGGCATACAGCTTTCCAATTTCTGGGAAAAAAATTAACAGTACTTAATTGCCCTCTATGTCAGGTGCTTCTAATGTCCTTTTTCACATTTTATCTGTGTGGCTAAATCCATCTCTTTTAATAAAATAGAGTGTAGTCATTAATGATACAAGTATGGCATTTTGAGCCATGTTGAGGAGATTGCTGTGCATTTCATTAATTACCAGACCAATTCTGTAGGCCAGCTAAAACTCTCTCATCACCTTTCTCTCCCATTCTTCAATGGAGAAGAAGAATTTATTGCCACCCTCTTTATTGCATTTCCCCTAACAAACTTGGCTTTTTTTCTTTTTCTGTTTTAATTTGCACATCACTACCATTCTTTTCATTAGTTTTATGGAAAAGTCACACGTTTCTGTCCCTGAAAATGTTAGGATGTGAGTTATTCTATTCAAGTCCCTCCACAAACTGCTCAGAAGACTGTGAGAATTTTAGAATATAAAAGGAACCATTCTGGTTAAGAGCAAAGGTCAATCTAATCCAGCTATAGACATTGCAACAATGGCCAAAATAAAACACTTAGAAAAGACTGTATGATCAGGACTGACGTATATTTTGTTTCCCACTCATTCACTCTGATTCTGGCTGTTCAAAGCTAAAAGACACACAGACTTAAATGTAGTTTCTGTGAATTTGGAACTGCTCCATGGCCTTTCTCATTCATTAACTTGCCCAGTTTTCTGCTTAAAGCCATATAAAATTTTCCACCTTTATATGACTTCTTATTTTGTGCAAATTGGTCATTACTCCCTCGGCCATCTTCCTTCCTGGCTTGAAGAGTCGTGTTCTTAAGAGTAATTTTATTTAATTATTTCTCACTTAGAAACAACACTCCATGGCTTTGATCATTCTTCTTGTACTTCTCTGACCTTTCCCTATTTTTCTTCTCAGATAGAATTCCACCCCTGCACTCAGTAGTCAAGATACACATGGATTCATATTCAAAAGTAGTTAGTTTCTCTGGCTTTTTTTTCCTTTCCTGATTATATTGAGTGTTGATTTTGCTTTTCTAATTGGTACTGAGCACTGAGTTAGCAACTTCTTGGTAATATGCATCATTTCCTCATGGTCTACTTCCTGAGTAGTAATGGTTAGCTTAGAGTCCGTCATTTTGAGTGTGAAGTTAGGTTTAAACTTTAGGAATCCAGGACACCTTTCAGAAATCCAAGTAGCCTATATAGCCTATCCTTTATCCACATGGTCCTCAACAAAACCAAAAAACTAAGGACTGACTATGCATGTAACCCAAAGGCTGGTCTTCTGCTTTCAAGATTATATTTAATAATGTAACTAATGTGGACTAGCTGAGATTTAGATAATTTATTTTTTCTTCTACAAAAATTGCATGAATTAGAGGGGGTATATTTAAGACGCACTTTGGAAGAACGCACAATTAACGTATTCCTTAAATTTATTTACAGACAGTGTTGACATGAGGTCTTGGCATTGGAATTTAGAGAAAGAATTGAAAAATGAGGTAGCTTAAGGCATGGGCTTACACCTAGGGCCTCAGTTCCTTTTTTTGCTGAGAACAGATCACAGGTCATCTTTATTAAAATGGGGTGGGGGAGAAAGCAAAAATCTTTGTAGTCGAAAAAAAATTGCTGTAATTGAATATGCAGCATAGCAATGCAAGGAGCTACTATATTAAGTCTGTCCTGTGCCTGAGAAAGCTTTATTTCAACTCTCTGTGATATGTCAAATTTATATTTTTCTGCAGTTCATAAGTAAAATAGTTCAGCAAAATGTGCTAGGTAATACATACCATGAACTTAAAATATTTATAGTTTAATTTGGTGCTGGACCAAGAGAAGAGATTGAAGGGCATTACAATTTTGGGGTTATTTCCTGTGAGAAAGCATTTTATTTCTGACAGAGTAAGGGAGTTGCTGGTGTTCAGAGTAAATTTTTTAATTTAACTGAAATGAATGTGTTAGTATAAAAGAAAAGCAAAACTACTCATTCTGATTTTGTGTTCTTAGCAAACAATCTCCACCCTATTTTCTCTGTCTCCTTTCTATTTACCTGTTTTCACTAAATGACTGAAGAGTCTTTGTTTTACTCTGTTTCACTTTTGACAGTTCTTCCTGTACTTCTTAAAATCTAAAATATCTATCCTTGCTGGTCAATCCTTTTACCCCACAGTGTAGGTGGTTTATTTTTCCTGTTTTTCTTAAAGCCACAATTCATCCAACCCTCTTGTAAAAATCTTTCCCCTTACCCATGATAATGGAGTTGTTATTGTTCTAGCACATTTAACTGCAATGTATTCTTGTTCTCTTCTGCACCTGCACCTTCTACTCTTCTGTGAAGAGTAGAAATTATCCAGATATAAAAGGGCCAGACTTGGGAATTCCTAACTATTTCTCTCCTGCATTTTGCATTCCTACTGCAGAATGCAACGGTGGGATCAGAAAATCTTCTTTTTGTCTAAGAATACAATCTAAGGGTCAAAGTTTATTCCTAGAAAATGGGAGATATTGTTTCATACTTAATAGTCTCAGAAGTTAAAAAAAACCCCACAAAATATCTGGAAAACTAATTTACCATGTAGTTGTTTTATAGAATATGTCCTAATATCATGAGCATGTTAACTGTCAGTACAAATTTTTTTTAATTACAGAAGATGGAGAAATACTTCTATGTACATAATATTCTTGCATATGTAAAATTACAGAAACAGAAGAATGAGTGTCACATTCTCTACCTAATTTAGTCTATTGGGACTGAATATTGGTTACAAGTTCAGTCCTGTGACCTGCAAATGAATCCCATTGTTTATGAATCTTGACATTTGTATGTTATGGGGAAAATATTTCTTAGTCTTAAAAACCGAATGTTTGGAACTGACAACAAGGCAGACATCATTGCTTGTAAATTGTTGGTGTGTCTGCATTTAGATTACTCTGTTTCACTCTAATTCTCCACTCCTCACTGCTCATCTCCATCTTTTTGGAGTAGATTGCCCTTGTAGTGAGAGGTTCCCATTGATTTTTCTAATCATGTTGTGATTGACAGTTTTAGTCTCTTCAGGTCTTAAGTCTGGGGTCTAAATGGAAGGTTTTTCATGTTGGTCAGACTGAGACTTTCCAAGACAAGTAACAGAGCTTTTGTAGTTAGGGCAAGTTAACTCAGTTTGCATAGACTTTGCAGCATAATGATATTTGACTTCAGGATTGATGAATTTTATTTCTTTTATAGATTTTTCGTTTAAAGTACCAAGGCAGTAATATGGCTAATGAAGCTCATTGTTGGTAGATTGGATACTGTTTTAGTAGAACTTTATCCAAAGAGGTATGATTTATAGAATTGTGGAGGAAATACCAACTGTTGTTCAGAAAGTGCAAACGGTGCTGGTTTTACTTGCTCTTCAGCAAATAATAGAAGGGCAACCTTTGAGAAGCTGCAGAAGCATCTGGTTTGGGTTTTGGGTGTGGATATGAAATCTTGCTGAGTCCAACCCTAACTCTCCCTACAGTGGTAATTCATTTTCCAGCAGTACATACCATATGTCTACACCAAAAATAGGAAATTTGATTGTTCTATGTCTAGCTAAGTGCCCATTGCATATATTTGTATTTGAAAAAAATAAATTAAATTGTGTTTTTACTATTTTAAGTGTACTTTACTCCATGAAATGCAATAAAAGAAAATTTCATTCTGAAGGCTACATAAAGTCCAAAATTGTAGATAAGTATTGTTCTACTCAATAAACTGATAACCAGTCATGGAGATTAAAATTAAGGAGACTGTGCTATGTGTTTTAATTTGACTGTTTTCCTTAACAACCTGTTTACTGTTGACCTGTTCAATTTACAGACACGTACATACCTATAAGCCTGTTTCCATACATGCGGTAGGTTTTTAATGTTTGAGGTGGATTGGATGAAAGAATTGATTAATTTTTTATATTTTGTGTTCTGTTCTCTAGAGCACTCGAGCAGCTTTAGACCATCTGGAGTCTGTTCCTGAGAAACTGAGCCTGTTAGAAGATTTGAAAGAGACCAGAGTGAGAAGGATTTTATTTATTTATTTATTTATTTAAATAAATATTTATATTTATTACTAAAATATTTCAGTTAATTAATTTCCTCTTTAAATTTACAGATAAATTGTTTAATAAGATGTTTACAATTGGATATGTAAATATTATATAGATAAAAGCATACAGAAATTTATTTTCATGTTTATACAAATTTTTTGAGGCTATAAATTTTGTTCTAAATAGTAACACTGGTGAGGTGCTCCAAAATGCAAAGAAACACTGATAACATGGCATAATAGGTCATGTGCTAATTCCTGGTTCAGAATACTTGTATTGAGTGGTAAATTCTGATATTACATGTGAAAAAAATGAAATTTTTGTAATTAAATCAATTATTCCAGATTTCAATATTTAACATAATGAGTGAAGATAGCTGATCTTTACAGCATTTTGTACTGTCATAATGGCAATAATTGTCACTTATTTTCTCAGTACCACTGTCGCATCAACGTGTGTTTGGACACAGTGGGATTTAGTGACAGTAGTGGTGACTTACTGTCAGGAGTGATAAGCCTCAGAGAAGATCTTCAGTGGCTAAGTGGCTAAAACCATGTGCCATAATTACTTTTCATATATGAAGTTGGTGGTTTAATGAAAAGGAATTTAGAACCTCCTTGTAAAATATAAATTTTAAATGTGTTAAACCACAGATCAACAAATGCATAATGATTTGCATTTGATTTGCTGTGTAGAATTTCTCATCCTGAGATAGTCATAAAAATTTCAAAACATTATTGTTTGGAGTATTGTTTATTCTAAGTGTTCTTGTTTGAGGTCATCTGTTAATTATACACCATTTTATTGATGTCATCATTAACAGAGTTAGGAATGGAAATTCTGGTTAAAAAGCTTGGATTTTTTACAGAAATATTGTTGAGATGTATAGTTTTAATTTCACGTTCCAGGTATCCCCAGAAAAGCTTTTTGCTCTGACGGACTTTGGTGTTTGTCTTCTGTTCCTGCTTAAAGAAAAATTCTGCTCTCAGCAGGCAAAGTAGAGGCTTGAATGTTTTCTGGTTTGCCAACATTTGTGAGATTGGAATGCAAAGTCTTTGGTTTCACTTGAGCTCTGTCCTTCTCCCTCATGCTTAGTTTTTTTAAGACACACAGTATACGGTTTATGAAATAGTTTATTACTCAAGGTAAGCTTGATGTCTTAGCTGTAAGAAGGATGCCAGTTTGGGGTTTCATTACTGTTTCTTTTTGAAAATATCCCACTGGGTTTTTTCGTACAATAGCTTGTTTTACTCTCAAGTGGTATGCATGCATGAAGTATTTCAAAGCCAGTCATTGTCTTCCACTGGTAGCAGGTACTTCCCTCAATGTTTTCATAGGAAAGGAGAAGGAAAGAGAAAGTAAATATTTGGTAACTCTTAATTCAAGCAAATCATTAGCTAGTTAAGTGAGAAGCATTATGTTTTCTTCTTAAAAATACTGTTTAGTGCATATCCTTGGAACCTTTTTTCTTCAAGTGCTTGTTTCTACAGTATTGTAATTATTTTTTTGCTATTACAGAATTTCTTTGTTGGAAGGTATGATATTGCTGAGTTTTGGAAAGAGTTACAAGAAATCATTCTCCAGTTAAGGATGAGGCCATTTCCATTTTAACCTATTTTGATTTTACCATTATTTTTCTGTACAGAACATTATGTTTGCATATGGCCCCTGGTATTTCAGCCTCTCAAAGTTAATACTTAATTAATTCTTGCTGTATTGAAAATCTTTGACAATACCTACCTGTGTTTATAGTAGCCAGACAACATTTACTAACTACTTTTCACATTATGAAATCATCTAGATTTTTCAATGCATTTCTAGGAGTACCATTGCCAAATGGACATGGACATGATTGAAGAAAGGTATATGAAGTATAAAGACATAGTGACTTCTTTACAGCAACAGCTGAAAGATTCAAAGCAAAGGGTCCAGCAAGTCAAGGTACTGTGTGTGTACTCCACTTTTGTGTCGCAATTACTTTCACCCAGCAACATAACCTTATTTGATATGTATTAGCTCCGAGTGCAAACACAGAGTTAAATCCCACATAAATGGTTCTGTTTTATATAGCTGCCATGGCTGATGGCCATTGGCATGGCATGAAATTTGATAACAGAAGTGTTGCCTTGCTATGAATACTTCCCAAAAATTTTTGAAATTCCATAGAAAATTGTCTTACGGTGTCTTACTTTGTATTTACCTGCTTTGTGGAATTGCAGTCCAAGCAATTTTTTAAATGTTTTGTTCAATTTTCTCTTGTCCTTTCAATAAAAGATAGATATATAAACCCATTTCCTCCATGAAAAGAGGGATTAATTTATAGATCACATATAGTAATTTTTCAGTAGTTGATTTTTGCATTCTTTACAAATGATTCTGTACGATGTCTCTTTCATATACAAATGAAATCCAGGAAAACAGAAGGGAAGTGATTTGCTAAAGGTCACTCAGGAGACTGATAGCAGGGCAAAGCATGAATAACTAACTCCCTGCAATGCAAATCTAGTGCTCTTGTTTAGAAACATTGCCTGTAATGAGTTCACCTTTTCAATTGTTAACATGCTTTCTTCTTATTAGCTTGTTCATTTTGTATCAGCCCTCATGCATGTCTTTTTGATAGCAGCTTGCTTCAGCAGAACTGCAATTTCCTATAGACATGATTGAATAAGTGATCAGAACTAGAGAATCGTAGTAGTATTTCTGCTACTTATCTCAATCAAATCAGATTCTTTCGCAATGAATCATAACTCTTTCTCTAAGCAGTTGAGTTCAAATCTAGGATGACACACTGTATCAAAACTTTAAGATGTTTGCGTTTCCCCCCTCATCTGTAGCCATCTTCCACTGTAAAATGAGGACATACCCATGTCTTTGAAAAAGTGGAAAAGGTCAAATAGATACAGAATATTTTAGCTTAGTAAGTTGCTGTTGTAAGAAGCTATTAAGCTACTTGAAAAAGCCATCTTGCTCTTCTGTAAAAAAGAATTGAAAGGAAGAAACAGGGCACATTCCCTTTCAGTCTGTTGCTGATGATAATCTTCAGTTTCTTGAATTTCTCCTGCCTCCACACAAGAGTTACTAAATCAATAGCCACTGAAATTTGGAAAACATTGAAAAGCTAAGTGGAATGCAATCAGCTGATGGTAGAACGTACTATTGCACTAAGCTGACTGAACTTACTGAGCTTGTGTGATTTGAGCTCTATATTCAGAATCCAGTATAAAGCTGATTCCAAAATAGTATTTCCTCTTTCTTTAGACAACAGAAAGCACTTAATGGCTTCCATTTAGTCAGGCCTAATTGGATTTTTGCATGACATACAGTACTCTTTGCTGTCACGGCTGTTACAAATAGAACAGAATGTTCAAAACCAAGTAACAGACGGGTACTAATCTGATTTCAGTGATCAGGCTAGCTTAGACTAAAAAGACCCTTTTTAATGCTTGCCTTTCTTACCCTCCTTTGGAACTAACTCAAATGCGTTGTTCTTTTTCTTATTTTTTTTTTTTTTATTTTACTATTTGTTAATTGGGAGTCTCTAAAATTTATTGCTGGAAGAGCTTACGTTTGAGGACATCAAAGTTCATTCTTGCTGATATTTTTGATTCGTGCTTTGTACACAACATAGTGCTTCTGCTCAATAAAGTAGACAGATACATGGTAGATGATAAGAAAATGCATGTTTCTTGTAAAATTTTTACATTGACCATTTTAAATAAAATTACTTGTGGAATTAATATTTTCCTCTGTTATGATCTTCTTTCTAGCCTTTCTTATAAGACACTTCTTTCAGCGTGCTTGGTAACATTAGACAGGCATTATCTAATCCTGTGTCTAAGCCTTTTTTCATTCTAAGGAGGAAAAATTAAACCAAAGTTGAATGTTCTCCTAAAGGCAGTTATTTTTCTTCCTTATGATTTCATTTGTCCCTACTCAATCTTCCTACTCTTCTGTAGGCTTGTCAGATGTCTGTAAAATACCTGTTGCTTAGAAGTCCGGAAAAATCGTAATTGCTATTTGTGTGTGTTGAAAAGTAAGATTTCCAGTAACAAAAGGAGGCCAGAGGCTGGCAGAATACCAGCACATGTAACAATCTTGAATTTTTAACAAGGAAAAGGCCAAGTGATAGTAGATAAAGTAAAAATTGGGGAAAAGAAAAAGGTGAAAATAACATATTAAAATAAAACAGCTAAAAGCAATTACCTACAGAAGCAAAATCAAAACAGAAAGCCAGAGGAAAACTAAAGATAAATGTTATGATGGAGAGACAAATATATAAGGACAGTTTCCCTGCCACAAATAATTGACCATCTTGTCAAACACAGCATACAGAGGTAAGTGTCCATGAAACATATGAGCAAAGACACATTTTGTAAGTTAAAATTTCTTTTAAGAGAAAGCCATTTTGTATTCCAGATACTAGTAGAAGTACCTTGCTTGTTTAAAAGCTCCATTCCAAGATAGCATTTCTGAAAGCAGAATGGAAGGACAAAAACTTTTTTATTCTTTAAAAGTTGTTATTGTGCTATAAACACCGTAGGTATTAAATCTCTCATCAGCACATAAGGGGATTAATATGTATAATTCCCATTAGTCTTAATAGGAGTAAAACCTTCTTCAGTGATGGAGCAAAAGCTCATTGTATCTCTAAATTAATGTTGAATTTTATTTTCTTTTCTGTTTAGTTTTCAAATCTTAGTATCAGCATGAATGATAAATTGCAAGATGTGTAAACAAAATTCACTGAGGCTGTTCATGATAAGAATTCAGTAGCAAAATTGAGTGTTTTATGAACTGATGCATTTTTGCATTATTGCCTCTTCTCATGTCAAGAAATGGAGTAATTTGAATACCAAGCAAAACTTTTAATCTTATTTTGGATGGTATTGTATCTGGTCACTACTTACTACTGAACCAATAGAGATTTTCCAGGGATTTTTGTTTAAATGACCTTTTTTAAATTATCTTTTCAGCTCATAGAACAAATGACTTTCCTCACCAAGAATCTATGCTGTGTGTGTTTAGTCATCAACAGTAACATTGTACTTCAGACTTTATTTAATGTTTTAATGAAAAAATTAAAAGCACCCTCAGGTATTTTGGTATGAGAAATCAGTGAAGTTTGAGTTTTCTCAGTGGCAGGGAAAATGCATGTAATATTTATTACTACTTGTGGAACTTCAGTGAACTGATGAGGTATTCATCATTCACTGATGTCTGCCCTTCTGCTATGATTTGCCCTGAACTGTGGATGTGATGTGAACAGAAAAGAGAGCATTTTTACAGCTTACTGTAGTGGCAAAGACTTGCCATGTCACTAATGCTTTTCCCCAGCAAAGCAGTTTTTTGCAAATGTTTTATGAATGAAATGGGAATGAAATTTGTAAGTAAATTAGTTTGAACCTCACTGCAATACTGAGAATTCAAATCACAGCGTGTGCCTGTATATGTGTTATTGTATGTTTTTTGTTAAAGTTTGCAGCTCCTTAATAGTAACAGATCAAATTATTTTTATTTGGCTCCCCTAGGATGTCAAAATGGATGCTGAAATTTCTGATATAGAAGTGGCTCCTCACTCTTCTAGTTGGCAAGCTCAAAACAACTTTTTGTGCAGCTCACTGCTCTCAGATTCAGGTTGTAAGTATTATATCACAGAAAAAAAATCTACAAGTAACATATTCTCCTCTTCTTTTTTATTTGAAAGAGTAAGATGCTCTACTTTTCATAAAAGAAGTACTAGAACCATCTTAAGCATCCTTCTGTGTTTTAGCTTTAGCTACTGGATGGATGCCTTTGCCTAGGAAGTACTTCATTACAGCCCACTGATAGTTGGGGTTTTTTAACTGGGACATACAATGTATTCTGTTCATCACCTAAACCTATGCCAAAGAAAAGGGCTGCACTTGGATTCTAAATCTCTGTGTGATGAATCATACCTCTGTAAACTGTGTATCTTTTCAGGCACCAGAGACGTCCTCAACCACGGGTTCTTTCCTAGATCTTTCATTTGTACCTCTTGGTCTCATGCTTGTGTAGCATTTTCACAGTAAAAGCTGAATTCACTATTTCTACTTCAGTAGTGTTTGTTGACTGTTCTTTCTATCCCCTCGTGCATATACAACTTCTCGTCATGTAAAGTCATGGAATCTCTGATACAGTAGGAACTTGCTCAATAAAAGATAGGACATATTAGGTCTTGATCCGGTACAGGCACATCTTTTCATGAGTGTCAAAAGTAACTTAAAAAAAAGGTTTTTAAGGGTTTTTTGGTAGCATATCAGCACATGGGTATCAGAATACTTTTCTTCAGAAAAGTGTCACCTTCCATTTCTTTTCAACATGGCCACTTTGTGTTCTGCAACCTGTTCAGTAAGTTGCATTCTATGTAACAAGTTCTACTTCAGGTTTCATTGCACTTTGAAACTGTTGCGTGTTACAATGAGTAGTGCGGTACATTACTGCTCACTAGTAGGTCCTGAGTCGATCTGATGAGGTTAAAGGTAATCAGTTTCTTTTCCTTTCAGAATCTCTGGGTTGTGGTTAGTATCTTTTCGCAGAGCATACTGAATAGCAATAGTGGGAATAAAGCATAAGGACAAATGCTTCCATTCCATCTGTGGTTCAGGAACACTATCCTGATTGGATTTTTCCCTTTTCCCACACCTCATCCCAGTCAAAGTCTTGCAAATCAAAGTACAGCTCAGCCTGTTTTGGGTATAGAAAAGAAATAACCCAGGCCTTGCAGGTATATTGGACTAGATACCTTCAGCAGTCCCTTCCGATCTCAACAATTCCAAAAGTGATTCCACTGCAAAAACTTAGTGAAATTGAAAAATGCAGCATAAACATTCCTAAAATATTACAATGTCTTTATGTTGCTTAACGTGAATGTAACATGCTAGGGCTTTGTTCCTTTAATATTTTTTAATAAATTTTAGGCAGTTGTAAGAGAAATAGGATCCATGTGATCTGAATACCAATCTGATGAAACAGCTCTGTGTATTATTCTCTGATTCAACTGCTTTTACCAGCACTAGACACTAAGCTTTCTGGAGCTAAAAAAATTAGTGGTGAGTGAAAGGCAGTAGTGATTCCATTCACTACTTAGTGCTTATGGCAGTAAGGTGTGTGGATGGCTCCATAGACTTGGGCTAGTGACTGGTTGTCACTTTATGCTGAACCTGGTCTTCACCAGTCAAATGTGTATTTTGAAGTTGCTACTGTAGTTCTTGAGAACAGTTGAAAATTCTGCATTGGTATTAACACTAAGGGGATGTTCCAGTGAGTAGCAAATGACAGTCAGCTACTTCAGTCATGATAGTCACATAAACACCATGAACTTTTAATTTCAGTAATGATACTAATTAGTTATAATTTGAGACTTTGACAGTGAAGTATAATTTGAGATCTTTGCTCCCAAGCCTCCTGTAACTTTTAATAAATCTACCTATAAATGTCATCATCTATTTTCTGTGATTAATTATCTCCTAACTTCTTCAGAGGATAGACTTTTTTTTTTTTGTTATTTACTTTTTGGAGCAATTTGCAAGTCTTTGTGATTTTCCCCATTCCATCTTTTTTAAATTCATGAAATGCTACAAACTATAGAGTGAAAAAGTAGTACTAGAAGCTTCATTCCCAGTGTGGGTCTCCTATGACTTGTAGAGAGCACCAGCAAGGAGAGCAGACACGTTTGATATAATTTAATTATCTCTGAGGGGGTCCTGGATTTGAAATTTAGAACTGGTTGAAGAAAGGACAAACAGTATGAGGAAATAAATAAGTGAACAACAATCTGATTCCATATTTATTTACTAAAAAGTTGTCAATGCAGCAAGCAGTTAAAAGGAAAAATAATTAACATTCTGTTTTGCTTCTGGTGTAATTTCTGCAATTATAACAACTTTTCCATTACAAATTATTTTAAAAGATGCTGTGGGAATGTGCTTTTATTTCTATACCCATTTTCTTAGAAAGGAAGACATTTAACTGAGAAAATAATTTATTCAAGGAAACATTCATTAGATATGGTTTGCAGTCTATATGATTATCAGACCAAAATGGTTGGTCCAAAAGTCACTACTAGTTGTTATCTAAAGAATAATCCTCAGAAACTGTTTTTAATGGCCACTGTATTTTCCTGAATTTTTTATTACAAAGTTCCCTAGAGTTACACATGCTTTGCATTAGCTTGGTGAATTGAGCCTTGCCTTTCTCTTTATATATTTCATCACTTTGAGTTTTTAACCTGGATGGTTTCCCAGAAACTGCATATGTCTAACAGGCTTTCTATTGTTGTTGGGAATTTATGTTCCAGGGCTTCATAAGATGTGACTTTGCAGAGAAGAAAACAGCCACCAGTTTTCCCAGCTTCTGTAGCTGGGGTCGCAGTCTGCCCTGACCTTTAGGCTCTGGTGATAGGCAACCCTCTTGTGTCAACATGGTATCTAGTATGAATGATATCATGGTTGAATGAAAACAAGTTGTCTTGAATGCATGGTTTGTTATAAAAATTAACTCCTGCAGTTTATTGCAGATGCCTGTCTTTATCCCTCTATGTATACTTTTTCATAAGTTCTTGGGACTATTTGTATTGGCATTTATAAATAAGTAGCATAATTAAAAGCAAAAAGACATTCAACATCATTATACCTTAGGACACCATTCTAGAACAAAACCTAAGGCTGCTTAAGCATAAGAATCTGGAATGATTAGAAACTTGACATCATCACTTAAAAAATTCAAATCGGTTTAGTTTAACAATGAACTTAATGACTTTTCACCTTACTTTAAATACTGTCCTCAGGAGGTACCACTGAAATAGCATACAGTAGCATAGTTTTGGATCAATACTGAAAACTTTATGCTGCAAACTTTTAACTCTCTGTTATACAAATGTCCTCAACAGAGCGATTACATTCTCCTTCTGGAAGTGAAAACTTATCACTCCTCCTAATCAAACTGTGAAGTCTCGCTCCCTATTAAATAATTTTTGGTTATATACTGCTACAATTTTACTGGATGGTTAAAAATTGCGCTTTGGGTATTTATTACAAACGATCAGGAGGACCACTTTTCTTACACACTTGTGGTATAAGGAAGGCCATTAGAAGAAGGGTATGTTGTATAAGCTGATATCCACTTTCCTTCCCTTAATTTCTGCATTTTGTCATGTCTGGATTTTTTTTCTTAGCATTTTTACCGTGAGATGTTCTGTCAATGTATATTGTCTAGATTTTAATGCAATATAATGT
This sequence comes from Dendrocincla fuliginosa, assembly GCA_035047845.1. Lineage (NCBI taxonomy): Eukaryota > Metazoa > Chordata > Aves > Passeriformes > Dendrocolaptidae > Dendrocincla > Dendrocincla fuliginosa. The sequence continues at coordinate 42,890,198 of JAWWMO010000174.1, read as the reverse complement.
ATTTAGAAATAAGCATTATATATGCACGCTGCTATGAAGCTATATACACAGTATGATAGCATATAAATACCCGTTCAGTGTCACTTGTTTAGTCCATGCTATTGGTCAAGATACTCTTTCTGAAATTTTTTGAGTGGTTTATTTTGTCTTCTTTAAGCAAAAATTCTGGGAAACTAAATGGGAAATATATCTTAGTGAAATTGTCAAATTTTTTAAAATGCAGTTTTACTTTTCTTCTGTAAAAGAAAGCTCTTGACCATGTCTGTATTACAGAGTATTAAAATCTGTTTCTCTAGCAGTCGTTTTCTCAATTCACAGCCTTATGAATATTGAATATTTATTAACACCATACTACTTGCTGTGTAAATTATAATATTGAATATTAAAATAGATATTTTAAGTAAACAGCAATGGTCAGTCAGCAAAATTGGAGACTCGTAGGTTCAAAAAGTCCTCTAAGGTCATTGATAGCGTGTGTTTCTCTGAAGATGCTGAATTACTTTTTTGTGTGACTTATTTCCAGCACTTAGGAAAAACATGGTTCCTTTGGATACAAGTGCCACGAAGGAAGATTCTGCTAATGTTCCTGTCAGTGAAATGAAGCTGCAAGCAGAAAGAGGAAAGCAGTAGAACATTTTATGAAACCACACCAGTTTTTTCTGTGGTAAATTTCATTCCACTCTTTTTTTTTTTTTCTTGTTTTGAACAGTAGTAATTCTATCTGCTATAGGAGTGATGTACCCTTAATGATTCATCAGTTGCCAAGCACTCGAATGAAAGAGCACCAAGAGTGATCTTGATGAACTCTTGTGAAAATTTATGTGACTTGTACACCAAAGGCTTTCTGGGTTTTTGCTATTCTCTTGTGTTTGTTTCAGCAATACTCCTAGACTAAATTTATTGTATTCCTGAAATATTATGAAGTGAAATACCTGTGACATTAGTCTTTGCTATGAGCTTATCACCCCTATGCAGGAATTCTTATGACAGTTGCTTTTTATTGCATTTAATAACATTATTAATAATGAAAAAATATCCAGAAATTGCCTATTATTATGAGAGTCATTGTAAAGTGTGGTACATACCCATTTGTGATTTTAAGTTCTTCAGTTTGCAAAAATCATTTAAGAAAGAAGTGATAAAGCAAAATTTTCTCAAAGTTAGAGAAAATTCTTATCTTGGTTTCAGGTTCAGCATATATCTGGCCAGAGCAGTTTTATCAGATGGCCTCTGGTAAGGCACTTTAAAGCATCTGAGTCTCACCCTTCTGTATCAAGAGTGTGGGATGGCACTGCTATCTGGCTGTGAAAATTTTATTAGCAGGGTTTCATGATCATTTATTTATTCTGTGTTGTTCTGTTAGCGAAGATGTGTCAATATTGATTGTAAAATATTATGGAAATACAGTATTGCACATTTCTATTTGTTCAGATATCTCTATTCTAAACAAACTGAATACAAAATTGCATTGCAGTGGTCTCAAACAGCATATCACAGAAGAATTTTCTGCTATCAAAAGAAATGCAAGTGTTCCTGATGGTCCTTGTTTTATTCTCCTCTGGAGTGCTTCTGGCTCAATCACTGCTAATGTGCCTTAAAAGATTTGCCAAATCTATTAGAATACTGTAGCAACATTAACACCATTGAAAGCATTTTGTTTTTTAGACTTCTTTCTGTTTAGGAAGCCTATTTTTTCTCTGAAACACTGTCATTTTTTAACACTGTAGGTGTCTCTGACATAATTCACAGATTGCCATGTGCCACCTCAAAACAGGTCCTTTTTTTTCTTTGTTTTTTTTTTTTGTTTTTTTTTTTTTTTTTTTT
>JAWWMO010000174.1:42872479-42888274 GCA_035047845.1 Dendrocincla fuliginosa | reverse complement strand
GGATTCACAGATTGCCATGTGCCACCTCAAAACAGGTCCTTTTTTTTCTTGTTTTTTTTTGTTTGTTTTTTTTTTTTTTGTTTGTTTGTTTGTCTTGTTTTGGTTTTGTTTTTTTTTTGTTTTCTTTGGTTTTTTTATTATTATTTGTTTTGTTTTGTTTTTTTTTTTAGTTTTCTGAAGAAGTGTTTTGCAGTCCCAGTGGGCTCTCTGCATGAATAGTGCAGTTATTTGACAGTCACCTTGTATTTATCCTGTTTCAAACAGAACATGCTGAGAACATCAAAATCAGACACAGAAATGAGTAATAAAATGAGTTCATTCTCCTTTCATTTTTATGCACTGAAGTTAATTAAAATTTAAAAAAAAATTGTTAAAAAAGTTTTCCTTACCTTTTGTATGTGTACAATGCTGTGCATGGTAGTGCTGGCACTGGCTTTTTGATGACTTCTAGCACCTTTGCTCATTTAGAAGGTCAAGAAAATAAAACAGGCATATCCATCTCTTCTGATCTCAACAGCAATGACAGTGAAAAGAAAAAAACAACAAATAAACTTTTACTCTCCACAAAGACTATGGATGTCATGAAGCAGCGTTTAGCTCAAGCGTCAGTTACCATAAACTAAACTTCAAGTGGGTCCAACATTTGTAATTTATTTTTTTAATTAGATCAGAGCAGAGCTGGAAATACGATGTTTAAAATTTAGCTCGTATGTCTGCTGAAACATTAAAAAATTGCAAAGTGAAATATCACCAGCTTGCAGACTTTATGGTACCTACAAATTATGGCCAAAATATAGAAAGATCACTTTTAAAATATATTATGCAACCATAAATCGTGCTCTCAAAACACCTTATGATTTTTGAGGTAAAAGTGCCTGTTGGGAAATGAATGGGGCTTTAAGAGTCTTAGCTAAGAAGGAATACACAGAAAAATAATGTTCTCTCTTTTTCCTAAGGAATTTTTAAAAATCTTACTATTTTTATACATTTTTTTCCTCCCTTGTAACTTAGAAATCTGAAATATGTTTTCTTAAAATGGGATCAGTACAGCTTTAGAGCATTAGAAAACTAAGGATAAACAGTCTGATCTCCCTCACTATTACATCAAGTATTGAATCAATTTTTGTACTGTACAGGACAGAAATTACTACTAGGTGAATAATTTAAGCTTGAAGACTTTAAATATGCTCAGTGCTTAGTATATTTGCCTTTGGCCATGTGACTGGGTTTTCAACGGAGGCTTTTATCCTTTTATAAAATTTTCTAAAAGGGCTGGAAGAACAGAAGGGGGGTCAAACCACACCAAAAAAAAAAAAAAAAAAGAAAAAAAAAAGAAAAAAAAAAAGAGGAATTTTTACTGAGTAGACTTAGGGACTCCAAAACCAGGAAATTCTTTCTTAAATTTACCCTCTTGGCATGGCAGTCTAGATAGCATGTAATATTTGTGTCTCTTCCACTTTTGATAGAGATTCATATTACAAAGTGAATTTTGTTTCCTCTTTACTGAAGGCTAAAGTTCCCTTCATGACATTATGTGTAACTGTCCCTTTGTGGTTTAAGAAATAACATTTTTTCCATATTGGCCTGAAATAGTACTCTACTGACCAGTTTCAGTTTTTAAAGTAGAAAAGCAGATAATTTTAAAATAAAACCTTTTGTATATTTCAGATTTTAGGAATTGCTGTCCTTTCTGGTAGCCAGATTTTTTTTATACTTTAACCATTTAATTACCTGTTTCTTAATTCTTGCTTAAAGCAGTGGTTTTCAATAACCAAAATATATGGTATACAAAAAGAACTGGTGTTTTGTTTCTTAGTTCTGTTTAGCATTTGGTAAATCTGGCAACTTTTTATGTATGTTCTAAGTACATACAGATTTTGCAAGCTAATCAGACATTCTTTTTTTTTTTTAATGCTGTCGTGAAATACAGTTGTTTAATATTGTGCTTTTAAAAAGCACTGGCCCTCTATTTCAGCATCAAATAGTTGTCACTTGAATAAGCTATAAATTTTATGCCCTTCAGTTCCTTAATGTTTTACAGCAGACTTGAGAGTACTTAATTACTTCTGAAATTATATTTAGTAAATAGCCAAAATAATTTATTTTTATTATGTAATTATGTCATCCTAAGAAGAAATCTCAAAATAAAAATAAAACTCAGTCCAGGATAAAAAATAAAATTTTACAGTGTAAAACAAAGAAACTGTCTTACATTTACTTCTCAGTTTTTTGGTGGAAGCTAGTTTTCTGTGATGGTGAAAGTACTCCTCGGATATTCAAAGCTCAGCCACATTTTCACTAGCTAGTCCAACAAAGTAAATAAAGAAGATATGTGAAAATCCCATATAACAAAGGAACTAGTACCCTACAATCAGTTTTTGAGCTAAAGAACCTGCATGTCAGTTCATCTATGGCTTACAAGTCTCTGCACTGCATAGCACTGAATGTTTTTTTCTTTAATGAAAATGCCAGTATTACCCTGACAGTAAACCAGCAGGTATTTTTGTAACACTGATACAATTTTTGTGGCTAAAAATGAGTAGAATTCAACATGAATATGGTCTCCTATCTACAACATGCAGAAAATTTTATTCATTAATTTATGTGTGACTGCTTGTTACAGTCAAATTTTACTATGACTATGTTAAGCTCCTCATGTTTGCAGTGTGTTTGTAACATATTTTTCTCTAAGCCCTGTCTTCAGCCTGCAGAAGTAATTGATACTGACGTTCATGTGAGCTGCAGGCCAATATCTGGGGATACAGCCTGGTCAAAAATGGATGTGCAGGAGGCCATCACACAAATTCCTGTAGTTTTGATCCAATCGTGGAATTTAGAAGCAGATGTAGAGGAAAAGTAGTAGTAGAAGGATTGGAAAGCAGTTCATTATTAAATTAAAGTTTCAGAACACTTTTATTCTTGATGTCTTAATTTAACAATTACTTTAGAGATAGTATTTACATCTGAATAAAAGTGATTCCTAAATAAGATTCCATCTTGGAGAAACGATTTTTTTTCACATGTTAAAATACTTTCTACTCTGGCACAACTCAACTCTTTACTGTAAGCATGTTTAGGCTGTTGTGAGTATGAACTTATTTGCTTTTCTATTTAAAGAACTAAATTAGATTTTAAATCTGAAGAATATTTTAGTACTGTACACAGAAGGACAGCAGAGCAGAATCCGATAAGCTAAGTCTTTCAAAACTGTAAACTAATGCCTCTGGGAATGTCGACAGCAAAAATGAAAGAGATTGCTGTGGTTAAAATCCAGCAACATCTAACATTTATCATTTGTGCTAACAGCAATAGCTCTCATGTTTCTAAAGCTGAAATTGCACATCTGTCATTTCTCAGTCTGAAATAATGAGATTTTGTTTTCTTTTGCCTTAATAATGTCAAAATGTGTAATGTGAAAATATGCAGTGATGGTATTTTTAAAATTCTAGTCATTTTATTTAGGAATCTACTAGGTGCTATCTGGAACGAAATATTTTTGGAATCTGGTTGTTAACATATTTTTGCTAAAGTGCTACATTTAAACATAAGAACTGCAAAAAGATATCAGGATAATTTTGCCATCTTTTTTAGAGGCCTGGCTCCTTAATAGGTGTTTTGTCTGAGTATAACAATTGTTCCTGAGTTGTCTGTTATTTTCATCTCTCTTCAGACCAGAGTTGTTTTGATCCTAGACTGCTTTTTTCATCTGCCATCTACAGTGCACCAGTACATCAGAACACATACCATCATTTCTTCACTCACCCTATGTCAGTAATTTTGGTAGTTGATATTCCCATGGAATTACATCAGTTATGAAGGCAGTTGTTTCTTATGTAATCTCTTTTCATATGAATTCTGCCACTCTTGTTTCCTAAAGTAAAAGCTACTTAGTAACTGGACTAACATCAGGTCACATGCTGTCTAATTTTTAAAGATTATCCCCCAGGCCAAAGTAAATATGTCTTACTACATTTGTGTAGATTTTCTAAATGCTACCATTTGATTCTACTATCACTTTGTAGAAGGAAATGCTTTGCTGCAGTAACCCTGAAATATTGATTTCAGGCAAAAAAATTAGACTACAACTAATGTAGAATACCTGCCTAAGTGCTTTGTCTAGAACCTAAAATAGTATTGCAAAGTATATTTCTTTAGTATGTTAATATCAATTTGCCTTTATTATAAACAGTTGCTTATATCTAAACTATTTCTGAAAAGTGATTTTGAAATTTGCTACAGATGATTGCAAAGTAACATTCTGCAAACATGGATTTCTGTGTCACTCACGTTGTTAAACAAGCATGGAACTGGGAAGCTAGCCTGATTTATGTTCTGGCATTAGGCTCTTCACAGCAACCACCAGTGACACAATGAAGATGAGCTGTGTTTTCTGCTGGCCAAGAGCAGTTTGCATCTGTGGCATAAGCTATTTTGTGTATGGAGCTCAAGGAGTGCACCATTTTTATTGAGGCTTTCAGTGCTGGGTGCAGCACTAACAGCACCATTTCATTCAAACAGCTGCAACCATAAAGATGTTATGTAGCTGGCAGAACTTTTGTTACATATTTTGACTAATAGAATGTCAACAAGTCCATCTGAAACCTCGGCGTTTTTTATTTTGTCTTCACTGGAGCGGTCTCCAGTGCAGTCACGAAGCTATAAAATGCAGAAACGTTTGTCAGTGTGGATGACATCAGTGGGGAGGCTCACTAGCCATGGAAGGTAAATCCATTACCATATTGTCTGTTGATTGGAGGTCTATAAATAAAAAAATAATCCACAAAGATTTTAAAAAAGTGAGACAAATTATTCTTATTTGATAGACAAAAGATCCCTGTGAAAATGGAAAAATGAAGTATGAAAGTCAAGAAAAACTTAATTTTTTTCCAGAATGCAAGTAATTTCTTAAGCTTCACTCGAGTGACAGCTTTATAGAATAAAATGAACTCCTGAATATGTTAGTCAACAGACATCAATCCCACTTCATGTCATCTCTTAATGTGTGCGACTTGCTCACTTTGATTTAGATTTAACTATGTTCCATACTTAAGGAAATTCTGTTATTTGTGCTGTGCACTGAATAGCAGAGTTGAAATAATTCTGCTGGAGACAGCGATGTGCTACAGAAGTGCTGGCTGCTACAGTGTATTTTAACAAAGGGACCAAATGTTCGAATTTCAGCTGTGGTATTACATTACCAGAAGAAAGTGACAAAGAGAAAATTATTTAGACTGTAGGTAAGAGTGTCAATTCAGTGTATTACTGTGGTTTTGAAGGTGAATCAGTTTTGAGACTAAAATTTCTGTATGTGTTTATTAGCAAATGCTGATACTCTAATTTTTTTTTCCCTTGGAGAATGCATGAAAAAACATGTTATTCACTTTTGAGTTCTGAAACATGTTTTGCCATTTTGTGCTGCCAGTTTCTATTTAATTTGGGGTTAGCTAAAAACCAACTAATTCTGATTCTTCATTACAAACAGTCCTAATTAAGTTAGTTGATACATGAGTCATTTTCCTCCAGATCTTTTGTTTTCATTTCATGTGAATGAAATACAGAGATTTTTGCATTTAGTGTTCTAAACTGGAGCGAAATCAATTAGGTTGGAAAATTGTAAAACCAAGATTGCCCGTGTGTCTCATACATGTGACACTGAACATATTACATTATATTTCCCAGTCAACTATTGCCACTACAGTGCAGTATATGGTGACCATAAGGAATCTGCAGAATTTTAACAACTTATATGGATGCAGACTGTTTCTGTGCTGGTGTGAAGTCAGAAAGGCTGGTTTAATACTTCTAAAACTTATTGTATTATGTTAATGTTATAGAAATAGGCATAGTGGAATAAAATTCCTCAACATTGAATTATTTCTTGACATAAAGTCCTTGAAAATGAAGCAAAGAGTCCAGCTCCTGATACATGTTGAAAGTGACATTGCTGTAGTAACCAGAACTATTGTATTTTCCTTCAAACTTGATTTCTGAAATGTATTCAGACTTTTAATAGCTATGTAGGCATCATGTATAGCCCTGTTTCCATAATTAAGTCTCTTTCATTTAGACACATATAAGCATCTTCATACACTGTAAAATTTTACTGATCAAAAAGAAAATTAATGCTTTTGTGCTTGGAAATCCTGACTGCAGTAAAGCTAGTAAAGGCTCTGTCTCTAATATCAGTGAAGTTCCAATTTCATGCTGAGTTTTAGAAAAGGGGAGAAAAATATTTTCTCAGCCTACTTTTACATGCATTGTGAAGATCTGCAAGAGTATAATATGTACGGGTCTGATAAGCAAAAAATACTTGCTGAAAAATCCATGATCTTATAAAAATAATTTTGTAGCAAACTGTTTGTTTTGTAGCAAACATTTGAAATAATTTAGCAGTATGAGGTGTGACTCCTGTTATATCAGAACACCAATTTTATTGTTGAGTCACTGCCTTGACTTCAGAATGCCTGTATCTGCCTGATTTATACCGATATGAAGCCAGAATCAAATCTCGTGTATAAAGCCTAAGTACCAATTCGACTACTAAGTGCTGAGATCATATCAAGTGGTTACAGTATGAAGTATCTGAAAGTATCTTTTGTGCTGGGAGCATGTTGCTGCAAACTGATAGCTTGGCACAGAGTCTGCAGGTATGTTTAAGTTTGGTTAAGGCCCTACCAGGAAAGTTCATATGTTAATTTAATGTCAACATTTATACTTACTTGCTGTAGTTAAGACTATAAAATGTTAGCCAATGAGGTAGTAACACAAATATCAAACTATGTTACTTTTTTGCTAACGTGGGACTTACTCTAGGCTATTACTAAAGTCAGGGTCGCAAGTCTTTATTGCATCTCAGGAGACAGTTAGTACCTTTGCAGGATCAAAGTTGCTAGCTGTACTTGTAATTTAAAGTATAACGTGAAAACTTGTGATTTTTGTAAGGTAACAAAATAAATTATTTTTCCAAGCAATGCATAGCATCTCTATTCATTTGCCTAAGACTGCCAGACTTTTGCAAAGACCTGTTTTATGTAATTGATCTTTTTGCTTTTGTCAAATATAGATGTGTGATGTGGATTTATGCTGCCCAATTTTCTTATTAACTTGCCTCTAGGAACAATAATATGATCTCAGATTTTTTCTTTTGTATTCTTTCTTCTACTAGAATATTTTTTAAAAACTAAAATAGTAGTTTCATTATGAGAATCAGTAGTTTTCTTTAAGTATGTGTTTAAAACACTTATTTGGGTTACAGATTTGTTTACCATTAAGGACAAAAAAATCTGGTGTTATAGTATTATAATGTTACAACAGGAGTTGGTCTTTACATTGGCCGTGAATGACAGAATGTTTCCAGAGGTGTCCTTGATTAGGACAAGCTGTTGTGCCTATAACCTCTTACAGAGTGTGAGCGAGATTCATCTGGCTGAACGTGGTTTGGACAGAACACATGCCTCCATCTAAATGAACCTGCCTTTTTAATCAACAGGATCTGTGGCATCCTTCATCTCACTCCAGAATAAACAGCCAGGGCTCAGTCAAATTGCAATAGCAGAGTTGTTCCTTTCACATATGCTCACTCCTCTCTTCCAGCTGTGTTGCACAACACTTCCTCCCCTTCTTAAGTATGCTGTTCCAGAGGCTCTAGCACCATTGCTGATGGTCTCAGCCTTGGCCCCAGCTGGTGTTGGCCCCATTAGACATGAGGAAATCTTCTGTCAGCTTCTCACAGAAGACACACCTGTAGCCTCTCCTCTACCAAAACCTTGCTAGGCAAACCCAATGTAAGTCAGTGCGTTGGTTCTAGTTTTATGTGGAAAACTGAGATCAGTAAGGTTGAAAATATGGCTGATAACAGGTGGTGTCCCATAGCTATGTCAACAGAAACTGGCATTCGTGGCCTTTAGCATGATGTTGTGGCCCCAGTGTGCTGTCTCAAAGTAATGAAATAGGTCTTCAGTGCTTCTGAAGGAGGCACCAGCCTACAGCTGCTGATGGAGACTTCAGCTTGATATGCATCCCCTGACAATAAAGCTCTTGTGATGGCAGACAAATAGGCTCCTTTACAAGTGAAAACAAGTAGTTTATGCCAGTCTCCTTTTGGATACCTTAAGAATGCAATCCTTGGAGGTGGAATTTAAAAAGTGGCACATGCTACTGCCTGGAAAAGGCTGCCTGAAAACTGCTGGAAGCATGAATGGTTCTGCAGGAGACAGGATGACTGTGAGGACAAGTCAGTCAACATCTCTGATGTGTTTGGCTATGCACCCCACTACAGCTCAAACAACATTTCTGAGTAGGTAAGGAAAAAGATTGGGAAACAGGTTTTGTGGGAACTTTAGTTGTAATCTCAGGAAAATGCATTTATTGTGTCCTCAGGTAAAGCCCCAGCTGGCCCTGGGTCTGTAGTGTGGACATTACCTTATGCTTATTTTATAAGCTGGGAACCCACTGAATTACAAAGGGGTCATTCTTCCTGGCCTGACCCCGTGTACCTCCTGGTGCCTCAAATTCAGATAGAAACTAAACCAGACTACAAGGTTCGGTCTACAAAAGATTTCTGAAATTGTGGAATAAGAACAACAGGCAGTGTTGAACATTAGAATTTGGATTTTATCTCAGGAGCTGAGAATTCTGAAACAGTCTGTCTACAGTAATGTGCAAGCCAAGGTCGATTGTGTCTATTTTATAATAATTTTCAGTAGTCAATTTTGTGATAACTTCCAAGCAGGCAATGATATATCTAACACAGTCTAGTGTAGATCTGCAACCAAAACCAGTGATAGAGTGCTGCTTATGATTTCCTTAAAGTCCCTTGGAACAAACTATATTATGGTTTTATTAAGAGATGGTTCCAAAAATTCTCCTCACCTATACCCTGCCTAGAAAAGTAGTGTTATTTGTCTTAGCTTGTTTTAAACTCCATTTCATGGTAGAAATAAACTCAACCTTTAAGAGATTTACCAAATACATGCATAAAAAAATTTACCAGCATAAACCAAGTTAGAAGAATATGTTTTGAGATTTTATAGCCAGGTGTTTTGTAATTTTTTCAGAGTTCCTCTCTGGGAGTTGCTCTCTTGGCATCTCTTCTGTTGAATTTACCCTCAGGGCACATACAACTTCCTATTTCCCAAATCCTTTTGTCTTGTAATCCCCATGCAATGGGTCACATTTTCTTTATTTGTTTGAGACTGATGGGGTCAGGAACCTTTGGAAAAAGGCAGGAAGATGACTTCTCCCCAAGGAGTGACTAAGCGTGCTTAGGCAGAGAAGTTTTCAATATGTGGGATGGTTCACTTGGAGAGGAAGAGCTCAGCTTTAGGTGAAAATAGGACATTGCAGAGAGGAGAGAACAGATACACAGCCACTCCTGAGAGTGATGAAAATAATAATTCCTGGTAACCTAGGAGGCACTGCGCATCATTTGCTGCATCTCAGAAAACTGTCATGCTGATATGAGGCCAAGCCTGAAAGAAACAACTCATTTGTGAGCAGGAGGAAATTTGTTCAGAGATACTTTAAATCCTCCTCTGTTTTCCTTAAACATTTGTGATGTCCTGTTCCTGAGGCAAGGTAACTGAGATTCTGATTAATAAGTCCTTTGGTGCACATTAGAGCAAAATGACACTGAATGACCAGCGTGTATGTGTGTGTGTATATATATATATATAAATATATATGTATATGGAAAGTTTATTTTGGAACAATTTGGTTGCAATGCAAAGGAGGTATGTAGCCATTTTGGTTATTATCTATATTTATGTAACGGTATAAAAGTATAAATATATCACTGAAGAAAATATATACGGAAAGAAAGGATAAGAGTAGGTAGTGGAGAGGAAACATATCATGGACCCATGGATCCACCAGCAAGACTCGATTGTTGCAGTTTAAATGTCTGTTGCTTAAAGTGATAGTCACAGTCTTGATCTGTTGGGGGGAGCCTGGGAAACAAAAAGTTTGATGAGTTCAAAAGTTCCATACATTCAGTTTCAAGTGGGAATGCCCAGGTATCTCTCCTGGTAGGGATTTTTACACTGTCTGATGCAACACTGTGGGTTATGTGCAATCCTCTGGTGGAAGGCCCCAGAAATGAGTCTGGAGGTGCTTGGAAGGTCTTTGATGTTTCATGACCCCTTCTAAGACATGACCACTGTTCTTCAAGCTTCTGTGGCTGAGACAGTTGTGCCTTATCAGAAGGGATGAATACCTTCAGGCCTGCATGTGAATGTCCTGACACTTTCTCTAAGAGGAGGGGAAAGATTTACAGCTGAACCTTATTGTGAGGGAGGACACTGGCATAATAAAAAGCATTATCCTACCTCACAGATCTGCTTCTCATCAGCCTTTTCCCTTATCTGGCTCAAAACCTAGCTTGTTGCTAAACAAAGGTCAGATTGTTGTGGTCATCTTCTGGTGGTGGGTGCACATGCCCTCTGCACCTGTGCTATTCTTATGCAGATCAGAGGTTTCACCACCACACACCGAAAAACTCCTCATCCCCTTGCATGGGAGTCACAAACCTAGCCTTGGCAAAGCACCTGCTCCTTCTGCAAATGGCCAGTGGTTTGAGTCATTAACATTTGACATTCTCACATAATTGTAAGATTTCCTTTTTTGGGTGTTGTTGTTGTTGTTTGTTGCTGTTGTTATTGATTTCAAGAAAGGATAATTATTTTAACCCGTGTTCTGACAGTGCCTCTTTTTTTTTTTTTCCTGTTTAAAATCCTTGTTTTCTTGGAGAGGGAATTCACTCTAGGTTGATTGTTTATGGTGATCCACCTTCCATCTCTAGATGACTCAAGGCCCCTTCATGCTGTGTCTTCAAGCTTGCTCTTTTCAAGAATTCTCTCACTTTTCAGAGCAGATCAAATCCTGGAGCTGTACTACTCATTACCCTTTGCCTCAGGGTCTACATACAGAAGCTGCCTGCTTAACAGGTTTATTTACATGTACCTGTCCATTCATTTGCTTGTTCCTGTTCATTCTCTGCTAGCTATTCTAGTTTGTCCCCTAATTCTCCTTCCTGCTTCCTGTTTTTAGCTCCAGCCTCTCTCCTTGCTATTCCTCTTCTACCAGAAGGTAATTTGTTAGTCACAAGTTGGCTAGAGGTTTTTCTTCTTGATATGCACATGAATCCTCCAGTAAGGAAGTGCCTTGCTAGTCCTGGGCAAGTTGCATATTCCAGCTCCTTTGGGATCTTTCTGGTTAGATTCACAAAGGAATCCTTTCTTGCTCATTTCCAGCTATTCCACATGTTCCAGCACTGCCAAGCTGAAGTATCTTGATACTGTGGATGCAGCTGTCACTGACTGGCAGTAACCCGTGGCTGAGCCAACTTTTAGCATACATTTGTTCTAGAGAGAAAAAACTGAGCTCAGCATAAACTGCTTAATGTTCGAATGCTCTGTTGTGAAGGAGAAGGACCTGAAAGCAAAGTAAGGCAACACTTTCTGGGGAAATGTAAACACAACAGTGGCACCATTTCAAACAAACTTTCATCTAATCTAGAATCCTGTCTCCAGATATCAAAGAAAAGTATTGAGAATTTTGAAAATGTATTGTGAGCTTTTTAGGATATTTTTCTAACATGTAAAAATTTTGGTTTCATGGAATTCCTGAACCTGTGGTGATAATCTTGAATTTAATTATAGTCTTGAGGTTTCTTTTTGCTTCCATGAATTTGTGCTGATACTTTTTGAACTTTTGTGACCCTCTAGCATCCATAAGATTCTTTAGCAGATTTCTTTGACTTAACCATGCTGTGTTGGTATAGTCAGCCTTCTGAATATGTCTCCTGAAAGTTTCTAACTCAAGTGACCTAATTTTTACTACAGTAAAAGATAATTCTGTCTCCTGGAGATCTTATTTTTGTAATAGGAACACTTCTAAAAATTATGTAGAAAATAAAAGATTCAAATGGTTTCTCTCCTGGTCTGTTTTTGCCATGGCTGCCGGATATGGTGCAAGTATTTCCGCAGCAAGGATCCCATCTGGGTGGAATTTTTTTTAACAAGCAAGGAAGATTTGTTGGAGTTGTTAGCTACTGGAAAGAGGTTTGAGCTTCTGTCTTTATTCTTTGAAGACAACATGGAAATAGATCCTGTGACCTCTGATGGAGGGTCTGTCCCTTAGACACAGCCTAGTCTCAGATAACACCTTTTTTTCTGAGGAGCCAGGCCTGTTCTGATGAAGAGAGAGGATTGGCTGATAAAGTAAATGAGACTGGCTCATTTGGAAGGTGAAAGGGAATGGATGGACAGAAGACACCTGGGACCTAACAAAACTGTTTTCATCAAAGTGGAGTTACTGAATGCAGTTGGGAAGAGTAGATGTTCCCTGCTCCCTCAAGTATCCTGGATGAATCAAGTACACAGCTGCAACTGTGTCTTTTTATCTCACTGTAGAAGTTTGCTGTTTCATTTTGGGTTGTTGTTTCATAGTGGAATTCAAAACCCTTGTAATCTTTTGTTGGATCTCAACAGACTGCTCTGACATAGGATCACTAAGAATCATAGAATCATTAAAATTGGAAAAGATCTCCAAGATCATCAAGTCCAACCTTGTTAAATCTTGTTAAGAATGTACAATGCTCCAAGAGGTTTCTGCAGCCTTCTAGATAATAAATATCATATTTACTTTAAAATAGAAGGCTTGATTCATAGTTTCTGTCTTCATGCTGCTTTCAAAGCTGGGAACAAGTATGCATTGCTGTACTGTTCCATAGCAAAGGTCCATCTAGCTCAGTACCCTCTCTCCAACATGATAAGGAATAAATTGCTAGACAAGAGTTCAGGCAAGCATTTGGCCCTGCCTTCTCAAACTATTCTCACAGCTTCTGGCAAACTGTGTCTCAGAAACATCTTAAACCAGAACTTGTAATTTTGTGTTCTGTTTCTCTGACTGGACATGTGTGGGGAGGGAGTTGTTTTTCTGCAACGAAGAAAGAGACTTCTTCCCTATTAGATGCATGAAAGGAATTACCCTTTGTGAGATACTACAGAGTGCAGGCAAACCCACAATATATCCACAGTTTTGTTCAAGTATACATGGAATTTGATCTGCAAAATAGCAGCCACTGCTGCACACAACTGGGCTCTTAAATTAACTCTCATCTCTGCTATCTGAAAGTGTTTTCACCCTTGTCTGATCCTGAAGGATCCATGTTTTTTTTGACTCAGCAGTTCTGAGGAATTCCATTGTTTTGTGAAATATAGGAGTGTTTCTCCCTAACAATTTCTGTGACCACTGGAGTCTCGACCTACTGCTAGCTGTGCCTGTGCTACAGACAGTAGAGAGGTTATTGCAGGGAGGGGCTCTTCTTCCCTGAAGTCAGTGCTGACAGCAGTATCCTTCATGGTGCCAGAAGGACTGATGTGGGTGACTCAACAGGGGTTGTTCTTCCATTTGTTTCAGTACCAAAACAATGTCACAGCAGGATGCTGGAAGCTGTACAGGGGATGAGATGTAAAAGCCTGCTTTTCAATGCTCCCTTACTCTGTTCAGTGTTTGCTTGCCTTTTCTATTGTGTATTTGATGAAGTTTTAATTATTATTTATTATATTGTTAATGTTACGTGCCAAATACTGGGGATGCAAGGAAGATAGTTGATAAATAATGTTATAATAATGTGATAATAATGGCCCCTTGCACTGTGAATTGCATCAGTGAGCTGATACTTTTGCAAAATGTTTTACTATTCATACTCTTACTGTACCTTTTCTTCCTACATGCCAAGCCTCTAATTAAATCTACCCTCTTGTTTCTTGTGGTAGATAAGGAGTTATACCTACTTTGAATTTTCATCTTAATTTCCAGGTATGCAAAGTGCCTTGGCCAAAGTAAAGCTGCAGAGTCACAAGTCTCATTGCTTTCTCTGAAAGACTCTGCAGTAATCTATTTAAGGTATTTATGGGTAAAGATCTTTATCTGCACTAGAAATGACATTAAAGAATCTAACAAATTTCCTTTGTTAGTAGGCTAAACAGAAAAAAAAGAGCATGGTAGCACCTTTTTCGTCAGAAAATGTAAGATACTATTCTACTCTCCAATTCTGAATTTTTTAAAGGGTACTGACAGAGCCTTGAATTACCTCAGTACATTTTACTTTGCTAAGTCCGTGTAAGGGAGCAGTTGAGGGGCACAGCTATGACAGTCACAGAGGAGGAATAGATATCAGTTAGGGGAGCTGGGAGTAAATCATTTCCCAAAGACCTTGAAGGAAAATGTGCAAGTCACAGGAAGAAATAAAGTACTTCAAAAGGAGTCTGTGACTGGTTACAGCTGTCAGGAAACATCAGTTCTGCTCCCAATCTTCTTCGCTATTTAAGGAAAGAAAAGAAATCTGACAAATTTAATTTTAATTTTAATTATATGAAATAACACGCTAGGGAAGCTAACCATGCCTGAGCCTACTCTGTATCTGTTATTTCCCATAATTTTCCTGCTGCCCTGGCTAAGATCTCCTATACATGCCTGTCATGTGACCTGCAGTTCCCCAAGGGGATTATTTGGTTTTGTGCCATAACACTCTGTTGCTGTTGCTTTCAACCTAATTGATGAATTGGAAGTTGTTTTAGTACTTCAGGTACCAGTATAAAATGAATGGTTGCAGTAACTTTTTCAAATGTTTTTCTCAGTAAACATTGCCTTATTCTTCCTGTTGTCTTTGAAGAAAGGCAGAGAAAAACAGCAGGTTAAATTTCAGTATAGCTATGTTTCATTAAGCTCTGCAAACTTAGGTGCAAATGAGTGGGACAGAAATTGAGTGTAAGTTATCTCTCCCAAGGAAGTCTCCAGGCAGTGTTAGAACATGTACATTAGCTGCAAAGACATGCAAAATATCTTTTGAGTTTTGTTCACCTTCTGGCTAGGAAAATGTGCTCTCCCCCCTTAACAACAGCAGCAACAAAATAATACAAACAAACAAAAAAATCAAGGGAATGATCAAGGTCTGCCCAAGTAAGAGCAAATACCTTTCTTATCCTTCTTGGTGCTGCCTGGCCTGACAGTAGTCGAGTGTTCCACTACCCTGGAGGGAGTTCAGGGCATAATCCTCAGTACAGCCTGGGAACAGGAAGGGGACCTGGGGAGGCAGCACACCCCTGCTGCTATGCCAAAGTGCCACAGAGCACTACAGTGTTTGCTGTGCCCCCAGCTCAGAGCCAAAGTTTTGTTTCATCTGTTCTGGCAACTTCACAATTTCCTTTCTAAGCCCGTGAAACGGAGCCGTGGTTGTGTCACATGAGATGCAAAGGGCAGGAAAAACTGGGTTGGGATCAACAGCACAAAAATCACAAGTGAAGCTAAAGCACTACAGAGCGTTTTAATTATGAAATCATAAAGATTGGAAAAAATCCTGCCCTTTTGCCTAGATACAGCAGGTAAAAATTGGAAATCAGGAAAGAAAAGCTACTCTGAGAGCACCAAACCACTGGGATAGATTACCAAGAAGCTGATCTGCATTCTCTTGGGAGAGCTGTCCACCTACGATGATGGATGCAAGGACAAGAAAGTACCAAGCTACTACCTCTGGGAAACAAACACCCATTTCTGATCCTTTCCACCTTTGCATCTCCCTGTTGATAAAAGGCAATAGGGTGTGTGGAGGTTTGGGTTGGCTCCCTGCCAAGCCCAAGGGCCGGCCACACGGATCCCCCCCTCCCGAGAGAGAAGGGGAAAAAAAGTACCCAAAAAGACAATTTTAGTAAAAGTGTATATATATTCACATATATTACAATTATATACAATCAAACACTATGAATCTACAGAACAAAATCCCAGAACAACCCC
>JAWWMO010000174.1:42831392-42863960 GCA_035047845.1 Dendrocincla fuliginosa | reverse complement strand
TAATTAGTATGGAGAATTTAATGGTTTAATGAGTAAATACATTCATTCCACTTCTCTTTTTTTTTTTTTTTTTTTTTATAACATTTTATTCTTCTGAATTTACTAATTATGTGTATCAGCTTCCTCCCTGACTTTGTTGGTATAATTTTCCTTTCTCATAAGACTTCCTAATAGTCAGTATGCATTCACCATGTGACTCTTTAGACACCTTTGGATAGACATTGTGATGCTTGAAAGGTTTTAATTCTCTTAGATATTCCCTTTTGTTGTTTTGGAAGAAACAGTCTTGGTCTTATCTGTTTCTCATTTTTGAAAGTGAATGCAACTGTTTAGATTTTTTAAGTTGGTTTGGGGTATTTTTTCTATTTCATGGATACTGAATCTAAGCATGTTAAGGCTGATGCTACAATTCTTTAATTATAAAGATTTAAATGTGGTTCTGAGCACTACTCAGCAGCTGCTGGAGGGCAGCTTCTGCTGTGGGATCTCTACTCACCCACCCCATTTAACCATCTGTTGATTGTATGTCAAAACATATGAACAGTGTCAGAAACCAGTGTGATTTCCATTCTATGTACATGGAGAATGTCGAAGTCTGCAGTTGTTCCTTGCAAATGTCATGAGTTGTTAATGTTGAGACAGCAGCTGACACTTCTTTCAAAGAGCTGACCTGTCATTTGCTGTTCACAAGAATGATGCAACTTCACATTTATAGAAAACAAGGAGCTTTATTTTGTGCTGTAGATACAGAATAGAAAGACTTCAAATATTTCATTGACCTTGAACAAGTCTTTGGTGAGCACTTTTATTTTCTACTCCCAACCCACCTTTGGAAGCTTGAGTACTCTACCAGCTTTCGATCAAAATCATTGCTATGGATTGCTGTTGAAATCAGCCACCTTTTGAACATTATGAATCAACACTGAGTATGGAAAGGTTGTAAGTTAAGAAGCAAGCCTTCTTTTTCCATGATTATAACTTCTTATTGGTTATGAAATGAAAATAAGGTACATTTTCCTTCTAGTGTCTGTGCCTTTTTTCTTAATTGCATTTTCTTTCTTTATCAGATAGTTTATGGAACTGTTACAACTTCTAACTAGCTCTGATAAAAGGCACAATTCCTGTGTACATATGTACTTTTCAGCACAAATTTTGGAACTGAATCTGCCATCATGGTCAATGGCCATGCCTGAGCAAGTTATACTCAAAGACACCAGACTCACATTGATAGAGATACTAACAAATTTGAGATTTGGCTGACTCTACCACAATCATGACAGTAGGCTGAATAGGACAATGAAGTAGAGTGAAAAATCATAGCCGATACCTCTCAAATAAGATGGAGAGGTATTGGTGGGGTGCAAAGATATTTGTTGTTTTATATCCCATGCAGAATGTCCTAAGTACTTTAGGTAGTTCTACAACAGCACAATCTACTCGAAGACAAGAAAATAATGACTACAGTACCTTTGTAACGGCAAAAGTGAAAAATCAGAGTTAAGGAGACTAATATCAGTATGGCAGAATCTGGATACATTTGTTTGTGTTCTACAGAAGAAATTGGTATTACAGCTTTTGGTCTCCAAATGTATTGTTTCTAGTCAGCAAGAGTCTGGAGACCAGTCTTTCCTCTTCATTTTCTTTGTGTGGAGAAACTTTAAATGAAATTACAGCCTCATTTCTCTAACTTGTAGGCCAACCTCCATTACCTTACATACTACCTAAGCTCAAGGCTGAAACAACAGTTGAAATGAAACTCTGGCACTGAAAATAACTTATACTGTGTAGCTGGTAGAACACATCCTGCTTAAGAGCATTGTGTTTAATTTGCATTGTTTCATGTACTGTAATGGAAAGGAGTCCATAAGATTTTGGAATCTGGACCACAGTGTCTGCTTCCATTGTTGTAGAATACAGTCCTGCAGAGACAAATGCAGTTGTCATCTTTACTTTAGCATTAACCAGTGCTCCACAATGACATTTTAAAGCTGCAGGCGCAGTTTTGAGCTGTGACTGCAAATTGTTACTTGGCTGGTAAAAATCACTAGGGAGGTGTTAGAGTCATTGTCTGAAGCTTATTTTTGAATGCCTTCCATCTGAAAGGCAAGGTGCCAATTTCCTTTGGGTTCTCTTTTTTTGGGTTTCCTTTGGCTTCCCTAATGGATAAATGTCTTCTGATGCTGACAAAAATCTTCAGCATGTCTGTGTTTTGAAGTTCTCACTCTCATTTAAGACATAATATAGGTGCTCCAGTGACACACGCGTTTCACATATACAATTACATATTCTGTGGGGAGGGATCTGATTATGTGCACTGATTAGTTCCTGTTGAGGAAAGAAGAACCTGTGCTCAGAGTCTCAGATTCAGCACATGCCTTTAATATCACATACCTTAAAGTAATATTGATGTTTATCCAGAAATTGACATGAGTGATCACAGTCCATTCTTGAATATGACTATTCATTTCTTCCTGAATATTCACAGGGAGCAATAGTGCACAGCTGCTGCTGTGGGAGTAATGGACTGTTTAAATCTGAAGTTCACAAAAATATTTTGTCTGGCTGCTTCTCTGTCTTCTCATCTTCTGTACAGTACGTGCCTTCCTAGGCTGAAACCTTTGTAGTGCAATACTGCACTAGCAAAGATCTGTGTCATGTTGTGAATACAGCCAGTCCTGGTACAGGCAGAGACTTCAGAAGGGTATTACAGTCTATATAATAAATACTAATATAACAGTATGTTAATAGCTAGGAATTATTTAGCATAATATTTAGCCAAAGGAACAGAAAGTTTAGCATGTTTTCTCAACATTTAGATAAAAAAAGTATGTACAATATGTCCCTATTTGGAACCTTTAGATCTTTTAACTGTGATAAACCTTTTCTTACTAATGCAGTCAGATTGTGTTACAGTAATCTTAGCTTCCTTGATTCACCTTTGCTTTCACTTTCACCTTGCACATATTGTTAGGTTCAGCATGAATCTGTCAGCATAACTGCTCTGTGTGCTAGCAGTGCCCAGTAAAAAAAAAACATTAATGACTGACATTTACAATGACATTCAAGAATTTCAAACTGTCTTCTGCCAAAGGTTACTTTACTAGTCAATCTCTCCTTTATCTCCTTTCCTCACTGACAAGGAGTTAAAGACATCAGTCAGTTACAGAAATGCTAGTGTAAAAATGTATGAACAGCCATTCCTTGTCTGACTAGTGATCCATGTAGCTTACCAGCCTGTCTGTGACCCTGTCCAGCAGAAAAGGAAGGCTTAAAGAAAAATGTATTGAGTGACCTCTTTGTTCAGTTTCCCTTAAATGGTGGTTCAGAAACTGCATCCAGAGCACTTTCAGCCATGAGTGAAAGTGCTTCCTTGTTTCTTTGCCTTAAACCTGCTGCCAGATCACCCATTTTACTTCCACAGCTTGGAAAGTATGAAGAGCAGCAGAACAGGATCAGAAGGATCCTACCCTAATCCCATTAGTGTGATGCCTTGGGGTCTTCATGTATTTGTAGATTTTTGTACTTCTATGGAGTTTCTTACATTTAGAGTAGCTAGCAACCTCTAACCCTATGCTAGCTGCCTTAAGAGTCAGATAATAGCTGGAACACTGTGCGAAAGAAAACATGTACCAGAGCTAAGACAACTAGATACCATGTTAGTCAAAACAAGAAAGCGAATCCCAGCAACTTTGGAGAAGCTCCAATAAGGGAAAGTGGTGTGAAGATGATGATAAAGGATGAGGTAAAGGGTCTTAAGACCTCCACTTCAATTCTAGGAGAGGCGTGCCATGAGGCGGAACCAAGGGAAGTTCTAAGTATGGACATTTCCTAGATTGGATGCAACCTTTAGATATGATAATTGAGTGGGGTTATAAAATTAGTACCCTGCCACGTAGAGGGAGCTTTCCCAGCTCCTACACCTTGTTGACAATTCTCATACACACACACACTCTGTGCTGCCCAGCCTGGTGTGTTGCCCCGTGTTCCCCCGCGGGAGGGGGGGAGCTCGGAAGAGCTCTGCTTACAAAGGGGGTTTCCCTCTCTTGCTCTCCTGAGGTGGAGCGAGAAGATGTTTCCCCTCCCTTGCTCTCCCAGACTGGACCTCAAGAACCTCAAGTCCTGCTTGAAGGAAGACGAGACCAGTAATGGGAACTCGGTATCAGCATGAGCTGCTGGGGTACCTGAGCTGCAGGGATGCAGCTGCTAAAGGGAGTTTCTCCCTTGTTTATAGTGGGTTGGGAGGTGAGATGACTTGGGCTCAGATGTTGCAAGAGTCAGGGTTCCCAGCCTGTGGGTGAAAGGGTTTTTTCACCTGGGAGGGGCAGGTTGTTGTCCCTTGTTTGCTTCTGTAAGACATGGCAGAGTGGCTCAGGGGGTTGGCTGGGTATGTGTCCAGCTGGGAATGAAATGAAATGAAAGGGACGCTTTCTGGATTAATTTACTCTGCATGTTTGAAGTGGTGGTGCTTGGAAAAGAGCTCTCATTTTATTCCTGAGGCCGTTGAGTTCAACCTAGCACTGGTCTTTTCTATCTGTTACTTGTCAACACGGGTTGTACTCTTTCATATTTTATATACTCTTTTATACTTTATATACTCTTTTATACTCCTTTATATTCTGTACCCCAAAACCCTATAAGTAAAAGAACTCTTCTCTACTTTACCCACATAAAGTTGTCTTGGAAAGTTTTTTTCCGCCTCCTTATGGCAACAGTGGAAAGAGAGAAGGTCAGGACGTGAAGAATGGCTATAACTACCAGACTTCATGTATTGCAACACCACTTGCATGTGTCAAGGCCCCTTTGTGCTAGCAGTGGCACAGACTTCTGAGAGAGAATATAAATATAATGCAAAGAATTGATAGTCTAAACAGAAGGAGCTCTCAAATTGGAATAATGAAAAACCAGGAGTCTCATTCTTGCAATCTGTTTGGAATGAGATAGAAAGTCACATTTAGTGCTGCTGCTGCCCAGACAGTAGGCTGGGAAATGTCCTTGTGCACCATCCTCCCACTTTTACTCAACTTTCTTCAGCTAATTTAGGTGATTCCTGCTTGCAGAGGCACTGGAAATTAGAGTGTGGCAAGAACGGCAGCAGCTCTTGGAGGCGGTGAGAAGCAGAGCATAGGAGAAGAGGGTGAGTAGGAGAGGATGGAATTAGGGAACTAGATAGAGATGGTTGCAAGAAAAGTCATTCCAAGTCAGACCAGAGATCCATCTAAACCAGTGTTGTAACTCTAGCGGGACTCATATCAGGAAAAGAAGCAGAAGGAATGTACTAGAGTCATAAGTCGAATGGTCAGCAGAACCGTGGTTCCCTCACATGGCCCAAACCTCATTGCAACAGGGATGTTCCTGAAACCAGCTGTTGCTCCCTGCATAGGACCACAATAGTCAAGAACAAAGACTCATGAAAGCAAGCAGCTGCAGTAGGCAGAAGAAGGTAGAGAAAGTTCCAGCTCAATTATTCTATTAAGTATAACTATAACTACCTTATGTCCACAGCCATTCTGTTGATGCTGCCTTTTATAAAACTGTTGTCAATAAGGTTACCTTCATAAATTGAGTACTAATATGCAAAGCCAAGTATGAAGCTGAGGCAAAATTTGAGGAAAGATTCAAGATTGTAAGAATAAGAAGTTCTCCCAGAATCTGCAGTTCCACATTTGTAGCACAACTGCATCAATGATTATTTCAAAAACAAACCAGAAGTAGTAGCCTGTAGAAGGTGACAGAAGAAGGTAACTACAGGCAAGTGCATATTGATATTTCCCCAGAATACTCTCACAGCAACCAGGAATCTACACATCCCCCTAAGACTTTGATGAATTTTTATTCTGTGGGTTTCTTGTTCCCTTTTTGAACCTGCCTGACCTTTGGTATCTACAACCTTGTAAGCCGTATCTTAAACAACGCAGTGATCAAGAAGTATTTCCTTCTGTTAGTTTTGAATGTAGTCCTGACCAGCTTGCTTGCTGTTCTCTAGTTATTATATTAAAAAATATGCCGAACCATCTTTCAGGTTTTACTCTTTATCTTTTAAACCACTAGTATATTTCAGGTTAAATGGTCTCAGTTCCAGGCTGAGGAACATTAGTTAGTTAGCATTTTTCTGGTTTGGGCTCCCTACAGTAATACTACAGGTCCTTTTTGGATAACTCTTACAATTCTAACTTATTTATTTTGGGAAAGAGGGTTCATACTCACTCACAATTTTCACACCACCAATGAGTCAGGGAGTTATACAGCGGAATAATGGTCCTTGTGATTCCTGGTGTCAGACAGTCTTTTTTTTTTTTTACTGTTACAAGAGTTTTACTGAGAGTTTGTTTTCATCAAACTTAACCCTCAAGATTTTCATACTGCCCTTGTAATAGTCAGGATGGAGCAACAGTTTGCATGTGAAGTTCAGGTTGTTTCTCCCCATATGCATTTATCTAAGCTGAATTTCAACTGCCATTTCTTTGCCAAGTCACTCATTATCATGAGGCTTTTCTGGAACTTCCTCTCTTCTTTATTGCCTTGAATAGTTTACTGTCAGCACCATTCTTTGTCACCTCAGTATTCTTCCCCCTTTAATTCATTTCTGAATACACTGAGGGCCTCAGGTCCCGGCACAAAGCCCTATGGGACTCCATTGGCTTTTTGTTCTTAGGCTCTGTTTCTGATCTCCTCAACTGTTCTTTATCCATCCAAGGATGTTGCCATGTTGTTTAGATTACTTAAGAGTGTTTGGGTGAGGAACATTACTGAATGGCTTTTGAAAATACAAGTAGACCATATCAAAGGGAGACTCCTTGTCCACATTCTTAATTGCTTCTTCAGGGAAATTAAATAAATTTGTGAGACAAAATTTTTCTTTAAAACAAAACCCTACAAGAAACAAATCATGTTGACCCTTCCTTATTTATAGTTCTCCATATGTCCATTCATTTGAATATGTAGGATAAATTGCAATAACATTTCAGAGGGTTGTGAGGCTATGTATTCCTTGGGTCTCTCTGGAACTTCTGGGGAAAAAAAAAAATCAGCCTCATGTTGGCCATCTTTTAGTGCCAACACAATTTTAGGCAACATAAATGTACGACAATTAGCATTTTCCTACTTCATCTTGAGTTTGCTTAGAACTTTAGGGTGAACAGAAGTTTCTGGTGGCTTATAATTAATTTGTAATGTCTTTTGCAAGTTTTTCCCATGCCTTTTTTGTTTTTCTTCTTCTTTTTGACTTTCGTTATTGTGCTTTTTTTCACTTAATGAGCCAGTACTGGAATTTTCTACAGGAGTGCTTTCTCACTTTAAAAGCTAATTTTATCCTGCTTTTTAGGCATATAGGCTTTTTTCTGGTGCTTTTTATGTCTTTATGTGCAGTACTAGTGTGTTCCTGAAAATCCAATAAATGCTGGTAATTCCAAGCTGTGGGAGGAAGCTGCTGATAGGGAGAGTGGTGTAGAACAGAACAAAGTAAAAAAAAAGAAGCAGTGAAGAGGAAGTGACCAAGCCTTATGATATGGCTCTATAGGAGAACAGGAGAATGCTACCTATACTTCACCAATACAGTTTGGATGCACTCACAGTGTTTTGCTAAAAAGCATACAGGATCTTTACTGTGGAGCAGAAAATTGAATTCAAATTTGAGAGTTCAGGCCTGTCACACAGCCAAAACACCAGATGGATCTCTCCTGCTCTTATAATAAATACCATTGCTAGGATGATCTTAGTCCCATTAGTAAGTCAGCATTTTCACTAGCGCAGTGGCTTAATTAATATTACAAATGAACTATAAAGAAAGGAAAATAAAAACAGAGGGATCAGTGCCAATGGCTTTCAAGGAGAGTGTTTCCTTCTTAAATAGTTGACTGGTTGCTTCAAAAGGCAGTTATGGGAAAAGAGGATTAAATAGAGGAAATATGAGAGATGCAACTGGGATATGTATGGCTTTTCTTGAAAAAGAAGACAGAAAAATGTGTGGAAATATATGGGGAAGAAAATATACTTTACTCTGCTAGCTTGCTATGCCAACATAAAAAGACCCGTGTCAATATTTCTGTTTGTTCTGCTAGATGCAAATAATAGAAAGATAGGCATAAAATGACGGGAAGAAAATACCAACATGCTTACCTAAAGAATGATTTTTAATGTTTTTTACAGACTTGAATAACACTACTTCTATATGTTAAATTATGGTGCCTTATAAAAAGTCAGCCAATGAAAAATGTTTGCCAGGAGATGTATTTGTACAGGCCTGATTCTTACCTATGGTTATGCTATCTATGTTATTTACTGATTAAAAAGCGGGGTGCAGAATTGAATACTTTTCTTCTTCTCTTAGCTCAGGCACTGATTAGTTTGTAACCTCTTGCATGTTACTATGCACGTGCCAGCTGTAGAAATAATTGGAAATTATGATGCAACATGAAATATTTTTACAGTAAGTGCTTATAACAATCTGACCTTTAGATAATTAGTGTCATAAGTCCGCAGCATGTTCAGATTTCAGGATATGTTGTTTATTTTTAGTTTTCTCCTTTTCAGTAATAACTCTTTGTATGAGGATAAGGTACCTGGACTCACTTTAACCTTCATGTTCTATTTCCACAGAAACTGGAAACCACCAATTACTGTTTTGTACTCAAAGCAATTCTTATCTACATTTCTTTTCTTTCTGACTTAAATAGTACGGGTTATGTGTTTACTTTTAAAAGCATTTAATTTAAAATAAATAAAGGACTTCATAATAGTATGCTATTATAAATGTTCTGAAGTTAAACACATTAAACATTTAGTTTTAATAAAAAACATTTAGAAATGCCTCAGATCCACTATACACTTTTGGATCTACCATGCCTTGAACTCCACTGAAGTACAGTGTCAGAATGAATAGGAAGTGTAGATACAACTCTCTGATACACAGAATTATCTTTAAAACCTCGCTGCTTGTACCATCTATATCTCTGCACAAGACTCTTTAGAGGAGAAAAGAATATGGAAGAGAAAAAAATGGGGTACCTCAGGTAACAAAATATATGCACTTTTGCACTACAGTTCTGAATACCAATTTTTGATTGATACAGTAACTTGAAAATAATTCAGTTGCGGGGAAAAAAAACCCCATTATTTTGTAATGAAGAAAGCTCAGCTGGATCTTTTTCTATTTGAAACTCACGTATCAGAAGCACTTCCTTGTCTTTTCATGCATTTATTTCTGGTTTTGTGGACTTACTATGCCATTTTATGTGCTTCCAATTTTAGTGTTGTGAATTTGCCCATCATCAAGCCATCAGAAGCACAGAAAATAATTTTACAGTACCTGGCAACATAACATTACATATTCAATTTATCTTCCATAATTTCCTTGTCCTGAAACTTGCAAGTATCTTTGCTGCTTGCTCTGTGATGATTTCATACGAGGCCCCACATTTGTTAAATATGGCCCTGGCCTCATGAAAGTGATAAGTGAATACTGTGAAATGTTGGGACCTTCCAGTTTTTCCCAGATAAAATATAAGACCTTCACCTCTTTCAGTGTTCAGAATTGGAGTCAGTCTCTTGAATCTATTCCAGTAACGTAAAAATAAATGAAAAATCAATACTTCCCAGAATATAGTACAAAGTTTGGAAGAGCAGCAGAGATAAGATAAGCTTCCTGTGTGTGAAATCCTTTCACTTTTGTAAAAGCCTTTCCTGTGTCATGAATTTCCAGTGAAAATATTATCAGGAACTATCAATATCCCGAGTTAAATGGAGTAGATCCCTTTTCCTATCTACTTTTCACATGCAACACTCATGGACTGTGCAGTTCTGCATACTGAAACTATTGACAATATGGGGATTGGAAGCAGGAGAAGGACAGTTATGTGGCCTTAAAACTCTGGGAAGGTGCCTACTGCTTCTGACAGGCAGAACACACAAGGATGTTATTTTGTCTTCAGTGTCTGACACAAGTCTCTTGGATTGGATAGGCAGTCGATCTATTATAGAAATTCTTAAATGGAATAAAAGTGGTGCTTTTCAGACAAATTAAGACATAGAATAAAACATCTAACATAATGGTCATAAGTTGAAGGGTATTTTGCTGCTTGCTTTTTAGATGAGCTCCAGACAGAAAAGAAAAAAAAAACCACCCAATATTTAGTCTTGACTATAGCTATCTAACAGGAAAATATGTTGCATCATTTGTCTGCTGCTTCCAGGTGCTTAAAAAAGCTCAGTGGTTACTCTCTCTGAAACTTGAGTGCTGTCCAAATATTAAAATCAGTTTCTAAAAAGCTTGGTTCATTCTAGAAGGCCATGCCCTATGGGACAAAACCCAAAGGACCCACTGCCCTACTTTGTCACTATCATTGGCACTTCCCTCTCAGTTTTATTGGCACAAATCTTGCTGAGATCATGTAGCAAATTGATCAAGGGCTGAAAAAGCCACCCTTCTTTTCTGCTGGATTATTTTGAAGCAGGATCATTTCCTTTTTTCAGTTTAAAATATGATACTACAAATAGCTGTGTCATCAGCAGTGAAGGGATACTACACCTTTGTCTAGCAATGAGTGGTGGAGATGGGAACATCTCAAACTTCCTTATTTCTGGATGGAAGTCTTTATCTGATCTAGTTCACCTGATCACTGGTTAGATAAAGCTGTTAAATGACTGAAACACCACAGAGGGCATATAGGCAACAGTATTCCACATGCACTGGAGTTCACAGCCTAGAAAATTTTCACAAGGAAAGGACATGGTATGATGTTTTTAGAAAAGCTGTTCATATTTGTGAATAATTTGTGGTGTTTTTACTCCATTCCTTTCCATTTTTATTCTCATCCTTCCCCAAGGGGAAAACAAAAAGTATTGCTACTTTCTTCTTAATTTAATTTAATAAATAAAATATTTTCATTTGTTATACATTATGAAAATAAGACAATTTGATAAAAAGCTGGGAAGAAAAAGAAAAGTGTCCAAAACAGGAAAAACTGAAAAGACACATAGATAGTGGTCCCTCCTCTAGAGACTTTAAGATACAATCTGGGAGAAGGCAAAATGAATGCAATAATTAGAATGAAGGGCATAAAGAAAATACAGCTTTGAGATCAGATTCTCGTAAACTGTATCACACTGTTGTATTAATAATCCATCAGGGAATGCTTTCATGGTTCAGGAATGGTACCCTCCAATTTAGTGCTCCCACAGAGGTTCTCCAAACCACACTGTTGCTTGTTCACTCCCCTCCTCCTCCTCACCTCATCCTGCAGGCTGGGAGAAGAACAATTTACTGGAGACAGCAATCAAGTAAGATAAAATAACAGCAACAGCAATAATATTAATAACAAAGTGTACAAAACAGGCAGATGATTCACACATGACTGCTTGGAACCAACATTACCCAACTGCTCCCTCTGGCTCGGAACCGACATTACCTGATCGGTCCCTCTACCGTGCTTACTCCACTGGAAGGAATCCATTCTCCCAAAAGAGAGAAGCACCTGCAGCAATGATGTGATGTGGTACAGAATAACCTCAGTGTCCTAGCTATGCCCCTCCTGGCTACGGCAAAAATTAACCTTGACCTGGCTGGAACCAAGACAATTCATAACCCCCCAGAGAAGTAAACCCAAATGAAGGAATAGCTTTCAGCTACACGCCATGTAAGTGACTGTAAACTTGTTGGTGAGTCATTCTCTGAAAGACCACAGAGGGTGTGTTGGTTGTGGCCACAAGTTCAACCATCATCCGACCATGCTGGGAAATGAACTGGTGACTACAGTGGATTCATGGCCTGTAGAAATCTGTCTTTCAAGATCACAGTACATTAGTGCTGAATCAACAGATGCAATAGGAGAAGGACCAGACTCCTGTTCCATCTAAGGTAGTGTCTTGCCTTAGAGAGAATAAAAAATACCAGTGCTCTAAAAAGAAGGTATAAACTCCAGTCCAGGCTGTACATTGGTCATTTTTGCTCAGTATTGAGAGGTTGTGATGAAGATATAACCTGAAAGTCCATATATACCTTGTATTTCTATTTGTGTTTGTTCTTATTTCTCAAAATATCCATCATTCTTCCAGGGCTGGGAGCAGGTCTGTTGAGAAGAGGCTGTGGAATAAGCTTTTAGTTCAGCTTCCTGCACTGTACAAGTGCTATGAATAAATAAGACTTCACTGTTTTAGGCTGATAGCTTTCAGTGAATGAGTTTGAGATTGTTCCTAGTATTTGGGTTTTGGCTTTTTAAAATATCTGTAGAGTAGATGATATTGAAAGGAAGTGTTATGAAACAGAACCTGGACTCATCTTGTGAAACTTTCCCATCTGATCCTCATTTCAATTAGCACAGATAGGGTGTGGCACTAATCAGATAATCCCCCTTCCAGCAGTACAGCTGAATGCTGTTAATCTTTTAAATTGTCTTTATTTTAACACTCTCATTCTTTAGCTTCATATATGTTTCATTAGAAATGGTGCATGTTATTAGGGGAAATAAAAAATAGTCTTCTCAGATGAAAGAATTAATCCTGTAGAAAAATAAGAAGTTGTGATGACGCTGATTCATGTACAACCTGAGGTATGAAATGAAAAAAACCTGCTGGATTTTTTTTTTTTTTTTTGGTCTTTACCAACCTTTTAAAAAACATAGTAGCTAACTCAAATGACTGGTGGCTTAAGAATACTGAATGTGGTAAATTTTTAATCTGTTTATGTCTCATTTATGGTTTGGCTATTGCTGCATGTGTAGCAGCAGGAGGGGCCAGTCTGGTGCACTCGTGTGTACCAGAAAAGTCCCTCTTGCTTGCAGGAACACATGCATCTGTAAAATGGCTCTGAGCAATAAATGTAGATTGGCTGTAGTTAAATACAAACTGCTTCACAGTATTTGTTCCTTCTCATTCACCTTTGTCCTTTTCTTCTTCTCTCTTTTCGTATATAGTATAGTATTTGAGCCAAATTTCAAGTTCAGTGCATATTCTAATGTATCTCAGTGTTGATAGTATACGAAAAATTATGTCTGTAAATGCATCCTGCTTGAATGTGTAAGCCAGTGGTCTTTGGTTCTGACAGGTTTCTGGATG
The DNA here is from genome assembly GCA_035047845.1 of Dendrocincla fuliginosa. Classification (NCBI taxonomy): domain Eukaryota; kingdom Metazoa; phylum Chordata; class Aves; order Passeriformes; family Dendrocolaptidae; genus Dendrocincla; species Dendrocincla fuliginosa. Next base: position 42,850,913 of record JAWWMO010000174.1, on the reverse strand, counting down.
TACTAAAAGAACTAGTTTTTTTGAAGAACAGTTCATTACATTCTGATTTTCCTCTGGGTTTTTTGTTTGCTTTCTTTATTGACTGAAGCTCATCTATGCTGAGGCTCACTCAAAGAGGCATATTTGTCCAATGTTAAAAATGGACTTTTAAGATGAAAGGTTCTTAGTCAGAAATTTCCCAGATCTGAGGTCTTTACCACAGCTGTTCAGCAAAACTTGGGTCTGATTTCTTTGCACAATAAACCTTTTTCTGTTGTTGTTCCTTTAGCTTTTTTAAAATACTCTAAATATGAACAAACAAAATTCCTCTCCATGTTCTTTTGCCTGTTTGAGTGACATCATTAGCCTTAGTCTCAATGATAGCTTAGACTCTTTATATTATAGTTTAGATTAAGACTAAGATTATATTAAAATTTTCACTAAAAATGGAAGCAAGAACAAAAACTTATACAGATGCAAATGTAACTAACCTTTCCATTGGAATTTCCTGATTTTGAAAGTGGTTTACCAGACTTGGATCAGATTTTGAAACATTCATGCCTCTGTATAACTTTGTATATACATGGATAACATTAGTCATTAGATAAATGTCTGCAGGAGCATAACAGTGCATTCTCTTTATTTTTTTTTCATTTAATTTTCTAGATTTTTCCTGAGAAAAAAAGAAATGCTCAAAACGTCTCATAAAAGTACTCTGTGCAGTACTGCCAAGGCTGAGGGATATCAGTAGATCGGAACTTCCCTGAGACTCATTAATCTTTAGGACCCAAAAAACCACCATGGGCAGATGGCACCTGACTGCCTTGCTCTTCCCTTGTCCCTCAATAGTTATTGCCAGGCACTGAGTAATGGGATTTGGGAGACTAAGATTCCACAGAAAGAATGCTACAGGGAGAGAAGAGGACTTGGGGCATTGAGAGTGTTAAGTGAAAATATGTTTGTCCACAGGTTGGTGGCTGAATAGAATGGGAAGATGGAAAGGTTATTTTTAATGCATTTGAGAGACCTGGGTTGCTTTGGAAAAAGATAATTTTTGTTCCTCTTGTAAGGACAACAAAATTCAAGTATCTTCTCTCAAATGGGCTTATTTTCATCTATTTTGCTAAGAATAAATTTTGGGAAAAAGCCCCCCTCCTGCCTCCACAAGGGACTCTCTCTGGCAAAGACTAGATCATTTGAAGAAGCTGACTAAAACTGAAAGGTTTTACAGTTATTTTCATTATGTGCAGGAAAATATATCGTACGCATGACTTTTCCAGTACTGCAAAATATATTTTGTGACTTTCTCTTGTCTCAAGACTTCCTTTAACCAAGTTCTTCCATGTTTTGGAAGATCTCTCCCCTCTCACAGTGAGAATGGTGCAGTAAGGTTCAGTGCCCTTTCCTTTACAGCTGCTGGGGGAAGAAAAGCAGCCTTGTTCTGTGTTCTGGGATCCTCACATCTCAGAATGACCCTTGGGGACCGATAGTAGCAGGTGTTAATTGAAACAATCTTTTGGCTGCTTTGATGCACTCTAGGGACACACCAGGTTTTTAAAGCCATATGTACTCCCTCCAGATCTGAATAATTAAAGCAGAAAATTGGATGCTTCACATTTCAGGCTTTATCATGCTTTCTGCTTGCACTGTTTTTTAAATGTACAAATAGAGTTTGTGTTAACAGGAATCTTTTCCAGGAGCCACAGTGTTCCTTTGCTACAGGGTATTGCAGATAATTATTTATTAAAGCTAATAACAATAATAATAAAAAGGTCATCCTTATGCATTTAGAATCTATCTGCATTTGTGTCTTTTCAGCATAGTTTGGATAAAAAAAGATTCCCTTGTGCACTTACTTTTTCAAAGATGGGACTTATTCTTCACTCATTTTGGTTGCATTAGTAGTTAGTACACAGCCATTTGAAAAAAAAAAAAAACCCACAACCAAATTTCAGCATATTTCATCACACTCCCAGTACCTTCCTACTTGATTCGACTTTCCGTCCTTGAATAATGAGAACTTGGTGCTTGAGTTTGGCCATCCAGCATTTCTTGCTTTCTCATACAGATACAAAGGGATGTATCTTGCATTTCATCCTACAATGTTTGGGTTGTGACTTATTTTTGAAGTCTGGCTATTAGTCTTCTGATAGAATGGACAGTGTCAAATTTGGAAGCCTGGACTTGCTTCTTCTACCTCTAAGCAAAACTTTATTAAATATTACTAAATATTACTGTGGAACTTAACCTTTGAAGTAGGACATGACATGACCAATGCTGGAGACTCTTCTTCCCGTAGGATTTTGATCAGCCTAGGAATCTGATAAGAATTTAGTACTCTATGAAACAATTGCATATACAGAATAATAGTAAATGTGTTACCTTTGCGACCAAAACTAAAAATGTCTCAAAATAGTTACTCAGTGACAATGTATTATGTTTCTAATCTTAAAAATCAAAGCCATGTATTAAACCCAGTAAGGAGTTTTCAAATTGCAAGTTTTTTGAGTGTTTAGAGAAATCTGAGTAGTAGTTTTGCAGCTACTGTCTCACATTTTATCTTGGGTGTAGCAGAACTGAAAGTGCTTTTGTGTGATTCAAAACCATCTGGCAGAGTCTGCAGAAACCATTCCAGCAATGCTGCTGCCCCTTACAGGCAAGGCACTGGGTCAAAAATACCAATGACAAGTATTTTGGTGAGGTTACATTGGTGATGCTCTAATAGCAAAGCAAAATACTTCTTAGTGCTATATGCTAAACATACCAAAAATGTGGTAATGCAAACGCTGCTGGATGCTGGGCACCCAAGTGGCTGTTGTGTGCTCCTGGTGCAGAGTTCTGACCCAGGAATGGGCACTGGATCGTTCCCCAGTGTTCGCCAGTGTGTTTTTTGACATCAGCAAGCACACAAAGCACATGCTGTTTGGCTAGGAAAGCAGTGGGAGAGTTTGTGAATATATTTTAAAAAAGAATTTGCTCAAATTGCACTTCTATTGTAGAGTAAGGATCACAGAAGAAAAAATTGAGCTAAAGAGGCTGGACTGAAAGATATTCATAAATACATGCAGTTAAGGTGCAGACTTGAAATTTAAGTATCAAGTAGTTGCTTCCCCATGCACCACCCTAGGTGAGAAGGGACAATGTGGGGAAAAATACTGGGCATTGGACTCCCCATTCTAAGTTTGCTATAAGTTTAACACACGGAAGTGGTGTACATTTTTAAATTTCCCTGTTTCCATTTCTCACACTGTAAAGAAAAGGGTAATCAGGAGACTATTTGCACTTAAGGGAGTTTTTAAATGAAGTGATTTTATAAGAATAATTTTAAAAGATGTTAATTTCTTAATTTTCTATATAAAAGGTTTTAACAACTAAATAAATAAATTGAAATAGTAAAACTTGATTTTTAAAAGCCTTTTGTCAAGCTTTTAAGGGTTTGATAATTCTACACCAGGGAGCTCCATAAAAATTTTTATATTTGTGTATTTTTGTGGGTGGGGTTTTTTTTGTTTGCTTGTTTTTGTGAAATGCAGAAAATGCTGATACAAAAGTCTCTTTTTGTGAAAATTTAATTTCAGTGGCAAAAATATTTTTTATGTTACCATTACTTTTTTAATCTGCATTTACTGTAAGTATAAATTCATTAGTTTGGACAGGTTTTTTTTTTGGTTGGTTGGAGGTTTTTTCCCACAGATATAAATGACCAAACAAAAGCAAAAACTGTTTTCTTCTAGGATATAGTGTTTGAGACTTTCATGCTTTTTGAAAAAAACAGCATTCTCCTACTATGTAGTTCAGGACAAGAATATCAGGCTATACTGGAGACCAACAGGACATCCAATACAGCAGCAGACAGCGACAAAAGAAGTAAATTTGCACTTTTGAAATTACCTCAGTCTTATCCCTCCTCACCTTTTTTTATTTTTTTTGTGTCCATTTACCATGTATGCCAAATTTTATGATGGAGTTTATATGGTTGAATCCCTAAAGGAGATCTCACAGTGAACCATAAGCCTTTTTCTAAGTCCTTTTGGTGTCCACAACCTTTGATCGTGCCTAAGAAGCAGTTGTGACCATCTGATGATAAATCACTTACTCGCACGAAAGGGTCCACTGGGCTTTGCTCCCACTCACGGTGTCTTTCATCTTCAGAAACATTTCTTTCTGACTAAAAGTTAAATAAGTTCACTGCCTTTGGTGGCATTTTTTAATTTTTCTTTCTTATTTTTTTTCCCCACCACGTCCCACACCCCAGTAATAAGTATGCTGCTCTGTTGATGTTGCAGATTGCAGGGACAAGGAGATAAAAATGCTTAATGCTATGTGGATTTGCAGGCTCTGATCTGTAACAGGCAGCAGTGAGTTTACTGTCACTGGACTTACAAAATCTTGGCACCAGGCTACCAGAGACTTTGCCCATCCCTCCCTGTTCCCTACTTCCAAGGTGAACTTTGGGTTGCAGAATTGGATTACCTCGTAGCTGCAGTACAAAACCAGTTTTTCAGCCATACAACCATTTACGTTTGTTAAGTTGTGCTAAGTTAGAACAGAGATTTTAATAATCTTAATGCATACCATGAACTCATGATTCTTATACATCCTGAGATGCTCAGCAACAAAAATCCTCAGACAACAGTAGTGGCCGAAGACTAATGATAATTTTTAATGGGACATATTCTTGTAAACCCTGAGAAGGTTATTTCTTCAGACTTCTGAGAAAGACCACTGTGAGCTGGGGCCTTGGGTAAGAATAAATAGGTCTGATAGTCACAGAAACTAGAGACTGGTCTCCCTTTCATCCCCTTTTCACTGCTGCAGTGTTAAGAGGTGTGTGGGAAGCAGTCAGGTTTCCCTGGCATAGCAATCCTTTCTGTGCACACCTCTCTGTTAGATGTCATTTTCCTGTGTCATGCATTGTACCAACCTTACACATGGAGATCGCAGCAGGGGAGAGAGAGAAGGGAACCTGACTGAGGTGTGTTGCAGCAAGTCCTGACCAATAAGGGGCTTTGGTGATGCAGCTGGTATAGATTAGAACAGCTCTAGGATTGCTTTCATCTATGGAAGGGTGGGGCTTGTAAAAAAAACTGCCCCCAGGATAAGAGAAATGCAATGGCTTTTTATGGATCTCAGCCTCCTCCTTGGTTACATCTAACGAACAATGGCACAGCTGAGAATGTGGCCACACACAGTCTGGAGAGTTTCTTTTTGTAACTAGATCTTGGGAAAGATTTCTCTTCAATACAGAATTTCATGGATTTCCTTTGAGATTTGTGAAAATAAACAAATAAACCTCGTCCTGCAGTTGGAATGCTTCTGACACCATGAAATGAATTTGATTTCCCTGTGTGATGGTATATTAATGCTCCTTTTAGTAGGTCTTGTAACAGATACCCTAATGGTATCTGAGCACATTTATGTCTGGTTATTCCAGTCAAGTGTTAAATATCTGAAATGAATGTATACACTGAATATGAGATTTTACTTTTATATATATTTGTTAGATTAATAAGAATGTGGCCACCAGAGCTAATTTAGTACTTCACGGCATCTGTCTTTAGGATATTACCAGCTGTGTATCATCTATTGCCCAAAATAACTGCAACTGCTCAGACCTCAGCATGTTTCCCACAGCTTTTCTGAACTGGTCAAGCCAGTTCTGCAGTATTGAAGTGTCACTGACAAATGTCATTACTTGATTATTACACCTTGTTCAGGCATAACAGGTTTTCATATGTGTATTTCTTTACAGTATTAGCAAGAATTTATTTATGATTATTTCATTTGGTGTTCATCCCTTAATTTTCTCTATTTAGAATGACTTTGCCAGCTGGTCTGGTAATGCTGATGTAGTGTTTTGTTCAGCATGCCACCACAATTACCTCCAGTATAGAATTACATGCCACCACACTTCTCTCCAGAGAAGATGGGCAAAAGAACAAATACAGCGTTTTGAATATTTGCTAAATGTGCATAATGTCAAATACAACTCCATCTTTTGCAGTCATGAAGGTTATTCTACTCCAATAAGATGTCCTTAGTAAATAAGAGGTGAAGAAGAGGAAGAGAGATCTGGGTACGTGTAGGGTGGTTAAACATAACAATCCATGGGGTTAACTTTCAGCTTTGTCCCAAGGTCCTTCAGCTTGTTAAGCTACATTTTTTTTCCTTGGTCAAAGTGGCACTCAGGAGTTTTATGTACCACGTCTAGAACCAGCAGTATAGGGCAATGGAGCAGAAAGTGTTAAAGAAAATCACAGTATGGATGTATTTGAAAAGCGAAAGGACACAAAGAGGGTGAGATTTCATGAGAAGGACCACAAGCAAAAAAGGGGCACAGTGAACACCCATGCTGATTTTTGAAGTCCACAAACATCTCTGCAAAACATCAGAGAAGCTTCAGAGGTAAGGGAGTGGGTGGTAACGCACAGGTGACAATAGGGAGAAAAATGTAGGATCACTTCCTTCAGCATCAATGCCCCATTGGATCAGCTGAAATATCTAGTGTAATCTCAAGTAAGGGCATGTGAGTGCATCAGAGATGACTGAATGCCAGTGCAGAGCTAGATTATCTTTTCCTGTCCGTGCATACCCAATCTGGCCACATCTCCTTCCAGAGTGAAAAAAAACAGCCAGAAACCACAACATTTAGTCATGTAATGCCTTTACAGGATGTCTGAAAGAATTTCCAACTATGATAGCTATGATTTGACCTTCATCTGTTTTCCATGGCTTAGCGTAAAGCATGATTTTCCAATACTTTCTCATTTTTATTTGTGGTCAGGCCAGAAAACAGATTGCACCTTTGACTTCCTGCGTTAAAATTATTATTTTTAAATGCTTGGAAGGCGATGTAATGTGAAGAACTGAAGTAGAGAACTTTTCTCAGGAACTTGAAAACCATACTGGATTCCAAGAACACAATGTGTAAATGAAATACTGGTTTCAGGGGCCACTAGGGAGTACCAGACAATAAAAAAGGATTAGGTTGCTCATTTGCAAACATGTGCATATATATTAGCACAAAGCTTAAACTTCAGTGAAACAAGTAATTTTAGACCCTAATTTACCTCTACTCCACTTTGCTTTTATCTAGTCTTAAAGATATTGCTGGGAAAATTCAATCACCACTGTGGTTTAAACTTCTTATACGCATGGTAAAAACTAATCCTGTGTCTATACATAGGCACAAAGAAATCGTACGTGCTGTAATTAATTCTGTTGCTGACACACTAGTTTTCTGACTGGTTTTGAATGGCTGAGGAGTTCCTAATATTTTTAGATTACGTGATAGAAGTGGCAACCTCTCCCTAACAATTACACTGTTGTCAATGACTATGTTAGAGCTGTTTTAAAGTTGCTGGTCTCCAAACAGAGGTACTGCTGCCCAAACTGAGGCCTTAATAAAGACAAAGGTGATATCACTCATGTTTTAGCAGTTAATGCTACCCCTGAATGAGAAACTGAAAGGTGAAGCCCCTCATGAGGGATGCCTTCTCTTGCTGTTCTTAATACTTGCCAGTGCTGTCCCTTTGAGCACCACAAACGCATCATCGGCATAAACAGAGCCTTTTAACACCTCCTTGAAGTACCCAGTACTGCTGCCTCCACATTTCTGATGGAGACTGAAACACTAAGAAGCAAACAGCTTCCTAAATGATGTCCAAGTTGCAGCCACTCTCCAGTTTCCTCTCTGGCAATTTAACCTTGTAGACTGCATCTACTTCTCCAGTGTGAGACTTGTTGAAAGTTTGAGGGGAAATCCCATTAAAATCAGTGTGAGTCGTTTTTCTGGCTCTTATCGGGCTCTCTATTCTTTGGTGTTATGGTAACGGTATGACCCTTAGTTGACTTGTAATTATACACTTGAGGAACTAGGAGAGTGATAGAATGAAGCTGATGTTCCATTCCAGTAACAGACTGACTGAATATGGGAGGATTTACTGCAGCTGGCCAGGGTTATGGCTGTGAGTATTGTGGTGGCTGAGAGTTCCCTCTTTCATCTGAAGGGAAATTCTGAGGAAAAACTGACTCCACCAAGACCAAAACATACTAGTGGGAATTAAAGGGACCACGTGATAAAAGGATGTCTGTCTCAGGGCTGGGAATGCTTCCAGACAAAAGGAGCCAATTTATGGGAAGTTTGGGTGAGGACTCACAAGCTGCTGCTGAAAGGGCCTGTCTGCAGTCATCTTCTGCACATCCAAACAGGGGATGTCCTCTAGGGGAGAGAGGGCGTTTTTTTTTTCCCCATTACATTTTCCCATTTCTGGTTTTCCAATCCTTTGATTAAGTGGGCAAAACAGGGACCTACTTACATGGAATGATCAGTCTAATCCTTTTTAGGTGGTGAGAATTCCAACTGAAAGCTCCCTACAGTGTGGGTGTTATGCCCTTCCTTTCCTGGCACGCTGTGACGCAGCCTGGCTCACTGGCACATGCGCCATTTGTGTTTAGTACAGGGAAAAAAGCACATTCAAAGATTTTTAACAGAAGTTATGAAGTCCTGGTGTGTATGAATCCCTCTTTCCTCAGTGTAAAAAATGCCCTTGCCTAAACGCTAGGTGAAGTTCCTTTCTTTGTATAGAAGGCTATAGTAACTTAAAAACTACCATGAAACTTAATAAAACAACCTTAAACGTATAAGCCTCTTGTCTCCACCTTCATCCACCCTATGTCTTCTATAATCAAGAGCAGAGTCTACGTTTCTAGCACCATTTTTCCCCTCCAGGTGTAAATGTTAACTGTGCAAACTTTCTTTGTAGGTTTGAGGTAAATTAGTGTGTTTGACATGTCTATCCACATATATTTATGTTCCAGTATCATCTGATAGTGGCAAATCTTGTTCTCTGCGATATAGTGCCAACACAAAACAGAAAGTCTGAGTGCTTACACATTTACAAGTCCTGTAACTATTTATGTGTTCATTGTAGCTTTGCTTGTGTTCTGTTTCAGCTCAAAAAATGGCATATTAAAACAGAGGCATCACCTTATCAGTTTCTTTTGTGAGTAGTGGAAGAGTAAAAGAAAAAAAAGCTCATGTGTGCATATAATAACCCTTTGGAGATGAATTTCCATGTACCTTGATAGACAAATACTCATTAACTATTCATCTTTCTTTCTACCCATGTGGTACTTCCTTGCTTTTATATTTAATACTGATACTTTAATGGCCAATAGCTGAACAACAAATAGTTACAGTGTTAGTATTCCCATTAGCATTTCTCTTCTGTGCAGCAATCTATTAATTTTTAACTTGAATGAAAGAAACCAAAATATTGTAGAAAAGTAGCACACTTCTTTCTTGGATTCTAGCAAGATAATTCCTTTCTTTTCAGTGAAAATCTTCTGATTGATAGACCTACTAAAGAAGAAACCAATGCCTCTATCAAAGTCACCCTTATGATGCCTTGCTTTTCTTAGCTGTTACCATCTGTTTTGAGGAAAAGTAATTTAGACAGATACAGTTGGCACTCATTTTATGAGGGCAGAATTTTTTTTTTTTTTTTTTTTTTTGTGATTTGGGGCAAGGACCCTCTGCTGGATAAATAATTAGAGTAAACATCTTATCATCCCAGTGTACTGTCTTTGACATTGTCTGGTGGAATGGTGTTATTTCAGTTTTCATAGAATATACTTGTAATTTCCAAGTATTCTGTTTCCCATTTTGCTGCTAATGGCTGCAGAATTGACAGGCACTGTACTGTCTCACAGAACTATTTACTTTTTTTTTGCCATTGACCTGATATAAAAAAATATTTATTTTTACACTGAGAGTGAATGGAAAGTTTAACAGCTTAGAAAAAACCAGCATCATGTTTTCTGTTTGATATTTCTTGCTGAGTCCATTCTGTGTAATTTCCATTGCCCACATCCTCAGTGAATACACAGCACATCTTCCACACTAGAGATTTTTCTTGAGACTTGTTTTGCACATATTTTTTTGCTTCCTTTTGGTTTTGTAATACTCCCCACTTACCAGGGACACTTCTGGCACAGAGGTACCTTGTACAGGAGGGCAAAGCCTCTGGAGATATCAGTAACCTGGGAATAGCATGGTCTAAGTACATTTTTATGGCTTCAACCTTACTCTAAAAATAGAACATTTTCTCTAATCGGTTAGAGAGATGGAATAGTTGCACCTGCTCCTAATATGCAGGTGGCAATGGCCCTGCAGTTGCATAGTACCTTCACCTTTACTTTCCATTAATTTTTAAATTCTGCTTGCTACTGCTTGAAACAAAAGGTGTTTAATTATGTGATGCAAGTTGAGGTAGGCAAGGGACACCAGTCTGTAGTTTGATGTGCTTGCAGTACTTCATAACAGAAGTTATGGACAGTTCATTACAAAATATAAATGACCAGTTTATCTGAATATATGCTAGGAGGACGTATGAAGCTGGAAAAAGGGACTGGTAATATTGAGGTAATACCATCTTCTGTAATACCAGTCTTCTGGCCTCTTCTTTGGACTTTTAACACTACACGAGTGCCATTAATTGCAGATCAGCAAGTGGACTGCACTTGGTAAATCAAAACAAGCTCACATGGTAGACAGCTCAGTCTGTTGGCGTTCCGGGGCAGGCAGGTGTTGTGTTACTGTGTCACTGAACTCAATCTCCACCCAGGGCTTTGTTTGGTTTGGAATTGCTAGGTCAGAAACGTGCACTTGTATAGGGCATGTGTGTTCTTGTACTGGATATATTGAAGGGTATAAAGAGAAAAGTATACCTCAATTTACATCTCCCTAGAATCAACTGGAAATGCTTCTGGAACTCAGCTGTGGCACTAAATATGTGAACACAAATCTGGTTTTTCAGCACATGCTCCATTCAACCACACTGACTTAAGTAGAAATCTGGGCTCTTATAATTTAAAAATGTTCTTAGATGTTTATAATATCACTTATCTACCATGCTAAAACAGTAGCAAAAAGAATAAATAATTTTAAAGGTGAAATATCATAATTTTTTACATTATATTGTCCGAACCTGGCTCATTGTCTTCACCTGGTATGTTTTTGCAGTAAGAAACATAATAAAGTGAAACTTGTCCTAAAGTGTTTCCAAAAGACCAAAAAGTGAAAATAAACAACAGAGATAGTATTCTTATAGTTCTTTATACTTAGTCTTTTTTCAGACTAACATAAGCATTGGAGTTCAAACTCAGTGGCTGTTTAGTGCACTCTGATACTTTTAAACTCAGTGTTTGTCTAAGGTCACACTGCAGGATCGTTGCACAATTTCACTTTTTCATAATTAAACTAAGTTGATTCTGAAATCTTTTACCATCAAGTATAATTCGGCTGTTTATTCTCCTCTTCAAAACACAATATGGTCCTCCCTCTCTCCCTTCCTCCCTCACTTATGTGCTAGAGAAGATGTGAGTGCCAGTGCTAAAAGGCATCCCATAGCAAATAGAGCTACTGTCATCTTTTGAAGGTACACCTGAGGAGGTGGGTAAGTCTGCAGCAGTAAGGGTTATATGTTAGGAAGGTTTGCCTAAAACAATCTGTGAAAATCTCTGGACTAAGTCAAAGCTGGGCAAATTCTTACTTAAAGCAATGCCTAACTTGTTAGGGCACTCAGTCTATCCTGGTTTTCTGTATACTTTCAGGGAGGAAACACAGGGAAAGGCTTAGCATGAAAACAAAACATCTCAAACAGCTCTTTGCTTCTCTTTCGTCTCCACAAAAAAAGAAGACAAGCGTTTGAGGAGGTCCCACCCTTAAAGATTTAGAGCCAGGCCTCATTTTAAAGATGTTTTGGCAAAAGAAACACAGACAGGAAATGTTCCTGCAGCTAGTTTGTTTGAATGGTGACCTTTATCTTTCTCCAAATGAAAATGAAGACTCCTCTTATGCTGCAGGACCTCCAATGAGGTTTAATCAATTGCATCCTGATGAGATGATGTTATATATCAACATCTGTTTCTACTGTGTCCCATGTGTGTTTTCTGTGTTACAAAATTTTCCTCTTTATCTTTCTGTCCTAGTTTTATTCCTTCTTTTAATTATATCTCATTGGTCCTTCTCTTGCCCAGTAGTTTGACAGTGAGAAGGAAGCTATATGCATGAAAGAGGGATGGACACGCTTGCTCTTGGCTTGTTTTCCCAGTTTTTTTCATCTTTCTCACCAGTTTAACTCGCTACCTCTGCTGGAATGGATCTCTGCAATGACTTTGCCAGACTGCAAGTATTATAGCGGACTCCAAATTAAATGAATTTCAACATTGGCACAGAAAGTGTAGCTTTACATGTGTTTCTCCTAGGAATGGGTCAGGGACGGACTTTTTAGATGCAGTTGGTAAGAATGTTGGCTAGGAAAACATCACTTCTCCAATAAGAACAAATAAACTTTTAGTACAAAGTAACATGCCAAATTCAAGTCTGGAATGTGATCTTTTTCCTGCATTCTCTCTTTTAATCTAGTTTTTTAGTTAATTCTTCTTTCCAGTAGCTGTTTTCCTTGGAAAACATTGTGCTTGCAAAAGCGCTTTTTGTGTAAGGAGCTCTGATTTCAGCTATTATTTCTCTGATAGCCGACTAGGATATAAAATTCTCTAAGTTAAACATACCATGCAGAATAAAAGCACAGCATATATAATTTGAAACCAAGTCTTAAAAGATACAACTTATAGGAAATATTGAAACTGATACTTAATGGTAATATCATTGTAATCAACCTTTGTGATGTTCTTTCTAAACCTTCTCTAAGAGGGATCTTAAGATTATAAGGACCTTTACTGCACACTAGCTTATCTTTACCTACAAAAGCTTTCTGTGCAGGTGATTTCTCTTAATTTTCATTTTGATACTTTTTTCTTGCAGATCAGGTCCTTTTTTATTTGTCATGTGGAGTCCTGTACATCTTCTGTACAACAACTGTTATTTCTGTAGAATTTGCCCTCTAATCACGATGAATTTCTGAATTTGGTTCTAAGAAGGCAGGGGAGAAATATTTCCTATCTGAATCGACAATGCTTTTCACTAGTATTGACAGAAGAAAGACAAAGGCAGTAGTTGTTGCTTTGTTACCCTTCCTGGGCAAGGGCTGTCCATCTGCTTGCATAGTGCGCAGCACAATAAAACCCTAATTCCAAGAGACACTTTTTGGCACCAAGATGAGTCGTTAACAGTAAATCTGCAACAGACCATGACTCAGCCTTCCTTCAAATGGGAAAAAATAGGTCTCTTCAGTCTCAGGTTTATATATGCTGCAGATTTCAGCTGAATTCAGCCCTGAAGTATGACATCCAAACAAGAATATTTAACCAGATTGAAAGATTGGTGAGTCACGAGCAACCCATGAAACTGAAATTAGCATACAGCAAAATGACTTCCTAAGGATCAGGAACGATCATATGAAGCGCTGAGGTATATGCACAAATGTAACTTATAGATAAGACAGCAGTTAGGGAAAAAGAACCAAAAATCACCTTTTATAATTCCTTAAGAAATTTGTGTCAGGTAAGGTCCCTCAATATGTTTGATGACAGCCAAGAACATAGGCAGTACTACGCATCGTGATGGAATTTACAGGAAGGAAGAATATGGGAAATGGGATCCTAGTGCTGGTTCCAGCTTGAAAAATCTAAAGAGCTCTGCAGAACTGCCAGCACAAGTACCCTTAAAATGCAAGGTGAACCCATTGACTAGTGGCTTCTGATAGCCTTTAGATTGACTCTTCCTTGTGCTGTAAGAATTTGTTATAATAATTTTAGAAAGGAAGGTGTGTAAAAGAAGTTTTGCATGTGGAAATATTTGTTCACTTCCAAGGATATGCAGTAGGCAGCACAAATGGGTGGAAAGGGTAAGCCTTCTCTATTTGCAATAGTCTGTGGACAGAAGAGGAGAAATGTCACACAGACTGGTTTCATCCTTTTCTACCTTTCTTGTCCTTCTGGAATATGGTCATGTGCAGCGAGAAGAACTGAACACAGAGCTCTAATGGGACACAGTTAGTTTCAAGATGTATAATAATCAGCAAGTCTAAATAAGAGGATATGTTGTGTCCTTTTTCGTACCCATTTCCAAGATTGTGGCTACCCAGATGAGCAGTGGTGTTCATTTTTCTTAAGCTGCTTTGTTGTTTTTCCAGGAGATGCTCTTACCCACAGTGTGAGTACTTGTGGTTGAGCAGCTGCAAAGAGGTAGCAGCCTCCGCGTGACACAGTTTTATTCTCACAAAGGCAGAAACGCTGAGTATTGCTATTCAAAAGGCTGTAAAATGAAAACTGCTTAATGTAGAAATAGCAATGCAAGCAACATTAGCTGTGCTTTTATTAATATATGTGCACCTTATTTTGGCATTTGAAAACTGCTTGCAGATGCTTTTTGGGGGAACTAAACCTGTCCATGTGGGTGGTGTCTTTCTTCTTTTTTTTTTTTTTAAACTGCAGCAGGAGATTACAATCACACCACAAATGTCACACTTGAAAGAATTCAAAAAATGTCCCATCCTCAGTCTGCTGAACAGCTAGAAAAAGTTAGGCTTAACTGGTCTAGCACTGGGGAGTATATAGAAGGATTTCCATCTAGCAAGCAAACAAAGGTACATCAGAATGAAAAGAAAATTCACATCTAAGGAAGAACTGAAAAAAAAATTGTAGTTTTCATCTCTTTAGATTAGGCCATGGATGACAGCCTAAAAATTGAGTTTCTAGAGGGATTTGGAAGAAAATGTCTTTACTTTTCAGTCTCTCAGATACAAGATTATATTGGAGTTCATGATGAGTTGTTAGGGTGATGAAATACCCAAAGTTCAAGGCACCAAACTTCTGCTGATGGCTGTATTTGGTAGCTGTTAATATAGCCTCTTTTAGCAGATTTAGAAAAATTAATTCTTCTGACTTCATCCTCTCTCCTTGGAATCACCAATGATTCAGAGACTTATATGGTACATGTTTACCTTTCTCAAAACTCAGTATTGTCTTTCGATCTTTCCCCTCCATATGTCCACTTTTCTGTGATGAAGGCAAGAATAAAGAGTTAATGATCTCTTCTCCCACCCCATTCAGTACAGTTTTGCAGCTTATTCAGTGCCAACAATTGTGAAATTTCAAGCAATGATCCATCAAGTTTGTTCTGAATGCCTGAGGCTTCACAGAGAGGCAGCAGCCATGTCACATCTCTCTGCCTTTGGTCCATTGTTCATTATTGTGGCTTCTTTGGAATGCAGAACTGGATTTCATCCCTGGTCATTGGAGATTTGCTCAAACAACAATGTATGAGATGCTGTTAACCCTCTCTTGATGTGTAGAATTATAGAAGCTGACTGCATGAGTGTTTTCTTTGCAGTAATCCATCTCAGATAGTTTCCAATATGTGTTTGAAAAAACGTATTGACCAATTGGATGTTTTATCTATTGGGAAAAGTTTCTCTTTTGCACCCTGTCAGTATTTCATACACACTTTTCAGGATGCAAGTTTATAAAGTAATAGTTTTACAGAGAAAAAGGACTAAGAGATGCAGCAAGGTGAGAGTCATTCTTATTTAGATTCCTTAACAGACAACTCAAAAAACTCACATTCCTCATGCAATTCTGCTGCTCCTGTCCAATTTCACTCCATATTCCTCAGATTTTACGTAGGAAGAGGCAAAGATGGGCTATAACAAGGTTTTGTAAACACCAGTGGTTGCAACGCCTGGGCAGAAGCGTGGGTGAGAGACAAGATATGACAAAATGATCCTGAATTCTCTATCTGAACACTTGCTTTGGAGACTTGTTCCATCAGGGACCAAATCGGAGCACCAACCTTGTGACCTGTTCAGACTACCTAAGGAAGTCAAGTAGACCTCTTGACCCTCTTTCACATGAGGGTTGTTCCAGTTTTATGCCCCTTCTCTAAGATTTTTGTTTCTATTTTATGTAAATCAGGATGTCTTCTTTAGTTATGGACACACTTCATCTGTTTCTAAATCCTACAAATCTCATGATACGTTATAGTCCTAAGCTCCACAGATACTATTTAAGTTGCAACAATTCATCATAAGATTCTTTTCCAACTCTTGGCAAGACATGGAATTGCATGTTCAGGAACAAGGTGACAAGTCAAAGAATCATAGAATATCTTGAGATGGAAGAGACCAACAAGGCTCATCAAAGTCCAGCTCCTGGCCCTGCACAGGAGAGCCCAAAGAATCCCACCATGTGTCTGAGAGCATTGCCCAAATGCTTCTTGAACTCTGTTAGGCTTGGTGCTCTGACCACTTCCCTGGGGAGCCCATTCCAGTGCCCAGCCACCCTCTGAGTGAAGAACCTTTTCCTGATATCCAGCCTAAACCTCCCCTGACACAACTTGAGGCCATTCCCTTGCATCCTGCCACTGGTCACCACAGAGAAATCAGTGTCTGTCCCTCTGCTTCCCCTTGCAAGGAAGCTGTAGACTTCTGTGAAGTTTTCCCTCAGTCTCCTCTTCTCCAGGCTGAACAAGAAGATACAGGGGAGGTATCTCCTCACAGTATTAAATTTCTTGAATTTTATTCTCTTAATGCAACTTTTTTTTAATATAATGCAGTGCAGGAATGAGAATCAATATACTTTACCTTTGTCCTTAGTGATCTTAAGGATACTAGAATTACATGTTTGGAAGATTTCCTAGAAATTTCTGTCCCTTGGATATTTTCTCTCTCTGCCAGTTTGCCAAATCCAGCCACAAAAAAAGAGTGACCGGAGATGACACCGTTTTCTTTTTGGCTTTTTATTTGGTCATATGACTCAGCCACAGTTGTTAACTTGAACTCCACATAAATGCTGTTAATACACATATAAAAACAATATTCAGGGGTAGCCCAAATTGAATCAGCATTTTTAGCGCTTTCTGTGACTCCTGATTTTTGTTGTTTATAGAAAAGCATGATGGGAGAATGCAAAGCTGGTGAGAAGGTGGTAATAAAAGAGCTGTGATGCATGTTTCATGGTAGAAGCAATGGCCATAGCATGTTTTATGAAACTGCTTCATCTTCATTATCTTTTCCTTTGGTGCATTTGTTCTTTTCTTCACGTTGTCCTATTGCATAAGAACATACTTTTAAAAGAAGGTTTGCCTTGTTTCTCTTGTCCAATTCTTTCATTAAATATATTTAGGGAAGTTTTTCATATCAGACGTTCTCTGTCTAGCCAGATGTGAGATAGGATTAGCCTTTACGGGTTGTGTTATGAGCTGCCCCTGAGGGTGGCATAGCTGAAGTTCTTAATAACAGATCTCTTGACGCAGATTGGAGTGAAATGGCACTACATGACTTTTTATAAGTTTATAAATGTATATTTGTCAGGTTTATTTCAGAACACTTTAGTTGAAGTGGAAAGGAAAAGAAAGAAAGAGAAAGAAAGGATAAGAGTAGAAAGAAATCATCACCCATGGGTCCAAAGATGAGACTTGATAGTGGCAATTTTGATGTCTGTTGAAGTGATTGTTGCCGTCTTGAACCCTTAGTGATGGGGAAAGCCCCCAAAACACAAAGTTCAATGGATCAATATATGCTGAGATTCAGGTGGGAATGCCCAGGTACCTTCCCTGGAGAGGGGAGTTTTACATTTACACTGCGTGATGCAACACTGCAGCTCATGCACAGTCCTCTGTGTGAAGCCCCAGAAATGAGCGTGGGGATGTTCTGGGAGATTTTGATGACCCCTTCCAAGGCAGGACAGCTGTCTCTCACTTCAGTCTAGCTGAGCCAGTTATGCCCCATCAGAAGGGACAAATACCTTCCAGCCTATGTGTGACTGTCGTGGCACTTGGTTGGGGCAGAGGAGGGGGGTGGGGGTGTTTTCACCCCAGAGCCAGTTGTGTAATGGAGGACGTTGTCGTGATAAAAAAAATTATCCCACCTTGCAGGATCTGCTCCTTATTGGCCTCTTCCCCTGTCTGGCTCAAAACCCAGCACGTAGCCTTCGGAGGTGGGTGTGACCCCCTTGCACCTGGGCGGTTACCTTGCACGTCATCAGCAAAGCACCCACTGCTTTTGGAAATGGCCAATTACTTGAGTCATTAACCATTAACATTTCAGTTTCTCACAGGTTGTAAAGCACTTTTGGAGCTGAAGCTGGGGCTGAGAAGGAGTATGCTATTTATGCAATATAAACAAGCAATAGAAGTCAGCAATGCAAGAAAGGATGATTGGGAAATTAGACAGTAGTGAGGCTGTAATGCTGGTAATATTTACAGTAGATATCTGTTGAACTGTGGTAAATATGAAAATATTTTCAAGGTAGCTGAAGAAATGGAGCACCATGTTCTCACATGGTGAGAACTGGAAAGTTTCCAACTGATGTCAGTTGGAATCTGCCCTAATCTGCGCACCAGCTAAGAGTCAGGCCCATTCTTCATGAAGACTATTTCCTAAACGGGTGAAAATGTAGCACTCAAGACCTCTGCCTCAGCATAAGGTCTTGCTGGTCTCGAGCACAGAGTGCTTGAAGCATCAAATAGGATGCTGAAATAATGAAAAATATGGCACAATCAGGACTCTGGCATTGAAAAGCTGTACTTTTGCAGAATTTTCTGCTGTTTTGTAATAGTGTTTCAGGACTGGCATACTAACAGGTTTAAATGTGCTTTAATCTGCTTATGTAATTTAAGCACCTCTGGGAGTAGTGAGCATTCATTAAAATATCTGTTATGGTGGGAGTTCTATCATATTGAGCCAGATGTTGCTTTCCATGAGATATGCTATTGTATCTGGCCCAAACTAAGCTGAATAACTCTATCAAATTTGATTAGGTTATAAAATAGGTGTCTGCTATGTATTAAAGTGCATCAGAGCACATCCTTGGCTTTTCTAAGCACATGAAAAGGTTTCCTGAAAGTAACCTTATCAGCCATGCTACAGCTGACAGTTTTTCCCCTTCCTTCGATATTACTTTTGACTCTTTCTACATCATTACCCATCCTACAGACAAGTGTTCATAACAGCTGACTTGGTCGAAAAGGAGAAATACAGTAGTGTGAAATGGCTCAGAGGTCTTCTTAATTGCTGTATATTGCAGAAAACTATCCAAATTAGAACAAACTAGATTTTGAAGGGAACAAAGAAAAAAATATTCAAGTCCACGCTCTGCATTATTTACTCTCCCTCCATTTGGTGAATTAAGACACTTGAGAGCAACGTAGCCCTGCATAATTTGCAAATGCAGATCCAGTCCCGTGTTCCTCCCATGCCCAGATTGCCCTTGATCTGGGCAGGAGTTTGGAATTTTCCAGGAATGTGACAGCAAACCATTATAAGGGATGTGCTTTCTTGAAGCTGGTTACAACTGAGATAAGATCAGGCCAGAAATCTCATACATGTAAATAATGTACACAAATACAGTATTTTTTTCCTTTTAATTCCTTTCTGGAACATTTTATCTAAGAACTCTACTTCATTCATTGTTGAAAATTATGTGTTGAAATTATCAACGTCCACTGGATAGGCTTGAACTGTTTTCTGTCTTTATTTCTCTGCTGGATCCCAAGGAATGATAGTTGTGTTTATTTGCAGAGCACCAAGCACTGGTTGTTTTTTTTTTGTTTGTTTGTTTGGTTTTTTTTGGGGGGGG
>JAWWMO010000174.1:42802425-42829560 GCA_035047845.1 Dendrocincla fuliginosa | reverse complement strand
GTTGTGTTTATTTGCAGAGCACCAAGCACTGGTTGTTTTTTTTTTTGTTTGTTTGTTTGGTTTTTTTTGGGGGGGGGTGGTTTGCGGCTTTGTGCTCTGTAACCTGTGCTTGAACCAGTTTGGTTTGGTCATCTCAAACTGATTAGATTGAGGTCAGTTTCCAAAGTCTTTGTTATAACCCATTCTCCAGCGTAGCCTTTTCTTTTGCCTTTTGCCTCTCCATCTTCCAGGACCAGCTTGGCATTCTGCTTCATGACATTCTACCCAAGAGCAAAATGTAGCAGTTGAGTTTTTTTTACTTAAGTCTAAAGGCAGATAACTCATTACATGTTTTTGGCTCACCTGAAAGGAAAAAAAAATGTGTCGTTTTGACTTTCCTTAACTGCTTTGATACTGTAAACCATCCTGATTCATAAACAATATTTTACTATTAGTAGATTAATTAAATGGAAGATATTCCATTGCAATGTCAGAAAAGTAGTTACATATTACTGGCTGAAGTCTGGGTTTTGCCCCATGTATCATGTTCCTTAGATAACCTTGAAGAAATGTTATTATATTGATATAAAGGGAAGCAACAACAGGACTATGAAGAGAATTTAACAGACCTCAGAGTAAACCTTGTTTTCTTGAAAGGTGTTTTCTTCTATTAGTCCTTCTCACAGTGAATTTCACAGTAGTCACCATCCCTGATTTGATTTTTCCTGAACAGAAATTCTCTGTAGATAAAAATCTATGGCATGGTAGCAGTAGAGGTAGGCTTGTCTTTCTTTGCCAGACCTTCCTTGTTCTCCTCAGTGTGTTCAGATGTTGACCACCAGTGAATGAACCAGCAGTTTCCAAAATTATTTCACTGTTCATCATGTCTGTGGAGCTCCTATCTTGAGACATAACCCTGATAACTTAAAAGAATGTGAATATGCCTTTTGAGAAACACCCAGCTACTGTCACTCTCATCTGCAGATCAGTTCATCCTCAGATGTTAGGTAACCCACACTGATAAAACACGTCATAGAAAAAAGTCAGAAGAAGCCAACAATAAATACTGCTTCTTTGGAGGGAAATTTTTTTTAACATAGTTTGTGAGTTTAATTACTGTTGTTGCAAAACGGTCTATGTAAAAAAAATGAAAAATAGAAATTTTATAATTGCACAAGATGATACAGAATAGAATTATAGCATAAGAGCCCTAATGCAAATTCTGGTGTGTGGCTGAGTAGCAGAACAGGCAAGTAGATGCTGAGTAAATGGTATATGCTATTACAGAGCCTGAAGGGAAAAATACTAATTCCTTGCTAAAGCAAGTGCCTGATGGAAAAATATTTTGTGAAGAAAACATCAGAAATATTTAGAATCTATAATCCAAGAAAGGCACAGTTTTAATGACAGAACAGAAGAGTACAAATTAACTGAGACAACACAGTTCTAGTGTAGAACACAAATGGTGTAATTTAGGAGTGGTCTGAACCTCAAAACTACTTCCAGCATAGGAAGAAGAGCTCAAATGGACCAAAACAGTCATGGATGGTGAGGTCTGAATGGCAGACATGTCTGCTGACATTTTTCTATCTGCCAATTTTTTATAACTTTATAAACAATCAGCAGGTGGGGCAAACACCACAATTTCTACTTTTACCACCCACAGAAGAAAATTGCTCTGCAACTTAAGAAGTTCTGAGATTCTGGTGAACTTGGAACAAAATACAAAACTAGAGCCTTGACTCCTTGTGGTTACCAATGTTTTCATGGCACTTCTTGTGTGAGCAGGAATGTTGGCACAGTGGGGGTCAGCACATTCTGCTGACCTGAAAAGGCTCAGTGGTTTTTCAGTTCTGTGCAATATGCTCATGGATCAGAAACACTTTTCTTGTGCTGGGTGCCACTAAACAGCTGCAAAGTTCCACCTTCATTGTCAGTAAAACGAGTGCTGAAGTGATTTAAATTTGTTAGGTGCAGGTGCTCACCAAGGAGATACACATCAATGAGATAAATAGGAAAAAACCCCAAAGTGGATATGAAGAACCTCAGAACTATGCAACGTACGCAGTCTGTATAGCTCCCTGGGTTCCTTCCACTGTGAAAAGGTCCAGTAGACCTGCAGAAGAATATTCTAATGTGCATGTTGTAAGAGGATGGGCAAGCAAGAATGCAATGTAAAATTGGACTGGCACTCCAGCCCCAATCATGCTAATGGCAAAGAGCCCTGTGATTTAAATAATTTAGGATATTGCCTTTAATTGGTTCTGGTGACACAATCTGCTGTGAAGGTCTTTTTTCCCCACAGTTTCTCTTAAGGAATATGGTCTAATGAGAAAATCTTCTGTCCATTTTATTAATGATGGTGTGCCAGCCATATAGACAGTTCCTATAAAAATCACCACACAGAGGTGATTTCAATGACAAACACCAGGGCCAAGGGGTCCAGTGGTTGAATTCATGTCATTGTCAGAGAGTTTAAACTTCTGTATTTTTTCAGGGGAAAGCAAAAAAAAAAAAAAAAAAAAAAAAGACTAAAAACACAATGACCGTGTAGCTGTGAAAGCAGCATTTGAAAACAAACATTCTTGACAGGTATGAACTGTATGTTAATAGCAAATTCCAGATTCAGTGTCTAAGTCAGTGAAATAACCCTCTTAATCTCAAAAAGATCTTTGAAGTGCTTTGCAAACCCATATTACCTCCACTCCTCCCACCCTCATCCCAAAAAGAAAAGAAATCTCATAACCTAACTGAGGTGCTTCAGCTCAGCCCACCTGTGGGTATTGGCCCAATGGTCAGGACGAAAGTCCTCAAATTCTATTCTGTTCTATTCTCTGGTCGCAAGAAGAAGCTAAAATTTTACTCTTGACCAAGTGTGTTTCCTGATCATATTTTGTACACCTGAAAGTCATCTGGGCAAGTGCCGTTGTTGCTGGTTAGCCCAGGCAATTTAGGCTGCCTGCAGAAATCACTTGCAGTGAGCTGTCCTTCCACACCCCAGTTTTAGAGCATTTGCTTTGCATGGCCTGTGAGTGAAAGTAATTTGCAGCAACTGAATTCAAGGGTCTTACTTTTATTTTTGGACTTGCTAATTTAGGATATTTTGTCCTTAGTTAATCTCTTTTTGCCAAAGGAAGTCTTGTCAGCAATTCACTCACTATAAAGAGAGACAGGAGACTCAACCAGATGGTTACACTGGGTTGTCACTGGTGGTCCATATAGGCTTAAGACAATAAAATAGAAGGATTAATTAAAAGTATCATGTCAGAACCTTGTTACATTACTTAAGGGCTCATCTATGGAAAGAGACTCTCTGGTAAGAAAGGGGAAATGATAGTAAGTAATTGTGGCATAAGGGAAATTAAAAGAACATCCCCATTGTCTCTCTAGGTAGGGTGGGGGACTGGAAAAGTTGGCTTTGTCATTATACCTCACTAGGAAAACAAGACTGCTGGCCTGGGAGGGACAGTGACCCTTTGCCAATATGGTTGCAGAAGCAGGGAACTGAGCCCTCTTCTGCGGCTGTCTAGGACACAGGCTGCCCCTTCCAGCTCTGCTGGCCACTCACAATGAGCAGTTCTCTTTTCCTTCTGTCCACTGAAACCACTCCAAGCCACACACCATTTGCTCCCCGCTTCATCTCCCCCTCCCCTGTGATGGGCTGGAGAGAACAACTGGAGGCACACAAAAAAAGATCATGGACTGAGATAAGAACAACTTACTGGAAACAACAATGAGATAAGAAAATGAGCAAGAGCAACAATACTAATGACAGAGGGTACAAGAAAAAAAACGTTATTGTTCACTGCAGAAACCTCTGACAATAGACAATACCCAGCTGCTCCCTCTGCCACACTATCCCCACTGCTCCCTCCAGCTCGGAACCAGCATTACCCCGTCACTCCCTCCACCACACTTACTCCACCAGATGGAACCCCATCTCCTCTGAAGAGACTCCCTTCTGCCCACCCTGAGCAATGATGTGAAGTGGTAGAGAATAACCTCCAGGTGCCAGCCATGCCCCCTCCTGGTGAATGTAAAAACTAACTGTGTCCTGGCTGGAACCAGGACACCTCCCCATAACAGGTTAAAGCACAAACATGCTCATTTCCCCAACAGGAGTGTGAATCAGCTTACCTGGTTCTTGGATGGGAACTTTGTGGGCTCATATCTGTGTGCACATGTGTTTTTGTGATTATATAGCAGGGTTGACATTTTTCTGAGGAGATTAAAGAATTAAATACCAGTAGAGAATTTCAGGGCACCTATTTTTATACAGGCACTTCTGCCTTCTCTGGCAACACTGCACATAGTAGATTTTTGTTAGGTGAACTTTCAGCCTGAATAATATTTCAGCAGCTTTCATCAGCAAGCTGTAGACACTGAATCTGTTTAATGGCTTATTTATCATAAGGGTCCTCAAGATTTTTCTGCAACTTCTTCCCAGTGCATTTTGGGATATGTCCTTCATGATCCTTAATGTTAGCCTATTGGCAAAAATACTCTTGGCAAGTTATATATGTAAACAGATATGCTTTTTAGTCACTCATCTGCATTTCCTCATGTACGTATAACACTGCCAAGGGCTATAAAGGCACAGGTGGCTTTGTGTTGTTTCATCTTCAGAACAGCAGGTTTATTCTTTTGAACATTTCATCATGTGAACATTGTTCTCTAATACTGTTTCTTGAAAATTGGATGTCAGATCAAAGATCTGAATGTGAAACTTGGAAATCTTAGCTGACACCCAGGTTACTGAAAACATGCCTTGCAATTTTGCTTTGTGCAGCTTAAAAATTTGAATCCACTTAGTTTCCAGTGAAGTGTGATTTTGATTTAAGTTTTCTAACTTTCTGGTATATAGGTCAGGAGGGCTTTTACTTTTAAACATACCCTTATGAGAAGACAGAATGAATTCTGTTCCCCAGCATTACCTGTGGTTAGAGATCAGTGTGTCAGGTCCTGCAGCACTGCAGTGGTTTTCATTTGGAATGGCTTTGTTGGAGGTGACCATGTAAAATGAATTGTGGTGCTGCTCACACACCAAAGAGGTGTCATGTAGAGTCCTTTGTCAGGGTAAAGCAAATGCTTTTTTCTCACTCAGAATTTCTGTGGGTAGAATTTTTTGTAAAAATATAGTGAAATAAAGAATGTTCAGTGGCACAAACACAACTTCGATATTGATTGGTGTTACTGTTGCATAACATTTAGGATCTCTGTAAGAAGCAGGGTCAAATGTGTTTAAATACTCAGAAATAAAGCAGTGGAAAAATTTTGGGAAAAACCATTTGGATTTTGCCAGAACATGATGTTTATTAAGTACTGAGCCAGACCAAATTCTCCTTGTCTTTGACAAAGCCATGATTTTAACAGCTGTTTTAATTCTGAAGCAGTAACAGCAGACAATGAGTATTGAAATTAGTGTAAAGTCAAGGCACTGTACATATCAAAATGCACTTTGCAGATTTTGATCCTCATTTAGCAAAATGAATAATGAGGATTAGTAAAATGTACATTCATGGCTTTTCAATGTAAAAATATGTGTAGTGCCAGCATATGTATAAATGTGTAAGGTCTTAGATCTTTAGAAATAAATGTGTAAGGTCTTAGATCTTTAGAAATAAATGTATTTATATCATGTTGAATAAATACATGGAACTATGAGGCACAGAGACCCTAAATGCTTTATCTACATCACTTAGCAAATTAAGGGGCAAGGTGAGTTACAATAAACCTGCCTTTTTTCCCTATCCCAGGGAACTAGGAACAGCCACTGTAGGCAGTAGGTAGATAGCATGATGTGAGGCCTTCCTGCTTTGACATTGTATATGACTTTTATCACTACATAACTGTCCCTTCCACTTTGAAAGATGCAGCCCCTTTATTTTCATCTAAAAATACTCTCTGTCATCCTCAGAGACAACCTTCCTGATACAAACTTTGTTTTTAAAGGTGATTTTGCCTGTGAAAGTACAGATTTCCCCAGAGATTCTTCTGGTATGACAGCAACTAAATTTTGTATATGTATTGGCAAGATATATATTAGAGACAGCTAGATTAATACATTCATTGGGAGGAAGGGACAATTTTAAAGGTTGTTTGGTTTAGATTCACACTGGAAATAAGACCACAACATAGGTTCTATTTCTGTATCTAAATGTCCTCAATATAAAACTAGTCTCAAATGTAACGTCACCTCAGAGCTGTCTCCACAAATTTTGGTACCTGATTCTTGTATATTTTCTTCATGGCTTTTTTAATTAGATGGTTATTAATCATGCCTCCTGGCCCATGAAAAAGTAAGTTTTCTGAGAGAAAGAATGTATTTCTTTAATAGCTGAAGTCATGCTCTTTTAAAATCAACTCTGAGTCTGGAAAAAAACTGTTTTGTTAGGTTTCCAGAGGTTCCTGCCAAAATACCATGAGACCATTACTTCACATTGACTTCCAGATTTATCTGGAACCCAGAAGTACAGACACAACACACAAGAGCTGGAAGAAACAGGAGTTCATCAACTATTTCTGAACTTTCATAATTAATTATTTCTGGTTCAGTCTGAGAAAACCAGAAAACTTTGGACAGGGAGGAAGGTTTGACTTTATTTCCCAACACTTTTCCATTCTCAAGCAAATCCTCTTCAGATTAAAGATCACTTTCATCAATTAGAAAATAATTATACCTTTGTTGACTAAACAATAGTTTCTTCTCATTCATCGTCTTTCATGTATTGGCATCAGATCTTACGTATATATTGAGAAAAATGTTTGGTCCCTGTGGGAACGCATGCACATGGAGGAAAAAAAACTCACTTATTTGAGAACAGTGATTATAATGCTGCACACATTACTTCAGATATGTGCAAGTCAAATACCTATTGACCTGAAGCAGTCATGGTTCAGACAGCCCAGCATGGTTTCCTGCCTGCTGTGTTCTGCCGTAGCCTAGGACAGCGTGAGATTTCTTGATGCATGGCTGGCAGCCACTGCTTCCCTAGGAGTGGAAACCTGAAGGCTGGTGTTAAAGAACATTTGGTATTCAGAGTCAGCTTTCTGAAATCATGAAACATGTAGGTTTATGATTTCAAGTTAGTCCTTTCAGGTAGTGGCCATCCTTCCCTCCCTTCCCCAGGTGAGTGGGGAGCACTTCCCTGACTGATCACAATGCTCTTTGAAATGCTCGGCAAAGCCCACCCCTACTATGATGCCAATGCAATGGAGATACCAGGATGCCACAGAGGAGATGTCTCTTTCTGCCTGCCTCCTTTGATCCTTCTCTAAAATTTTTCAGGGAAATCTATTATAAGAAAATGGATTTGTGTAAGATAAAATACTTTCTAAGTTCTGGAAGGGAAGGCAGTTTAGATATACCTTAATTTTTTCCCCATGTAAATTAACTTTTTTTAGTAGCACTGGAGTAGACAAACCCTAAGGAAATTCAAGCAGAACACAGTAGCTTTTCTGCTTTTCCAAACAGCCTGATGGTCCTAAGATTAAGTTTTTGGTGTGTGCCCAAATATACTACAAAGAAAACATTACCTGAGTATTTTGGTGCTCCTGCTTGGCTTCAACTGGAACCAAGATATGTTGAAGCCATTTCAGACACCAAGAGTAATTATAGGAGTTTGCATTTGTAAAGTGATCCAGATACTAACAATGATGGACTGTGGTTGGAGTGTGAGCATGGTAAAATGACTCTGTTACAAGAAAAGAGCTTCAAATGGAGTGGTGAAAAGGAGATAAAGACATCAATTATATTAGGCCTGGTATACTTTGACCAGAGGTGTAGCTGCCTACGAAACTGAAAAAGCTGTTAATTGAATCACTGAAATCACTTAGCACAAAATAATGAAAGTTCGGCAATTTTAAAATAAAGCTAAGGCATTTTAATTGCCTAGAATTTAGACTAGCTTGGAACTGCAGAAAAGAGGGATGGGTGGTACATCATGTCTTTTCCTTTCTCATTGTATTTAACAGACAAAGATAGAGACAAAGACAAATAATTTAGACAGGTTCCTTTAAGTCCTTTAAGCGACTGCATCTTGACAGTTTCACTTCTATTTTTCTTGGCCATATTTCACCCTCAACTACAAAATGGTCTAAATTTTCTTAAGTAAGAAAACATGACCACTTACGAATAGAAAGGGGGAGCAGGGGAGGCTTAGAGATGGCTGGTATGATTTACTCTGTTTGGAAAATGAATGTAGGCCTAAACGAAGAGGAACAGATGCTTTCCCTTTCATTGAGAATCCTTGACAACACTTAAAGGATCGTAGTCCATACAAATTCATGGGCTGTGCAGTTAGCCACTTATAATGCATGTCAGTTTGCTGTGTGAACTACCTATTCAAAACACCTGGTAATATGACAATTACTGGAGTTACCCATGGATAACGTCAAAAATAAACACCTATTTTTATAAAAGCAAGTAGGCACTCTGTTTTCAGTAAATTCTATTGAATAAACACCTAATTAAGACAACCAGGATTGGGTGCTACTGTATTCAATGCTAAAGAATACACACAGATAGAATTTGTGCTTTAAAAATTCTTGCAGGATCATAAAAGAAAGTTTGTGTTGACTTTTTAAATGGCAATATTAGCCTTGCATCCCAGGAATATCAAACAACAAATCACATTCATGCAGTACTCATAAATCAGGAAAACACAAAGCCAAGCTGAACAACATTTACATGACATCAATCACAAACTGTAAAATACCCAATAAAATTTCACAACATACCTGTGGAACAAGTTTTGCAATGTGCAAATAACACAGATTCCCCATTACCAGGAAGAAGAAAAAAAAAGTCTTTCACCACTCACAATACAAATTCTACTGTGTACATGAAAAACAAGTTCCACCATATGTATGAGGGTTTGAAGAATAAATATAGTATCTTAATATTCACTAAATCTGAAGTGACCCATTGTCTCATGTTGAATAAGTATTTGTTTTTTGTGGTCTTTTTTTAATGAAGCCTCAGGGCTTCATTATGAAGGTGAATTAATGTGAGAACTGGTTTTCTAAGTGAATTGTTATATCTCTGACCTGAAATGCCACTATCAGTCTAGAACCTTCTTTTTATTGGTCCCATAAATTGTCCCCTAACAGATTCATGAAAGCTTCTGAAAAGCAGAAGTGCAAACAGAAAGGCATGTAACCACCTAAAGCATAGATACAAATACCCTGTGCTATGTATGTGAATTATCTTCCAACAAGAGAATCAAAACGCACCATAAATGTTGACCAAAAAAAAAGATGCCAGGAATACCATATATGGGCTTACCCTACATAATTTCAGGTACCCAAATGAGACTTGTCAGGATATCTTTAACCTTTGTTCTTTACATGAGGGATAGTGGATTATTGCACCATCTATGTGCACATAATAGTGCCAGGATGGTGCACTGTGTGGATTAGTACACCATCCTGGCACATCAAACAGGACTGAGAGCTATGATTCACAGAATGTAACATTTGCTTCAGGTAGCCTTTAACTTCTGCCTTCCATCTATCTAGCAGCTGGATTTTCACAAAATACATGGAGATCTCCTGTTTCATAGAGCTGTAATCTGTGCTTGCTTTTGGCTGTAAAAAGTAAACAGACTATAGAAATTACAGGGGCAAGCAGGAGGCAGACAGGCAGGCAATAGCATAGCACTGGAAGGTGTTTCTTCAAGGTCAAGGAGAAAGAGAGACAGAAAAGAATATGATGGGAATAAAGATGTGGAGAAAGCAGAAACCAGTAAGACTTATCACTCCCAGTGACACTTATCACTCAGAGGAATGTTACAACATGAAAACATTGGTATTTGCTTAGGAACAAGTGTACAGTGTAGAAATATCAAGTTTCTCTGCAACTGTGAAAAGGAGAATCTATATTTTTCCATGTCAAACAGTTTCCATGTGACCAAATACTTGGCTACATATTGGGTAATGCTGGAGTGCACAAGCCCATGTGGTATCCACGTGAGCAGTACTGTACTTTGTGCTATAGCAGCTCAGTACCCAGTAATATTTTCACTGAACTGTTGTGCTACTCTTGGTTACAATGATGACAATACTTTTGTGCCTACTAGAAATCCCAAAGATTAGACCAGGGAAAATAAATCCCTATTATCTATATAAACTGCAGCTTCTCTTTGGAAAATGGTGAGAATTTATTGAAGAATTACAGGGTTTGGTCTTTTTCAGATTTCTGTGAGATCTAGTCTAGCTATGCTATGTCCATGAGTCAATACAAAGTTACTGTGTATATATTATTTTTTCAGTGCTGCTTATTGGTGAAGTAATTTGAGAACCTTGTAGTGAATGAATACTTCTAACATGCAATTAGGATTCAGAATCTTGTGCCTTACTCCTGCCTCATCTTTCAGTTTTCCTTTATGGCCTTCAAGAATACTCTCGTATGGATTTCTTTGTTCCACTAAACAAAGGAGATTCATGTTTAAAGTAGGGCACCTACTTAAGTGTTTAGTTGGATTAGGGCTCTTCAGAGGATTTCCTAATCTCTGGAAAAAACCTGATTAATTGTTGAAGCATTAGGCCTTCAACGTCTAGTCTTCCAAGAAATTCAGTTCTGAATCCTGGGCTGGGCTGACTGAGTCCTTTTATGATGGCTGACCTAGGACTGTGCAGGGTATTGGCTTTTGAGTGCAAATAAGAACAGGAGGAGATGAGTGCTGAGTGGCTAAAATGGTATTTAGAAACTGAAAAAAAAACCCCAAACAATTGAAGAAGAAGCATACTGCCGTTATAGCTTAAAACTTTCTTGGGACATAGTCTTATTTGACTATGTCAGACCATCAAGATGAGAAAAGGCAAAGCAGTGTGATGACACTAGATTTTGAGATGCTGCAGCTGACCATGAAGTTTGACCACATTTGTGATGGTAACAGTTTCCCAAAAGTGCTGGGCCGTGTAAGATAAAACACAAAGTTAATTTCACCTAAGTAGTGTTTGGAGGAAGAGTCAATGATAGGGTTAATTGGCAAATGTCCACTTTTTTTTACCCATCTGTAAAGCATTCATGTTTCATGTGATGAAATTTTCTTTAATCCGCTTAGAAGACTTGAAAACTATCAAATGTTCCCATACTTGCCCTATGTCCTTGAAGATCTTTATGCATTACTTATATGTTGCATAAAAACTAAAATTATTTTCCTGCTGTCTTGCACATACTTTGGTTAATTTTAGCCGGTGGTTGCATTTCTCATAACCTAGTCCCTCGAAGTGTCTTTTCAGAGTTTGCCAAATGGCTTACTAGAAATGCTAGTTCTTACAAATCTCACCTCGCTTTGTTCTGACTCAGCCCTCCTGAAATGCCATCTGATCCACAAATCATTTCTTCTGCAGCTGTCACATGCCACTGCGCTTGCTCTGCACTTACTGAACTACATTGTACTCATATATGACACTCAGCTGTTTTCACAAGGGAGAGTTTCTCTTCTGTCCTGTATACTTTTTGCTTTGTTGCTAATAACTTATGGTACTCGATAAATGACAGAAAAGCTTGTAACCGTCTTGAGTAGAAGAGATCAGCCAAGGAAAAAAGTGAACATAGCACTTCTCTGAATGCTGATATAAACCAAAATGATGGTATGAAATAACTCAATAAATTATCTTGCAGTGCATTTCAAACACTTTTGTTTGCCACCGTGAGTAGGCACATTTGTTGAGATGGGTCAGACCTGACATAACATGAGATTTTTCTAAGAACTGAAGGCTTCCATAATACGTACAAGTGCTTTGTAAGTTTAACCTGCTATATCCTCCTTCACCTCTAACACCCTTTCCCCCTAACTCACAACCTTTTAATTCCCTCCTAGCACTGTGTTCATGAAAATACTGGAACAAAGATTATAGAGCTCTGAAATTTCAGCCAAGGAGAAACTCAGCCAATGTTTTTTACCTGGCAAAAAATGGCTTTTAAAAAAACGATAAGGAATTGTCTTTGTTTTAATCTAGAATTGCACAAATTAATTGGCTACTCTGAGGCATAGTTATTTGGCATAACATGTTGCTTTGGGAGCTGTTTCCAGGTACAGCGTGGAGCAAATCAAGCCCTTTCTTGTTTCTGGGAGTTCCCTGTCCTTGCCATGGAATTGCATTAAGCAGTCAGAATGCTGTGGTCAGTGGCATAATTGGGTTTGGTCCCGGAAATGATGGGAATTCAGCCAAAGCCTCTGAGGGAAAGAGAAAGGGCCCTGTAAACAGTTGTAATTGGGTCTGACTGAAAAAAAAAAAAATCATTAATGGTGCTGTGTCTTTTAAAATGTTAAAGGTGCTCTTATACTCTAATTCTCCCCCTAAAAGTCTGCATTTTGAGCCTATTGTTACCCTTATGTCTATTTGGAAGACATAGTTCCCTTTAATTGTATATTGAAGAGACAGGATGGATCGTTACTTTTTTCCTATAATTTTTCCCTTTAGTATGAGAGGCAGCAATGCTGCCAAAAAGCAGAAGCTTTAAATATTTCTACTACCCAGTGGGGCAGCTCTCCCTGCGTAACAGGAGAACCATTGCAACTCCCCACTCCTACCATTACCCACCATCACTGTGGTTGTATGTAACTCTGCTGATAACCAGGTTATATATTAGATATGCTGCCTGAACATTCTGAAAATACCTGAATTGTTCTCTGTGGAATATAAATGACAGAGGTAGCTGCAGAGGAAGACAAGATATCCAAAGAAATCACTCATGTCAGATATCTCTGCTGTGAAAGAAACAACCGGGAGACAGGAAGAACAGCTGGGTAGGTGGAAAAACTGCTAAATGGGAACAAAACTGCAGCTTTTTGGTAAGAGAGGAAAAAAATGTTTTGTGTATATCCATATGCCTTAAATAAATTCTTGATGTATGAGAAAACAGAATGAGCAAGGCTCACAGTTTTTCACTTTCTTGCTCAAAACAGTGAAAATTAGTGCTTAGAGCCAAGATGGTGCTACCCCTATTCTACAGCTGAGCCTGTGCACAATTAGGAAACTTGGCCTACTTGTATCTCGAAGTTTCTCCAGTTGTTACATAGGGAAGTGATGTTTGCCACATTTTCATCTTTTTGTCCCAGTGGATGGCAGCTGCAACAACAGGGAATGACTTTCTTGAGACGTCTTTTTTGGTCTGTAAGACATTATTGAGTCAGATGAGGTCTACAACGGGAGAGAGTGAAAAAAAGAGGCATGAAGAATGACCTGTGTGCCTTAAAGCTTGGCTGCTAGTTAATCTGATAAAATATATTGACTTTGTCTACAGACTTTGTTCTAGATAGAAATAAACAAGAGTCATGGTCTAAAACGTAAGGTAAAGACATAAAAACTGGCAAAACTGAAGTGGCAAGAACCAGAGTGCAGCCCTACCCTGTCTGAGTTGGCTTACACCAGTAGAAAAGGCCCTCTAAAAAGGGCCTTCAATGATAGGATTCAACTAAAAAACCTCTTGCGTTAGACTTGGTGTGTAATATATCTAATGATCTGGAAAATGTATGTTGGATATTCTCCCTGTGGGCATGGACCTAGACACAGAAAGCTGTATTTTTCAAAAGTCAAGATTATTGCTCTGCTTTCACACAATCTGTACTCATTGAAACAGTTTCCTAACTATTGAAAAAAGACAAAAATCAGTGGAGCTGGGGAATTACTGAAATAATGTAATACTTTTGAAGCTAGACCCATCCATATTTAGAGGGAAAATGCAGTGGAAGCAATGCAGCCTAAGAATTATTTTCTATATAGCTTCAACTTGAGTTCTCACCCCAAATTCAGTGATAGACTTGCCTAAGTTTCTACATATCTCCTTGGCCTCATCACACGGTATCTGAGCATTTAAGAATGCTTGGGAATCGTCATGATGCCTCTGAGGCAGGAAAAGTATTCTTGTTTTCCTTTTGTTTTAAGGAGGAAAAGAAAGACAGGTGAAGGGAATTGCCAAAGGGCATGTAAATATATGTGCCAGAGCCAGAAAACAGGTACAAGTTTTCAGTGTACCAGCCCAATGCCTGAACCAGCACAATTGGGTTTCAGTCATATCTATTTATATTACATTTATATTTACATAAAAATGTAGATGAGTACTGTAAAGATTTCCTACTCATGTTTTCTCAAAGCATGGGTGTTTTACATAATTGCTGTGACACTACTGGCGCAGTCCTTGGTCAAACACACACCAAACTCATGTCCTGGAAGACTTTTCTGGTGCTATAAGACATACAGAGAAGTGGCTCTAATATTTTCTGTCTTCTTGGTCCTGATTTAGGGTAAAGAGGATATTTCCAACAGTTCTTTTTTCAACAAAGAATCTTCTGAGACCCCAGGCTGTGTGAACTGAGAGAGTGCTCAGAGCACACACTTCTATAAGAAGCTTGTTTGCCTACTAAGCAATTCCCAGCAATGTCTTTGGCTGCGAGCTATTGTTATTTGTTTGTACTGTGGCAATGCCTAGGGCGCCAGTCATGGATCAGGGCCCCATTGTGCTAGGTATTGTAGAGACACAACAAAAAGGTCTTTGTCATACTCTTAAGGCAAATCTGAGGTGAGTCTGGGAAAAGAACTTTTCCAAATCCAGAGTTCTAGGGCCAACTTCTAAGCAGTTTACTGCTCTCCAGACTTTGGCTTTATCCTTGGTTTTCCCTTCTGTATTGTTTGTTCAACACAGATAATAAATGAACTCTGAAAAAACACAATGGAAAATGCAGAAAATTCACGTAGTTACTTATATTTCCCACTGACCTCCTAAATGAATAGCCAGCCAGGGTTTGACAGAGGTGCCTTGGGAACTTTGCTGCCATCTTTGGCTTGCTTCATCTCTGTCAGTGTTTTGGTGTGGTGACTAAAGTGTATCCTGAGGCAGAAATGACAGTTGCCAGAAAACCACCTTTTTCGGTTCAGCTGTGTGTATGTCATTTCCCTCATGCATATGCCATTGCTGGGGGTATCCACATGACAACAGGATTTTTGCTCCTCAGGCATTCACCAGCTGCTGGCACTTAAAGTCACATTCCTTTCTGTATCACATCATATTTAGTTGCTGTGGATACTCTTGTGATGCCACAAACAAAGGATTAGGATTTTCTGTAGCTCTTCCTCTTCTAGAACAAAAGGTTCTGCTTCTGAATATCCTATCTGAAGTACAGGCAAGTGGAGCAGTGAGGGTCACTGAGGGATGATACTGAAGCTCCAAAAAATCCCCTACACTACACATGTGCCAACTAAGTGCTTATCTCCCCAGAGGACTTTGAGTGGATCAAATAAGGAAATAAACTTGTACTGAAGCTACTAAAGTGCAAGTAATGCAAAGTCATGTCAGATCCCACCTGTCACACTCTCCTCTCCCCCCTATTTCTGTGTCTTACTAGGAAACACTCCACCATTGTTTCAGCACTTAGGCTT
Source organism: Dendrocincla fuliginosa (assembly GCA_035047845.1). NCBI lineage: Eukaryota > Metazoa > Chordata > Aves > Passeriformes > Dendrocolaptidae > Dendrocincla > Dendrocincla fuliginosa. The sequence continues at coordinate 42,814,194 of JAWWMO010000174.1, read as the reverse complement.
TTTATCTTTTCTGGAGGTCCTCTTTACTTCTACTGTCAAACTAAGAATGAGAATAAACTTTTCTAGGTTTTGGAGATCTTGCTAATGGCATATGAGATAATTGAAACCACAATCACAGAAAACAGGTCTGGAAAGTCCCTTGAGGTGATTCTACATCTGCTGGGGAATCACTGTGTAATGCAAGAAGATGATCTTAGGCTGTAGTTTAGATTTCTCTGACCCTCAAAAGCAGTTCTGTAGGAAGTGATTCCATTTCAAAATCCACATTCAGCTAACAAAAGAAAAAAACTGTAATATTACTGGCAAAATAATAATAATAGTAAAGATCATGTTTATTCTCAGAATAATTCAGCATTTAACACTCATAAGTCTTAGATATTTTTATCTATATGTCAATTAATTAAGCACCTTTATAACTCATGTATCGATTAATTATTTTTAAAATATTCTTATGCTCAAAATAAAAATGAAGTTAATAGATTTATCCACTGCTGCTGGGCTTGTTCCATTAGCCCTCTCTGCCATGGATTTTCAACTTGAGAGAACAAACATTTATCAGCTGGAATAAAGACTTTTTTCAGTTTCCTTTTCTGTCTTTGGAGATGCATTCCAGACTTTCAAAGAAGCCACAATAAAGCTTTAATTTTCTATTTATATGCTCATACATTATTTTCATTCATATATCTATAACCAGATAAATATTCTGAAAATTCACATGGGAGTATAATCACTTTGTTCTTCTTTTGGGATACTGACTCATAATTAAATAGATGCAGCTGAAAGACAAAAATGTGGCATTGAGACTGTACTGCTGCAGTAAGGGGAAAAAAAAAGATGGAAACTGGAGTTCAAAGGTCAGTGAAACAGGGCAGAATAGGAACTCCAAAAATCCCATTAATGTCCTGGTGCATCCACAGATCTCCTGTAAGAACCATGTAAGTTACAGCTAGTGTTTTATACTTAATTTTCAAAATGGAAATAATTATTTTCCTGTGTCAGAGGCTTTTGTGGGGAAGAATACCTACTAATGACTGTAAAAAAATTCTGATAATATGATAACACATTGGTATCAATGTATCAATCTCACTAGAGACTGATATCTGCCTTAGAAAGAGCTATAGATGAGAGGTACTGCAGGCAGCCAAAATTGATCCCTTTGCTGTTTATGTAATGAGCAAACTCAGAGCTGGTATTTGTTGTGAATTGCACAGTCAAAGAATTTACTTTAAAAATGCCTTTTTGTTGAGTCTTGAATGTCCTGTCCAAAATGTCTCAGTTTTAACAAACTTTCAGAGAATTTGAGCCTGACCTGGATTCTGAACCTGGCCAGATGTAAGGCTGCCAGGCAGCATCTGCAGCTCTGGGTTAGGGAGCTGCAGGAACATTTCCAGGGTAGGGCTGTGTGCTCCAAGTCTGCAGCCTGGCTGAGCTTTACCACCCTGCTGAAAGGGGTCTCAAGTTCCTGCTGTGGAGTCAAGACTTAGAGAGTTGGAAGTTTGGAAAAGGTTTTTTGGATCTACAGGGCAGGCCTGGGTCACCATTCAAGCACAAACTGTAGGTAGGGACTCCTCTGTTCTGGGCACAGTCCTTTCATGGCTTCTTCTTGTGGAGCAGAGGAAGCAGACAGGAGAAAAAAAAAAGTGTTACATTTATTATTTTATAAGTCCCTGCCTAAAGTAAACACTTTGCTTCTTGGGGACAAAATGTCCCTTAAATAAAAACATAATTCTTAGAAAAGCTGTTGATGCTGCTGAAATGTTAGAGATAATGATTTTAATAATTGCTTTTAAGGTGTCAGAAATGTACATGGTCATATCAAACCAAAAAATATAGTTACTTAAAATTGATCACAGGTAGCAAGTAACAACAATGTCTAAAATACTGTTACTGTCTGAAGTTTTAGAAATGTCTTTGTTTAAAAATAAGATTTACCCCTGCATTTTTAAACAATTTAAACCCATTACAAATTAGGTCATAAGAAAATAAACTTGTATTATTTTACTTTTAGTCACTTGTCTTCAGGAATAGGATAGGCAATTTCCCTGAGTTCTCTGAAATATTTCTATTAAGCTCCAACCTCTCACTTGTTCATGTGATAATTTTCCATGTCTAACCTCAATTTTATTAGAAAGGAAAATTTCTATAACTTGACTCAGTCTCTGTTTGATGCTCACTGCAAAGGAAAACCAGCTGTTTTTACAGCCATAAGCAAGGTGATCTGCCTTTCCATGTAACTCTTGCAAACACAGTGCTGTCACTTTTACAAAAAAAAGGTATTGTGAAATAGTTACATTCTTGAGATATATTGCAGGGTGTTAGGAAACTAAAGTCTTAGCCAAACCGAAGGTGGATTCATAAAATAACTTGTAGCATTTATGGCTTCTGTAACATTTTGGATGTGGAATATCTGCTAAGAGGATAGAATCATAAAATAGTTTGGGTTGGAAGGGACTTTTAAAGGTCACCTAGTATTACTGCCTCTGCAATGAACCCCACCCAAGCTTACCTTGAATGTTTCCAGGAATGGGGCATCCACAGCTTTTTTGGGCAACCTGTTCTACAGTTTCACCACTCTCATGAAAACATTTTTCTTTATATCTAGTCTGAATTTACCATCTTGTAGTTTAAAACCTACTGCAACAGGCCCTGCTTAAAGTCTGTTCCCATCTTCTTATAAACCCCCTTTAACTATTAAACGGCTGCAGTAAAGTCTTCCTGAAGCCTTCATTTCTCCATGCTGAACCCCGACTCTCTGAGCCTATCCTCACAGGAGAGGTGCTCCAGCCTTCCCGTTATTTTTGTGGTCCTCCTCTGGACTTGTGCCAACAGGTCCATATCTGTCCTGTGCTGAGGATCCAGAGCTGGATGCAGCACTCCAGGCAGGGTCTCATGAGAGCAGAGTAGAGAGGCAGAGTCGCCTCCCTGGACTTGCTGGTCAGGATTCTTTTGATGCAGCCCAGGATAAAATTGGCTCTCTGGGCTGCGAGTGCACATTGTTTACTCATGTCCAGCTTCTCACCTACAAGCACCCCCAAGTCCTTCTTTGCAGTACAGTAAATGACCTATCAAGGGCAATATATAATTGATCTGAAATTTAAATTCACATATTTTTTCAGGCATTTCCCATTCCTTAATCTTAAAATTTGCCTGTACTTCAGGGAATTTTCATCAAAATTGTGCATGATAGGTCTGAAAGTCCTTGAGTTCAGATAGCCAGAGGACATTAAGACTATTTCTAGCAGGTTTCCCATGACTTCCAGATTCCTTCTGATGGGACACGCCTGAAATTTTTCTGGACTACTACATTTCAGAGCTACCCATCCATCTGAGTCTGCCTAGGCCAGCTGATGGCACTGCATTTATCAATTTCATTCAGCATCTGCAAGCTTAGGGAAGATGTTTTTAACGGCAGCACAGAAAATGTGTTTTCCAAAAACATTTGTTTGTACTCTTGAGCTTGTGTGAAACCTAAGATGTTGGTTTCAGCGTGACTCAGGCAAATATTATATTTGAGAAGTATGAGATTTTCACTAACCCAAAGACCTTCAGTCTTCATGAGTTTGCACACATCATTACACAAGTCATTGCTATAGTGCAGTCTATCTTTATCTTTAGATAGAATAGTAATGTAAAAAAAACCCACCAAAACCCAAAAAACAACCAAAAAACCACCACCAAAAAACCAGATTGCTATTTGAGTAGACAGAATGAAGATCTTTATCTGGTACATTCACCAGTGATTGACCTCCTGCTGTACTGTCAGCTGGTAAAATGTCAGTTTTGTGTGTCATTTTGGCTGCTGCATGGTGTATCTTCAGCGAGGGAGCTTCTGCCCTTGGTTCATCTTGCAGGCTGTTTGTGGAGGACAGTCAGTGCACGGAATGCAGGCAGCCACTGTGTTCCCAGGCTGTTTGCACAGAGGGGACCATGTATTCCCACTGCTCACAGTAAGACCATGATCTGCTTTGGAGAATACAGGGACTGTAATAAACAATTGTAGATAAAATATTTATCTTCTTATTTCCTGAACTTCTACAATATTAAGAGACCAGCTTTGAGAATGGTAAACTGTTCTAGGTTGTGAGCAGGGTCTCGCTGTCTTCACTCAAGGAGGAGTGTCATATTCTGGCCCTAGTTTGCACAGTTAAAGAAAGCTGGACGTTTCTTAGAAGCCTGAAGATTTTTGGCTACTAGAAGTGCTAGAGATTTCCCCACATTAAGAAAAACCACAGACTTCTCAATTACAAATATAATTGTAATTCACAATTAGAAGTTAAAATAAAATAACATTTCCTGAAGAACACTCTTATCAAAGGCCAGTTTAAACTTGCAGTCATTATTTGTAAAGCAGGAAGGATTGAACTACATGACAAGTACCACTTACACGGATTATACATTGCCATTACTAAAATAAACATTATGCCCAACTTGGAAATACTCTTGAAAGGCAAAGTGAAACTTTTGGAATAAGAAAGGCATTTCTCAAATGGCTTTTTCGTCTTCTCCGTCATTTAGTCCCAAAGTGTTCAAGACACATTGTCAACTGTCAGACTAAACAGAATTATTCAATTTTTGAAATATTTCAGTGCCCACACATCTTCAGTTCTCATGACTTTTTTTTTTGTTCAGCCATTTGTGCCAACAATATTATCTATTCAGAGAAGTATGAGGCAATAATATAGAATGTTAATTTCTATGTCTCTCATTCCACGCACTGTCTCAAACAAACACTTTACCAAGTTAAATAACATAGTTATGGAATTAAAATATTCCAGAGGGAGAGGTAAAGAAAAAGCCAGTGTTTTCTGCTGAAAGTAGAATAGTGATGGCAGCTACTGAGGGCTGTTCTAGGTTGCAAATGAGAATCTTCTTATAACCCCAGTTTCTATATTTCAGGGACTTTGTAAAGGTGAGGATGCTCAAGCAGAATTTGGAAGAGGGCATTTACAAGGCAGGAAAATGGGGCAGAATGGCGTTTCAGTTCTATTTAACCAGTTCAGCTCTAACCTGCTTTCATGTTTGTTTCTGATTAAATACAAAACTGAAAGGGATACAGTTTTCCAGAGTACTGTACATTGATGTAACTCCTAATTCTACAGTGTGATGCTGGTTTATATGAATTAGAGGTGAGATAGATTAAGAAAGTGGAAATATTAGGAGTTTGTGAGTTTTTTGTAGTTGTGAGCTGAAACTTTATTAAGACATCCTGTGAGATTTTTAGTACATTTAGGTAAGATATTTCACTCTATTCAGAGCTTGGCTTCCAGCACACATTGGAACATCAGTTCTGGTCTGAAGATTTATGTTAATCCAGGTCTGAATTCTACTTCTTTAGTACATTTCTCTCTCTTTTATCCTGTCCATACTATATGGATACAATATACAAATATTGTTTCACTACTTAATCTGTTAACGAATCACTGACTTGATAGAAATATATACTAAAGTAAATACAAAATCAGAATAAGAGCATAATTACATCACAGTGAAATCTTTGGCAGCTGGCTCATTAAAATTGTCACAAAGATAATTTTTAAGTCTGCATAAATATAATGTAGATGCCATACAATTATGCTTTCCAAAGAAAGTTATACATAATCAAATATTGGATTAATCACATTCAGTGATTCATGGAAGTAATCATCCTCACGGGAGCTAAACAGCTACACCTTTTCTCTTTGACATTTGATAGTCATTAAAAAGGAACCTCAAAATATGTATTCTTGACTTTGATATAAGCTTGAAATTACACTGGGAAATGCCCTGGAGTCTAAAAGCCTACAGAAATAAGAATGTATTTTCATAGTTACCTGGACATTGTGAAGTAGCACTGATGTCACGAACAGGGTGTAAACTCCCCTCTCCTTGTATAGTTGAATGTGTTCTCAGTTCTATACTGCTAGTGTAATTGTGTGAGTGAAAAATATAAAAGTTATATGTAAAATAGAAGAGCTCCACTTCCCAGAGGCAGGTTATATTGAATAGAATCTAAAAAAAACGAAGAGTCACTATCGATTAATATATTTGTATCATTTAGGCATGAAATAAATCCTCACATAATCCGCTATCAGACATTACACTCCTTAACAATGTCTTCCAGTAATTTAACAAGTATGGAACAGCAGTGTAGGTAACGTTATTTAAAAGTTATTATTGCTTGGTGTTTGAAGTTTTGCCTTTCCACCTCTGAATTTATGAATATATTTGTCAAACAATTCTATATTTTAATCAAAATAGAGGATTTTTGAATGAACAGCCTTGCTTCAGGAGAATAGGAATGACTGTAAAAAAGTAATGACAGCAGCAGCTGACATGGGCTAAACTGTACCTTTGAAAAGGAACTTGATATGGGAATGCCTACTGGCCATCAGATTGCATAACCTCACTTCACTTCAGCTAGAGGAATATGCAACAGTGTAAGACCCCAAGCTATGAGATGACCAAAGGGTTTTACTTTAAAAATATATTAAGTTTTACTTTAAAAATATATTAAGCCCCAAAAATTCAACCACTGAATTATTAGAAGAGCTTTTGGTTTTTTTAATACTTTAAGAGAGAGTGCATAGGAGAAAAGCTGCACACATCTCAAAGGGTACTTTTACTGGTAAAATTTAGGAAATAAGAGATCTTGGCAAAAATTTAAAGGGTAACATACAACTAAAATAAAGCATTCCACAAGGCATTGACTTAGCACATGGTAACCCATACAACTTAGAAAAATCCAACCCATTCGGTCCCAAGTTACCCAAAATAATAGGAAAGAAGATTAAGAGAAGTATCAAAAGAGAGAGAAAAAGAGAAAAATCATAGCTACCACCAGAGAGTCCTGTGCCAGTGGGCTCCGGGGTGTGGTATAGGCTGTGCTCCCGGTGACCAGTGACTGACAACCCCTCTGGGACTGCCCCAGGATTTGGGGTGTGGGACAAGCCATTACCACACCTCAGTCACATTTGACCTGCCCCTCCCTTCTGCCCCTGCTGCCCCCCAACTTGAGTTGGTCTGAGCAAATAATTAATATAATAATCCAGTGTCCCATAAACAGCAGGGTGAAATGAGTATTTTCTGCTGCTTTACCCATACTATTTGCCACCAGTACCATTATCACAAGCCTTTTTTGTGTTATTTGTTCATCTCTGCAAATATTCTTCAAATAAAAGCCAGGGAGCTATAGAGCTACACTTAATACTGTTTTTGAAATATACTATAAAGTGATGTGACCAGAATCCAACATGTGAGGTGGTCTGATCTCCCCATTTATACAAACAGAAATGACCACAATAACTAGTGACTCAAACGAGGTCCACTGGACACCTGGAATCCTTAGGTGAATTAATTAGGTGAATTAGGTGAATTAATAATTTTATGAGATACTAAACAGAATGCTATTTCCCTGTCTTCTGAAATAAGCTGTGAATCTCCCAAGGAACTGGAAATAACTGATAGTCCTCTTTTATTTTCCTTTCAAGATTCTCAAAAAATAGTCTCAAAATATGAGCTAAATACTCTGCCTTATACTGCTCAAATGGAGCAGCAAAAAGGAAGTAATTCATTCTCCTACACAACACATTGTATAGATATACAATGACAGCATTCTTCAATTAAAAAAAAGAACTTGAATTCAGTAGATCCAAGTCCTACTGGTATTTTTTTCTGCTGGCTGGTGTATCCATGTAAAAGCAGTGATACTTTTGCTCTGAGCATCCTGGAAGCATCTCCTATAAAGGCTGGATTTGTTTCAATGCTTACTATATGACTTAATTTTTGCAAAGAAATGATGAAAATATTTCATAAAATCAAATGTTAGTGTCATGCCTCTAACAATGGCCAAATATGGTTGCAAAAAGAATTTCAGAATAGGACAAATGTACAGATATTTCTACATCATACTTTCCCAACATTCTGGGATTTCCTAAAACAACAATAATATTTCTCCAATAGAAATATAAATTATGTACCCATTACTTAGTTGTGGGGACCTGTTTTATGGAAAATAAATATATCCAGATAAGCATCTACACATGCATACACTAGTTGGTTGTTGTTGGAGTCTTAATATGTATGTAGATAAATTCCCATTCTAATGCCAAAGTGCATTTTTGGTCTACTTGGGTCATGGCAGTAAGGAGGCCTGCTGCACATCAGAGTGTCTGTAAAATTTTTATGATTGTTGAGTATAACTGTACCACCTTAAAATATCTTGCCTTCATGGTTTCCATCTGTCATCAAAAACTGTGGACTCTTGAAAAAAAGCACAGAATCACAGAAAATCACAGAATCTTTAAGGTTGGAAGACACTTCCAAGATCATCTAGTCCAACCATCAACTTAGCATTAGAATCACCCCTAAACCATATCCCTAAGTGCCACACCCAGATACCTCTTGAGCATTTCCAGAGACTGACTCCACCACCTCGCCAGGCAATTTAGTTTTTTCTAATATCTAATCTGAACCTCCCCTGGTGTGACTTAATGCCACATGATTTCATTGTAGAAAATAGTAAAAAAAATCATAAGGGAGATTTTCATTGTCTTCTGAGCCTTAGATGTTCATTTGGGGAATGTTTTTTGACCCTTTTCCCCCAAAAGATTTAAAATAAAAATTTGTTTCCGGTTCCTGAGGTGACATATTCAAATACTCTAAGCTGCAAGGAAAGCAGCAAATACAGCTAGCACTGACACAGCAAGTAATTTTTAGGTAAAAATTTTCAGTCAGGCTTTCACAGCCACTGCTACATTCCTTCTTTATGATGCTTTCAAAGTTCCAGACAGAAGAGGAAGTGCTGAAATACTCAGAGAAAGGCACTTCTCTGCCCCAGGATGGAGTCCTGTCTGGAACTTGGTGTGAACCATTGTACCATGGAAGGGATACTGTCCTTGGGCGAGGCTGATTCTGGCTTCTACAACCCTATGGCAGCTAAAGGCTTGAGCTAAGATGCAAGGCTGTAGACTGCGACCTTTTGTGAGCATTCCTCCCATAATTATTCAATAAAAATGCAGACTGTTATTTCTATCTTGCTAAATATCAACTGTGAGTTTGAAACTGTCCAAGATCCAAACCAACACACTTTTCCTTTAACTTAAAAACTAAAAGTTTAAAAAGTAAACAAAAGCCACAAGTTGGAGATCAGGGATAGCCATATGTCCTACAAAAAAAAGGCATGATATGACAATACTGATGGGAATTTGTGTTTGTCTGTCTGGTAGAAAATGGAAAAATTCCAAGACTTTCTAGGAAAAGGCAGTGTGGATTGGTTTTGAGATGTCAGAAAACTTTGATAGTCCTCATGTGGGGATAGCCTTTAGGAAGGTCAGAGAGAGGGTTGAGGGAAGGATTTGAAGAAGTTGTCATTGCAGAAACTGTGAGGCAAGAGGTTAATAAATCATAGCAGAGAAACAAAAGTTATTTTATTACTGAAATTTACAAACGAAACAGTGTTATTCAATGGGAACAGGTGATACCAGTTCCTGAAGAGATATCATGGGTCTCATAACCATTTAATCCTTGCTCACCTGTGTATGTACAAAATCAGACTGGGAGGAGAGCTCTAGAATCAATTCAGCAATTCTCTTTCTGGCATGAACCTATGTTTGTCTTACATATGATCAGAAAAGCTTATTGAGCAGTGTCTTGTATTCAGTGATAGCACAGAAGATATCATAGTTTTTTCTGATAGTATGTTGGTTCCATGCTGCTGGGGTAGATATGCAAAGCTCTATGTCACGCTGACTGAGCTTTTCCTATATAATAAAAAAAACTTGAATAAGGTTAGCCCAGAGCAGATTATCTATCTTGCAGGTATCTGGAGCTTCAGAAGGGCCTGTAGCACTTCAGTAGCTAATTGGTTCATGGTCACCATGGGTCTTATAAGCTGGAAGAGACTTCTCTTCCCCTTCTGAGCACCTTCTGAAACACTTGTGTACCATGTACCTTTCATGCCACTTCATTAATTTCCTCTGGTTCTCAAAGGATCTTGCATTTTCATAAAAAAGGCTGAATAGCGAACTTTTTCTCATGATAAGATAAGAATTAACTGGCACTTAAATGAGTTGGATTAAAGTCAAGTCTGAATGCACAGCCCATTGCATACCAAAAAGATGAAGATGTGAGTTATGATGTATCTCCTGCGTGTTGTAATTTTTTTGTATGTGGAATACTCAAGGAGAAATATTAATGGTGGCTCCAGTGTATTTCAGTCTGATGTATTATCTACAAATCACATACATTTTTGAACAGGTAACTAATGGAGATGTTGTGCTCCCTGATGAAAAAATACCTTGACAAATTAATTTGTTGTAATCAAAAGCTTTTCCAGACTTTGGTTACTGTCAGCTATAATTCCATTAAGAAGGTGTTGTAGAACCAGAATGGAACTTCTAGTGAAGAAGAAATACAGTTGCAGAGCAGATATAGCCCCCATCTCTCTAACTCCAATGAGAAACCTAAACTTAAATCTCCGACATCCTAGAAACTGTCAGTGTTCTCTCTTCCCCCAAGCCCCTTCATGACAAAGCATCAGAGAGTCGTTTGAGGTTTTACGTTTTACTTAGAATCTGGTAATATTTCAGTGTATTTTGACCTAAAATAAATGTCCACCAGAAAAGAAAAAAGTTAGGATTTTTCAAGTATTTTTAAAGCCAACAGAACTTAAACCCATAAATTTGGGGAGTCACAGCTGTACATTGTGCCAGAAACAACAAAATTAAGTGAAAGAGTTTTCTTATTTTTCTTCTTGGTCATCCATCTTAAATGTAAATTATCTTATTTGTGCAAATGTTGACACTGAAAATAGGATAATCAGGTTTTTAGTGGGATTTTACTGTGGTGAGAATCAGATCCAGTATTATCCAATGACTCTGTGAAGGAAATGATTAACTCTGCAGAGAGTCTGAAGTGACTACAGACAAACTTGGAGAGAGCCAACAGAACTATAAGCAAAATTTATGTCTACCCATAATGTTGATTTTGGCACAAAGGGAAATGACTGAACAAGCACAAGAATAGGAAATAATTGAACTCTGTGAGATATTTTTTAGTGTTCTGAAGTGGCCTGTGAATAATCAGCAAGAGAGAGAAAACTCCAGGTACACCCACAAAATTACCTCTCATTAGACAAAGGATGGTGAACAGTGGCTCTTCAGGTGAATGAAGGCTAGAGCTGAAGCAATTCATGCTTTATGCAGGAACGGAGTGCACTCTGGAAGTCAGTCTGAGTGTGGAAAAGAGGAAGACAATAGGGAATGGGGTTAGTAACAGTGAAATAGGGAACAGCATTTTTAAATTGAATACATTACTCTCCTGTGATAAATGAACATGCAAGGCACAAGGACACATGTTCTGAGACTGGGACTTGCTTGCTTCTCAGGCTAGAGATAGATCTGAGGTTATTTTGTGTTGTCCTTGATCTGGCAATACTACATTTGCTGTGAAAGGGTCATCTTTTCATTGCTTCTGCCACTTTTTTTTGCACCTACCTGTATTGACAGGCTGAAAGGGCTGAAGCAGTAAAGCAGAAGTATTTCCTTATGTGCTTTTTTTGATTTCTAGCTTTAAGTTTGCTCCTCCTTTGCACTCTACAGAAAGCAGACCAATGCAGAAGTATGTAAACAACTTCTGGGTTGTCAGATAGTAGAACTCCCTCAAAACTTAATGAGAGGATGGGCATTCAGCAAAGGTGAACTGTGGCTCTGTAATTTGTTGCTGTAAGGAAAGGGGAAAAAAACTTTCCAAGACAACTTTATGTGGGTAAAGCAGAGAAGAGTTCTTTTACTT
>JAWWMO010000174.1:42788189-42802325 GCA_035047845.1 Dendrocincla fuliginosa | reverse complement strand
GAGTAAATTAATCCGAAAGGCGTCCCTTTCATTTAATTCCCGGCTGTTTCCAGCCAAACCCCCTGAGCCACTCTGCTGTGTCTTACAGAAGCAAACAAAGGACAACAACCCATCTCTCCCAGGTGAAAAAACCCTTTCACCCACAGGCTGGGAACATGACTCTTGCAACATCTGGGCTCAAGTCATTTCACCTCCCAGCTCACTATAAACCAGGGAGAAACTCCCTTTTGCAGATGCATCCCTGCAGCTCAGCATCCCTGAGCTGCATCCCTGCAGCTCAGCATCCCTGAGCTGCATCCCTGCAGCTCAGCTGCCCCAGCAACTCATGCTGGTACCCAGTTCCCATTACTGGTCTCGTCTTTCTTCAAGCAGGACTTGAGGTTCAGTCCGGGAGAACAAGGGAGGGGAAACATCTTCTCCCCCCACCTCAGGAGAGCAAGAGAGGGAAACCCCCCTTTGCAAGCAGAGCTCCTCTGAGCTCTTCCAGCCCTTTTGGGGGGGGAACACCAGGCAACACACCATGCTGGGCAGCACAGAGTGTGTGTGTGTGAGAGAGAGAAATGTCAATAAGTGTAGGAGCTGGGAAAGGCAGAAAAACCCCGTCTATGTTGCAGCATACTAATTTTATAACCCCACTCAATTATCATATCTAAAGGTTGTAATCAATCTAAGATATGTCCATGCCCAGAACTTCCCTTGGTTCCGCCTCATGGCATGCCTCTCCTAGAATTGAGTTGGAGGTCTTAAGACCCCTTTCCCTTATTGGACCTTCTCCAAGGTTGCTGGCTTTGCTTTCTTGTTTTGACTAACATGGTATCTAGTTGTCTTAGCTCTGGTACATGTTTTCTTTCGCACAGTGTTCCAGCTATTATCTGACCCTTAAGACAGCTAACACAGGGTTAGGGGTTACTAGCTATGCTATATGTGAGAAACTACCTAGAAGTATAAAAATCTACAAATTCATGAAAACCCTAAGGCATCAAATTGTTGGGGTTTTTCTATGTATATGAAGGGGTTTAGTTTTTTTTAATACCTCAAAATGCAGAGACTTTTGCTTTGTTTCTTACATTCACTATTCTAACATTCTTCTTATAAATAAGAATCCATTATACTTTGGAAATTCTAACTTTAGAGCAATTATTTCAACAATTGCTTATTTTCTGCTAAACACAGGCCTGAAAAAGCATGCGTTTAAAAAGCAGTTTTGGGGTGAGGTTGAGGGTTGTGGCAACAAGAAAATCTAGGTTGGTTTCTGGGTGTTTTTTTTTTTTTCTGTGTTTTCTTTTGTTTGTTTGTTTGTTTGCTTTTTTGAGAAAAGACAAGACATTAGTACCTTCTGTGAAAATCATATCTTTGAGAAAAAACCCACAAAAAATCTCAAATGTTTTCCAGTTTCCCGCAGGTATAAGATGTAATAATAGCTTTCTTCCACAAAATAGCTATGCTTCCTTTCATAATGAAGTTGATAGAAGAGTTTTGATTATGACCAAATTAAAAAGGAGACACTGGTACTTGCTGTGAAGTGTGTAACCTAAAATGTAGAAGTAGGAGAGCTATGAACAGAGCCTTTTTCTCTACACTGTGATACTCAGTTGGGCTCAGTACTTGGAAACCCGATTCTGCATGTGTTTAACTTTCAATGCACGAATAATTCAGCTGAAGTCAAGCTCACATGTGATTCCACACACCCTTCTTGGGAAAGTAGTCATTACTGCTGGGAATATTCCATGGAGCTACGTGTATAAGGGCCACCTATATTGAGAACAAACATAGACAGTGTTGCCAGGGAACCCCAGGAGCTTTGAGAGCGCACGACAGCAAAAACAGACTGAAAGGGTCTGTCCTGTACTGCTTACACTGCAGAAGTACACACTGTGGATTATAATCAGCCCCTTGAGGGCTGCCAGTTTATCCTGCTTGCATTTCGTTGCAAATGATTCTTCTCTGCTGGGTATATAGCCACCGTGACACTGCTGAGGTCACTTTGCTTGAGCCAAGGTGGCAGTCGTTACAACTAATGTCTTCTTTGGCAAAACATTGACGGCTTTATGGTTAAAGTAATTTCTGAGTACCTGGAGTCCAGCACGTCCTTATTTTTTTTTGTCTCAGATGCTTTTAAAGATTTGGCTACACCATTAAAACTAGCCCATCAGGTAGATCATGTTAACCAGCGATTATCTTTCTTTTCTCTGTCACTGTACTCACAAACCCATCCTTGCATTAGGGTGAGAATATTGCTATTTATATCCTACTCCCTGGTTGCTTTTGGACCATGTCAACACTTGTTTTCTTTTTTCACAGCTTCTTAAAAATCAAGATTCTTGTCTTCACCCTCAGGGCATTTCTTCATTTAACTCATCTACAGAGGGGGACAGCTGAAGCTGCTATTTCTGAAGATGGCCACAGTGCTCAAAACTATCTCTACAACTGTCCACTCCTTGCACCTTATTTTATTGTCATGGTGTCAGCTCTATCTGACTTACCTGTTAATGTCTTTCACTGTTTTTTCACCTGCTTCTATGCTAAAATGTGGAATATCCTTTCTAAATGAGACAAACAACCACAACACTGACTCTTAGAATCATAGAATATCTTGAGATGGGACAAACAAGGCCCATCAATGCCCAACTCCTGGCCCTACAGAGGCAGTTCGAAGAATCACACCACATACCTGAGAGCATGGTCTAAATGCATCTTGAACTCTGGCAGGCTTCGTGCTGTGACCACTTCCCTGTGGAGCCTGTTCCAACGCCCAACTGTCTTCTGGGTGAAAAGCCTTTCCCTAATATTTAACCTAAACTTCCTCTGACACAACTTCAGGCCCTTTCCTTGGTTTCTATCATTAATCACCACAGAGAAGAGATCAGTGCCTGTCCCTCCTCTTCCCCTCAGGAGGAAATTGTAGACTGTGATTAGGTCTCCCTGCAGTCTTCTCCAGGCTGACCAAACCAGGTGACTTCAGCTGACCCTTGTTTGGCTTCACCTCTGGAGCCTTACTACCTTCATGCTCTCCTTTGGACACTCTCTAACATCTTAATATCTTTCTTATATTGTGGTGCCCAAAACTGCACACAATAAACAAGGTGAGGCTGCTCCAGTGCAGAGCAGAGTGGGACAATCCCCTTCCTGGTAATGCTGGTGATGCTTTGCCTGATGCCCCCCAGGACACGGTTGGCCCTCCTGACTGCCAGGGCACTGCTGACTCATATTTAACTTGCTACTGACCAGGACCCCAGGTCCCTTTCCATGGCACTGCTTTCCAGCATCTCATTCCCCAGTCTGTACAAACATCCAGGGTTGCCCCATCCCAGGTGCAGAATCTGGCACTTTCCCTTGTTGAACTTCTATGGTTGGTGATTGCACAGACCTCTCATTTGCTGAGATCTCTCTGCAGGGCCTCTCTACCTTTGAGGGAGCCAACAGCTCCTCCCAATTTAGTATTGGCCACCTTAGTTTTTTTGTGTGTTTTGTTGTTTGTGTTTTTTTTTTCTTTTTTTTTGTTCCGTTTTCTTGTTTGTTTGGGTAAGGACTCTTGTGTATTTTGCTTTTGCATGTACAAGGCTTTAGCCAATGAATACAGTAAAAGGGAACTGTATACATAAGGATTCGTGAACTCAGTATAAGTGTATGCTGGCAACTGCATTGCTTAGCTTTTGACTGTTGTGTGGTTAGCTCTCTGGGCTTTGTATGTGGATTCTTTAGATAATACAATGCAAATTACAAAAAAAGGAGGCAGGACCATGAATTCACACAGCTTTGCCTCTTGCCTCTGAAAATTATGAGTACAGTCTTCTTAAAAGCACAGACAAAACCAAATAATTGACATGGGTGATGAAAACAAAACATGTCTTTTTTCAAACACTGATTTAAGGTCAGGAGATGGAAGTGAGGGGTAACTTGGAATGCCATAATAGATTCCTGCCCTGCCATCAAGGCTTTGAGCTTCAATTCCTCTGTTCCAACCTTCACTGCTTCACAGCAGTATTACAGAAAGTAATTACTTGTCCATTGTTAGTGGAATTAGTTTCTAACTGCAAATGAAGAACAATACAATTTTCTCAAATTTGGCTGAGATGAGTTTTACATAATGTTTTGATTCCATTTCAGTTAGTGAATTTTTTATTTTGGTCTGTCTGCTTAGTGAAAAGGAAATAGGGGTGCAAAGGAATTTTTGGAAAATGCTTGGAAATGCTTGGTAGAGAACTCATGGAAGACACTGGTATGAAAACTAGCCAGATGTTGCAAATTCTAGAATAAAAACAGGTCTGCTCAGTTGAAGTAGAGACCATAGCCACCTTTAATAGATATGACCTGCCCTTAGGCATCAGACAAATCTTGTTTGACCTGTGATGTTTCGAAGGAAAAAGTAAAGACAATGAGACACGCTTTCATTTCTTTCTTCCATCAGGGTGCTGCTCAAGCCTCTTCTCATAAAGTAGCAACAGTTTTACTTGAACTGATATCCTAATTAAATGAAAAGCACAACTGCCTTTCAAAGCTTTTTTTTTTTTCCATTCCCAATAGATAAGATGCCAGAGTGAAGTGACACATACAGAAGAGCACGGATGTTCAGCAAATATGTGCTGTATCTCATCTTTATTTCAGAAAGGTCAGCAGTGGAGTCCCTCAGTAGGCAGTGATCTGCAATATCAGATATGCCTGATACCCTGAAGAGCTCAGGTAAGGGTAATAATATATTTAAATGATTCTGGATATAGGGGTTCCCCTATTAGTGCTTTTTTCAGAGGTTCATTCTTTCACATGCTGGTACAGAAATGAGTTTTGAATGAGTTCTTATGAGCCCTGAGGTTTTACTCAACCACCCAGTAATGTTCCAACTTTAAATACCATGGGAGGCTTTCACTGTTTGAAGGGCTGACAACTGAAGAGTATGTTTGCATAGTATGTTACAGAGGTCTTGGGGAGTGTGAGGAGGACAAGGAGGGTGTATGCATGTGTTCACTGTTTTTCATTATGTTCCCATGTTTATGTTTTTTATGCTCTGGTTTCTCAATGACTGTTTTATTTTCTGTGTGTAGAGCTTTACATTTAGAAAAATAATGCCACTGAAGAGCTTCTCTAGGTGCTACTCTTGTCTCAATTTTCTTAGCAACTGTGTGTCTCAAAAATGTATAGATTTCCAGTACCTCCATGACGCAGAGAATTACTATCATTACCATTTTAAGACAAAACGTGTGCAACTTTCCAGCATGACATAGTCTCTCTGTGTCAGGACGAAAATGAAATACGCAGGTGCTGGATTCAAGCTCAGTTCTGGCATGATCTTCCCCTGCATTGGAAAGGAAGAAATTGTACTTATTCTAATTCAGAATTAAATTATTCTTTAGCCTAGAAGTGCTGGTTAGCTTTTCATATACAAACAACAAATCCTTGCGCACAGTGCAGGATAGGTCCTTGGCTGATGTACATTAGTTTGAATCCATCAGAGTCATATGAAACTATGACAATTGACAGCAGATGTGAATCTGATACATTGCATCTGCTTATATTTACTGCAAGCAATCATTCTCCTTAGCGTTATGAATGATGAACCAGCTCTTAGAAAAAAAATAATTCTTAAGGCTGAAGCCTTGGACTCTTCAAATTTCTTCAATTACTGAGCCATAACCTTCACTTAAGCTCTTTGAGTTCACACAGCATCATACCTTAACCCTTCTTTACTATTTGACTTTATTATTTCTCTTGAATAGTGTCATCTTCAGAGCATTTGAGTGGGTCTCCAGAAATTTGAGCTTAGTTCCTGGTCTTGCCACAGGCCTCCTTCAGCCAATACTTTATATGCCCTGCTTTCAGTGAGTTATACATTTAGAACTGTTGGTCTAGTGAACATGAGTGAAGAGACTTTAATTTATCTGTAACTGCAGAACTACTGCGATTTAACTATGATTTTAATATTAATGTATTAATATTGTGTTTGTGTACATATACACACACTGAGTCTCACTCATGCTTGAGTCATGATTTGGGCACATGGAAAGAAAAATAAATAATGCAAAAATGTAATAATTTAGGACTTGTCAGGCTGAGGGATGCTATCTCTTTGAACAATTTCTCAAAATCATGATGATTTGTCTAGGCAAGGAAGGGACAATGCCCTGGAGCTTGTTTCCAATGCATGTTGGGATTTCTTCTCCCCTCACTCCCCTATTTTTCTGTTCTACTTTCTACCACTGCAAAAAATTTCTTAACCATTCTGTCATTATTCAATGCATATGCAAATGACTTAATTAAAATAACCAGCTATGCTGAACACAAGAAATTATAATATCCATTGAAACAGTCATTGTTGTCCACATCAAAAAGATTTCAGCAGTAGAGAGGATTCATAAATGAGAACCACATCGGCAGCAGAATATGGTATATATGTGATGAAAAAAAAAATCAAAATGTCTTTTAATCTCACAGTGCTGTCATTCAAATCACTGCTAAAGCATTTTTAATTGAATTTTAAGGAAGAAATTCAGATAAAATTACAAAAATAAATTCACATTGGGATACACCATTGTTACTATTGTGGTAATAGCTGCTGTGATGGTGATGACTGCTGTACTAGGTAAGGGCTCCTTTTGTGTTAATGCTGCACAGACACCGGCTTCAGTACTGAAGAGAAATTAGGCTTTAGGATCTCCACTGTGAACCAAAGGTAGAAGAATCTATACTTAAGTGATGAAAGGAAATGGGAATTCCCTCCTGTACCTCCAGAGCTGAGGGGAAAAATAGTAGGCAGAGTTAAGGCATAAACCCTAACAGTGATTTAAAAAAAAAATAAAAAAATCCAGTAGTTAAAGAAAACTATTCTTCCATCTTTACACATTGGAAAACTTAGGTAAATGAATAGAGAGGCCACAAAAGGAAACCAAAAACATACATATATTAAAGTCGGTCAAGGCTAGGATTAGACCTTATCACTTGACTCACAATTTCTTGCAGTTAGTAGATCATAGTGCATGACACCAGTCTTTGTGTGTTTTCATCATCCACTCTCTGACTGATAAATTGGGGAAATAAAGCATCAACATAAACTATTCTGAGTAAGTACAAACAGTATACTTAGTCTATGGGTTTTCCTTTCCCCTTAAAATCTGCTTTTCCTAATTCCCAGATAAACTGGAACACCGCCAGTAAGCTTGATCATTATATGTTTTTCCATATTTAAGAGACAGAAGGAAATCCCTTAGACTGTATGAACAATGTCTGGCTTGTTTGCCTTTTGTAGAAACCTGACTATTCAGAGAAAAGTCAGTGTTTCTGCACAATATGGGAAAACAGGGATTGCTTATGGATGTCAGTTACTTCAAATATTTTTTATGGAGTTTAGTGACCTCTCTCTTTTAGAGCAGATGGCGTCAAGTGCAGGTTGTTTCACCATGGTTTATTTTTTTTCTCTAAACCCCATATATTTTATCCTTAATGACTCAGCCACTTTTGCCAGAAAGGCTTCTTAGATTTTTATGCCTCACAATGGGACAGACAATGGTGTTGAAAGGTATTGTAGCTGGCATAGCCTGCAGGCACTGTGAAGCTGGGTAGAATACTTCATCTCTTTCTCACTGTTTAATCTTGGCTCACAGTCGTACTGACTTATTAAAACAAAATGGAAAAAACCCAACCCACCCAAATATTTTAGCTTGATTTTTATCTGAAAGGGCTCCCGTGCCAAGAAGACACCTGGCTGGTTTCAGTGTTGTTTTCCAACATAGCCAGATTATTAATTATTTTTGTTTTTAAGGGCCATGTCAGAATTTTGAACTCTGAACATCATATACCTCTCCACACACAAAGCAAATATATAGGATGGTGCTTTTTAATTGCCCCATCCTGAGATTGCAAGGTGCTGACAAGAGAGCATACTTGTACTAGCCAGATGAAGATTTGGAATCTTCATGAGCTTTTATGCCTTTACCTTTTCATCAGCATACCCCAGGATCTTTCTTTGTATTTCCAGTGTAGTTTTGGGTTTCTTCCCTGGTCTTTATCTGGTCTCTCTTAGTTTATGACCTTGAACATTTGGAGCTGAACTCCTGAACTTGCCAGGTCTAAACCCTATGATTATAGCAATGATGCATGAAGTAAGGAGCCAACTAGAAATTCAATTTCAAAAGTGAAATTTGGAACTACAGGCATATAATGAGCCCAAAGAGACATTTCCAGGGGAAAAAAAACACTTGGAAGTTGCTATCCTAGAAATAAAGTTGTGGCATTCAGTTGCTGTTATTGTTGGCTAAATAACAACAGCGGGTGAACGCTGAAGAGCGTGTGACACATGAGGACCTTCATGAACTTACAACAGGATATTTTAGCTGTAACCCACTGGAATAAAAAAGGGGGTACCAATACTGTACTGAGAGTTATCTACAGCAGAGTAAGACTGAAATAATTGCCCTTCCATATTATGTTCCTACAAGAATTATACTAAGGCTGACTGTGGGCTCCTCACCTGGTATGCCCAGTGAATTGTGGATGTACGTCATATTTAATGCAGCCCTAGGGACATATCTACTTGACCAGGCAGCCTCTAGCTTTCCAGTCGTCTCTTTTAATAGCTTTAGTCCAAAAGGAAAGCCTGAAAATTTCTCCTACCACGATTCTGATGTTGCTTGCCATAGATGTATATGGGATTTGTAGTCTGATTGAAAACTGAGAGCAGGCTTTTGTATATCTGGCTGAGTCATGGGATGATCCTGGAATACAGAAGATTCCTCAAGTGCTCTGTCACATACTGTGGTTGTAACGTCTGAGAGCAAGGAGTGCATTTGTATAATATGCCTTGTAAACGAGGACCTCAGAGTATAAGGAGTATTCTTTGTAGCCTTTTGTTTCTTGTTCTTTCTATGCCATAGAAACCTTTTCCTTTGTTTACCATGAAATTCATCATGACCAGGATCTGATATTTATTGTCTGAGCCGTTTCATCCTACCATTACAATGTATTTTTTTCATTATGACATCCTAGTTAATCTATTGTTTGATCTCAAAAACTTAGCTAACTCGAGTCTGGGTGGTATCTGGATGAATGTCTTCCAAGAAAACATCAATATTGCACAGGAAATAGCACTAGTGATTCATGACAAAATTATGATTCTTTGATTTGAAGTACTTTAGAAATAATAAAACTTCTGTATTTTGAAGAGGTAAAAAAGCTGAGTCATTCAATACAGCATGAACCCTGAGGATTTTGGGTTTATGGTTGGTTTTGATTTTTTTTCTGTGTGGGAAGCCTCTCTGTCTTGTATGATATTGCTTTACTGTTGTCCCTTAATAGCCCCAAGATTAGTCTGTAGTGGTTCTATCAGAGCCTCTCTCAGATATTTGTCATGCAGGATGTATTTGGTAATAAATCCCTTGGCCCACCATTACTGCCCTTTCTGTCAATATGCAAACACATCACACCTCCTTCAGGACACAGTGGATGCAGAAGACTACTATGTGCATAATTAACTTGCTACTTAAGTGAGCTGAGTAGTAGAGGCAGATGGCTTCTTTAAGATAAATAAAATATGTTGAAGAAAATGGTGCTGCAAAAAACATAAAAGGCATTCACTACTGAGAAAATTACTTGACCACTTGTAGAAGTGAAGGATATGGATCAGGACGGATGGGATGCTCAGGGAATGAGTATTTTAAATCTAAATTTTCCAGTAAGATTACTGTTTCTCATCAGTTTTCATATTTGCATCAAATACAACATGGAAAGATGAAAGGTTTACCCACAGTCATAAAGAGAGCCCATGATCAACACATGTTATTTTCCTGGATTCTTGAACTTCTGAAAAACAGTTTGCTTTTTCCTCTTTCTGTTCAATTTTAGGAAAGGTTTGTCATCCTGAATTAAAGAATAAATGATAGGGTATTTATGTCATTGCAAGTGTAAGATGCATCTACACCAGCAGAGCCCCTCTCCTTGACACAGGCTTTGCAAGGTCTAGGATAATTTTCAAAAACCTTGTGAGGATTTTTTTGTGCCAGTGGAGCAGCACAAATTGGGCCAAGCCAAGTCTGATCTTAGATATAGTTCAGCTCAGTTTGGATTACAGACTTGCATAGTCCAATGCGCATTCTTTGCCCAAAGGAAGATTCAGAAGTGGTGATACACCAGATGGTTGTGCTGCCATTCAGAGTGACATCAACAGGCTGGAGAAGTGAAACTGCAGGAATGTGATGATGTTTGACAATGGGAAGTGCAAAGTCCTGCACCTAGAGAAGAACAGTCCCATGTACTAGTAATGCTGGGGCTGACTGTCTGGGAAGAAGCTTGACAGAAAGCGACCTGAGTGTCCTGCTGGACTCCACGTGGAACATGAGCCAATAACATGCTCTTGCAACATGTTAGAAGACTAACAGCCTTCTGGTCTGAATGAGGGGCAGCATTGTCAGCAGGCCAAAGGAGGGGGATTTTCCTCTCTACTCAGCATTAGTGAGGCCCTTCCTGGAATGCTGTGGCCAGCACTGGACATCCCAGTACAAGAGGATCATGGACATGCTGGAGCAAGTCCAGCAAAGTATCATGAAGCTTATTAAGAGCATGAAGCATCTCTCATCCTAGAAGAGTCTGAGAGAGCTGGAACTGTTCAGTCTGGAGAAGAGAATTCGGGGTGCGCTTGTGTATCATATGTAACCCATATTCATGTGTTCAATACCTGATGTGGGAGGAGTAAAGGATATGACGCTAGCCTTCTCAGTGTTGCCCAGTGACAAGACAAGAGGCAAAAGACACAAACTGAAACACAGGGAAGTCCACTTTAGCAGAGGGGAAAAACCTTTTCTTTGTGAAGGTGGTCAAATACTGGAATAGGTTTCTGTGAACGGTTGTGGAGTCTGTCATGGAGATATTCAAAACCTGATTGGATAAGGCTTTGAGCAACCTGCTCTAGCTGATTCTGCTTTGAGCAAGGGGGTTGGACTAAAACATCTCTGACTGTTCCTTTTAACCTCTACCAGTCTGGGATTCTGTGTAACTTTTTACAGATAACTGAACTGTATAACCATTGGGGAAAACTAGCTGCCATATTTTTCATTTCCCAGCAAAACAAAGGACTGATCTTTTGAGAATACAATAAAGGGGTACAAGAATTTTGAACTCTCAAAATTGCAGGTTTGTCAATTCCTCTGCAAGAGAAGAGGCAAAAATCACGTACCTTGACATTTCTACCAGTTGAGACAATCCTTTCAGAATAATTGTAGAGAACACGCCTATTTTGGCACTGGAGTGGACTGCACAAGTCTCTGCCTGTGCTGGCAAATTTCTGTGATTCAGATATTTCAACACAAAGGGACACGTTACTAAAGCAGTACTTTATTTGTGTTATGCAGATGTTCATGACAGGGACTCAAAATGTACTAGCAACAATGAAAAAAAAAAGGTCATCATCAAGAAAAGTAACTGGGTAACTGTTGTTACCCAGAACAGTTTGATCTAAATCTCTTATATACTAGATTGTGTGAAGGATTTATCTTGGTAATGCAAGTGGGACAGGGACATAGGAAAGCAAAATGTGTGAGGCCAAGTTTGCTAGTTTAGCTGTGTCCTTCCTGGTGCCTTGCAAGCTTACCTGTTCCTTACATCTTTTGCCTATCTGCAGGACTTGAAATTGGAGGTCTTGTTGGTTTTGTCATTTATACTTTCAAATATGTCTAAAACTTTTAGAAAAAGTTGGGCAGCAATGCATTCCCAGCATAGAGTGCAAGTTCATTTAGCTATTGCAGGGGAAAAAGCAAAAGATCTCTGATATAGGCAGCAAGGAAGTATTTCTGCTTTCCTGATACACATGAAATATTACTTTTCACTGCATAGTCCCTCATTAATTTTTATTTGTTGCTAGTCAACTCCTTAACTCAATTCACTCTAATTAATTAAAGTGATAAGATACAATACCCTAATACAGCTATTAATACAAATGAGTGGAATCAACCTTACTGTGCACCTGTTCTCAGTAATCTGCGCAAATACTAGTGAATTATCATTGCCTCTCAGAAATAACATGCACAATGACATCTTATTATTCTTTGTTGCTGGCTGATAGAAGCTCATGTTATCACATTGCACAGGGTGCTTTGGAAAATACAATCACTGTGACTGTGAACTATGGCTGAACTTCATACATCTTGAAGAGACAGCTCTAATTTGCTTGCAACCCCACCAGACCTGTCTGAATTTATGGCCTGAAATGTTATACTACAAAAGTATCTCAGAAACATCAAAAGAGATTATTGTTTCCAATTTGGGAGCATAAATTACAAGAATATCTCCCATTTTGCCCCTTTCTCATGCTCAATATATGTTTAAAAATCACTGTCTTGTTCAAAAGTCGTGTTCCAGAGCTTAAGCTTTGGTTCTCTAAAATGACTGCTCAAGCCCAGAGCCCTGACATTTTGCATTTGCTGGAAAAGAACTGAAATCCTGAATGGTAGTTTCTTCTTCAGGCAGTGGTCTCAAAAAGATACTCCTAAATTTATGTAGACAAGCCAGTCAACCAAACCTTTTCACCCAATTTTCCCCACCTTACAAACAACGTATCTTGGCCTACAAAAGTAATCCAGAATTGCAGGGGTTTTGGTATTTATTATTCTAGTTTCCTATGTGCTGCCACCTCTAATTTATACTCTGCTGTCTTTTCGATATGATATTTGAAATGTCATGGCAGTCAGGTGAACCCCAGGTGACTGGAAAAAGGGTAACATTGCACCCATCTTTAAAAAGGGGTAGAAAGGAAGACCTTGGGAACTACCAATCTGTCAGCCTCACCTCTGTGCCTGGGAAGATCATGGAACAGGCCCTTTTAGATATTAGGTTAACGCACATGGAGAACAGGGAGGTGATGTGGAACAGCCAACATAACTTCACCAAGGACAAGTCCTGCCTGACCAAGCCAGTGGCCTTCTATGATGGAGTGACTTGACAAGTGGACAAGGGAAAGGCTGCAGATGTCATTTATCTGGACTTCTGTAAAGGCCTCTGACACGTTCCCCCAAAACATCCTTTTCTACATAGGAGAGAGATGGTTGGACTGGTAGGTGGATAAGGAATTGCTGGATGGTTGCATACAGAGGGTAGTCATCAATGGCTACCATTGGTGTCCCAAAGTCCCAAAGGACTATATATATCAGTGACAAGTGGTGTCCCTCAGGGGTCCATATTTGGAGAAGTGTTATTTAATTTCTTTATTAATGACATACATGAAGGGATTGAGCAAATCTGCAGATGACACCAAGCTGAGTGGTGTAGCTGACACACCTGAAGGATGGGATATCATCCAGAGGTCCCTGACCTGGATAAGCTCTAGATGTGGGCCTACGGGAATCTCCGGAGGTTTAACAAGATCAAGTGCGAGGTTCTGCACCTCGGTTGGTACAACCCCCAGTATCAGCCCAGGCTGAGGGATAAACAGATCGAGAGCAGCCCTACTGAGAAAGATTTAGGGGTGCTGGTGGATGAGGGGCTGGACATGACCCAGCAATGTGCACTTGCAGCCCAGAAAGCCAATTGTATCCTGGGCTACACCAAAAGACCTGTGGGCAGCAGGTCAAGGGAGGAGACTCTGCCCCTGTTTGGCCATTATGATGAGGAGAATGGCAATGAGTATTTAACTGTCACCCTAGAGGAGCAGGTTTTAGAAAACTGTGAGAAAATAAGTAAAATGAAGCTGTGAAATTCAACTGGTGCAGCATACTGCCCTTTTACTGGTAATGTCCTTCTTACGAGGAACAAAAGGAAGGGCTCTGATAGAAAGTGCAGCATTTTTCTTGAGGGCAGGTGGCAGGAGTGTCAATAATGAGCCCCATTCTTAGACATAGAAAGGTGTGGTTTTGCACAAAAAAAAAAAAAGCTGCTTTGTTTTGCAGCTATGAGTACAACTGCTGACATGAAACCGAAAAATTCCGGAAAGGCAAGCACCTGCAGAGGGACCTGGACAGGCTGGAGAGATGGGCCGAATCCAACAAGATGAGGTTTAACAAGACCAAGGGCCAGGTCCTGTACTTTGGCCACAACAACCCCATGCAGCACTCCAGGCTGGGGACAGAGTGGCTGAAGAGCAGCCAGGCAGAAAGGGACGTGGGGGTTCTGATTGACAGGAAGCTGAACATGAGCCAGCAGTGTGCCCAGGTGGCCAAGAAGGCC
>JAWWMO010000174.1:42755539-42787937 GCA_035047845.1 Dendrocincla fuliginosa | reverse complement strand
GGATTGGAGCACAAGTCCTGTGAGGAGCAGCTGAGGGAGCTGGGGTTGTTCAGCCTGGAGAACAGGAGGCTCAGGGGAGACTTTATTGCTCTCTACAGCTACCTGAAAGGAGGTTTTAGTGAGGTGGGGGTTGGTCTCTTCTCCCTGGAAACTAGCATTAGAACAAGAGGGCACAGTCTTAAGCTGCACCAGGGAAGGTTTAGGTTAGAAAATTCTTTACAGAAAGAGTGATGGGGCATTGTAATGGGCTGCACAGGGGGATTGTCAAATCATCCCTGGGGTATTGAAGAGACTGGATATGGCACTTAGTGCCATGGTCTAATAGGCAAGGTGTTGTTAGGTCAAAGGTTGGACTCGATGATCTCAGAAGTCTTTTCCAACTTAGTTAATTCTATTTTTCTGTGATTCTGTGATTCTATGATTCTTGGAAAACACACAGAAATTGCTAAGACACTTCTGGTAAAGTCAGTGGGACTTTTTGCCTGCTATGTTGAAAGGCTGAAATCTCTGAAATAGAAAGAAAAAAAGGAAAAATCTGCGACATATAATTTTGGGCTTAATCTTACAGCTTTTACTTGTGCAAGTAGTTTCACTGTTTTCCAAAGGCTTATTCCATGTGATTAAGCATTATTTTTCCCTAAGCTTAGGTTCCAGTGCTAGTTTCTTAATAATTTTCAAACATAAAGGTATTTGGGGACAGATCTTTCTCTTGTTGAGGTCATGAGCAACACTTCTCACTTATTTCAACGGTTATTTAATCTTTTCAAGGCATTTTTAATTAAAATGAATTATTTACTATGTGTACAACCCTTTGAAAGTACACATAGCTACGTAAGTGCTGTGCTGTTATTTATTGTTCAGCTCATTATTATTATCTTTTACGTTTCCCATAAAACTAGGTATGACTTAGCTGCTGTTAAGCTCCTTAGTTCTCAAGGAAAATTAAGAGTAGAAAATGCTTTGATTTATTTTTTTTTTTAAACAAATTACTATTACTGCTGATTACAGCAGTGATGATGTTGTATGAGCACTAACTGAACCAAAGCAGACACTGATTACAGTTGCACTTCAATAAATTATGAGTTGCTATGCTGAACTTGTTCATGACAGTCCTATTTGGAAGCATGGACACATGAAAATGATGTGTCATTGCTCCGTTCTGTTTACAGTCATCAACACTGAAGCACACTGTGCATGGAAACAAATGCAGCCTTGGCAAATGATAACTATACACCTCACCTGTACTGATGCCAGTGGTCACAAGAGGCACAGGACAGTGGAAAGTCAAAAGTGGAAGGCACTTGCATTATGCCTGTGCATGTGTGTTACAAGAACAGGACACTTCATCTAATGCTGTCATACGGAATTTGTTTCACTATCAGTGAAGATGCTGACTGCATTTGAAAAACCGTGCTTTTGAAGTTTCTAAATACATCTTGCTTAAAGTTAGGGGTGCGCATGCTTCAGCGTTTTGGAAAACGTTTTCAGCGGGGTTTAGGAAAATGATCTGATTTTTTGGGGGAAGAGGTACAACTTTAACTTTTCTTCATGTGAAATTAGACCCTTGCTAGCATCCTAAAACAGACATTCTGCTAAGTTTCCCATTGAATAACTCTAGTAATAAATATAAAAGTATACCATTAAATATGTCAATAAAGCTATCTGTTTTTCTGAGTGTCCTTATCCATGTATATTCTCAATGTTTTGATGGAAGAAAATTAATTTTACTATAAGCAAATATTGTGAATGAGCAGGAGTGGGATCAGATGATATTTTGGAACTTTGCATGGCATTATTTGAAAACACTTGTCTTGCATTTAGCTGTCTTTTGGTTTGGTGGTAACAGAAGGATGAGAAGAATACTTTAGCTCTTGGAGTTTATTTTAAAAAATACTTGGCAACATATAGGATATAGTCTATCTTTTTTATTTCTTAAATAAATAGTTTTAATCCTACCTGTACACAGTGAAGATGAGGGCCCTTTATTCACTTGCAATGAGACTTCACAGAGAAAACCACATAAAACCTTGATAAGGTTCTTGGTACTTGGACTGTAAGGGAATAAGAGATTACTGCCTAGATAACTCGAGGTATAATGAAACTTTACAGATGAACGGCACTAATTTGTGTCTCCGCTGTATTATTCTGATGACTGCTGTTAGTGATATATGACACTTATACATCTTTCCTCTGAAGATGTAAAATGCACTTTAAAAACCTCACTTAAGTTTCATTAAAACCTGCATTTGATTTAACACTTTAGGAAAAAATAGGTATATAAGGAAATCATGGCAGACACTTCAGTGGCTTATTTAAATGCACTCAGTGCATACTGCTTGCTGACTGGGCTTTCTATTCTTCATCTACCATTCCATGTAAAACACTTATTTCCACCAACACCACCAGGATTCTTCTGATGTAAAAGAAATTACGTTTAACTTTCTGAATCACTGCATTTGCTTTCAAATGCCTATTCAAATACTGCTAGGAAGAAATGAAAATGATGTTACTGGGCACAGGGTCATAGCATTTATTCAAATGGTCTCTCATGCTGAACCTCAGAACAAGCAGATTTCATAACCTATAAAAACTTCACCTTTCAAGAGAGAAGACCAGCTGCTTGAAAGTTTTGTCCTTTTTCAGGTTAGGACGGTGGCATAACAGACTCCACAATAGATACTTACGCAACTATAAAGAGGAAAATGTACTTGGACGAAAGGACATGGTGAAGGGACAAAACCCAAAAATCCTATATCCTGTACCTGTGCTAAATTTATCTTTAAGACAAAGATTTGGCTGTGGGTTGTTTGTGGGGTTTGTTTGTTTGTTTAAGGAATTGCCCCATTTTATAAACTTGTCTTTTTGGGGTACTCTAACATTAAATCATCAAGATCTTTACTTGACCAAGTTGTGGCAGCATCAAGTAAATAAAGACCTGAGAGTAAAACCTGCTATTTTCTGTTTATATCTGGCTGTAATGATTCTTTGCCTTAACAAAGGGGATAGAGAGATTTACTGAAATAAAAGAGTTACAGGACCCTGAAATTCAAATCCTGGTTTGTGATTGCAAATTGCTGAATTTCTCAGAGACTCTGTCCCTTTATCTACTTCTTTCTTTCAAATTTTCTATTTAAATTAAAGGCTTCAAGGCAGGGATTTTCTATAATATATACTAATACAAGGCTTAGCATAGTTGATTACTTAACCTAAACATCATATTTACTACTGAAATAAACAAACCATAAATAAATAAGCATGAATCATGACTTCAGTGTGGGGAACTGCAGTAGAAGACCGATGGAAGAAGGTACGATATTGTCCAAGTGTCACAGAATCCTAACCACAGGAACTGAAGACTGAAAGAACACACTTTTGCAAGACATCCTAGGCCTAACTAATTTCTAAATAAATCAGGGTAATGGGATTAAAATTAATTAAAAAAAAACAATAAAATCAAGCAACAAAAGAACCCAAAGTGCGAATGGGAAAGTTAAATTTCACTAGAATCAAAGCAGAAGTTTCAATAAAGTTGCACTCTGAATGAGTCTGAAGTTAGTATCAGCAGAAGACAGAAAGTATTCTTATTTTTTACTGTGCACAGTTCTTGAGTATTTTCTACTGCTCACATTATTGAGTTAGAACCCTTTCTAGTATCCTTACTACCTGTGGAAATACAGCTCATAAATGTGAGGAGTGCTGTTTTTCACATAAGAAATGAAACATTAATGAAAAGAGTGGGATTTTTTTGAGAGGTGGCTGACTTGAGAAATTTTCCTCAATTTCTTCTGTAGCCAGAGATCTGGAAAATACTGTCATGGGGGAAAAAAAGTACATAACTTTATATGTATGTTACATCCCTCTTTAGGAAGCACAATGGACACTTCTTGCATTATCATTTAGATTGTTTTAGAATGATAGAATTAACTTCTAATGCAGCCAAGAAAATGTTCTGTATGAACAGTTTTTCAAACTGAAGGAACTATAATAAGAAAAATCTAAAACCCCAAAACAAAAGCACAGCATGAGCAGATGTTCTGAGTACTTCAGGAAAAGCTAGAGCCCTGGGGCTAAGGCACACTTTGAGCAATATTGTGCATATGTCCCATGTACATTTAGCAGTTTTTAATAAAGAACCTGCAAAACTGAAGGACTTAATTAAAGAAATGCCAGTCTTCAAATGGCCTGAAAGCAAATGTATAAAAACAAGTTGTTACAAGGAGTTTTGGACAGTTACAATATTGTTTCATTCAAAGATTTGCAGTTTCTGTCATTAATATTGAAAATACTGAAATGAAAACAGAAGCGTTGGCTTTCAGTCTTTGATATAAGAAGTTCCTTGTCCTCACTTAGGGAAATAAATTGCCCATGAACTCTTTACTGCCTCATCCAAGAAGACCTAGGTATTTCCCTTATTCCCAAGGATGAAGAGCTGCCAACTCATGGATATCCCAGAAGCTGCAAACTTCCAGGATATTTTGGCTGCAAATTCATGGTTTCTAAAAGATGCACAAATGATGGTAATAGGATATTGACAAAACTGTGAGCAGAAAGGTTAGTTTGAAAATTTGAATCCGACAGAAAAAAATTAAAATTATCTGATCTGGCACTGAGCATGAATGGCATTTAGATGAGCTACTGCTGAGAACAAAGTCCTGGTGAAACTGCTAGAAGCTGTCAGCTGGCGTGGTCATTGCACTACATTCTTGCCTGGCAAGATGGAAGAGGGTTGAACTAAACAGAGTGTGCAATTTTAATTCTGACAAGGTCTTCTGATTGTCCTTATTCATAAATCAGTTTTCCTGTTTTTCTTAAAACAAACTACCTTATCTTTTAGGGTGGATAAGGTGTTCTCTTTTGTTCCAAAATTAAGTCTGACTCAGCCAGGTGTGTTTTAGCATCAGGTTTGTTTACTGCAGTTTATCAAAACAGGGAGATTATTTTTGTTTTGCATAGAAATTTGGGGATCACTAGTGAAGGGATGTGGGGAATTCTTCTAGTCTCAAATTTGTCACTATTATACAACCCCACCCATGAGTAAATTTTTTCATTTTGCTGTCATACAATGAATGCAGGCTCTTAGGAGGTGCCAGACTGACAGCTTTGAAGTCTACAGAACAGGTTTTGCAGAGACATCAGCAGTCCCAGCTCTCCCTGTACACTTCGATCTTCCTGAACCACTGTGGCTTGATTACAAGAAAACCTAAGTTATAGACTGGTATGTCTAACTTGACATCTCTTAGGATATTCTATTCTTTCCCTATCCAGAAGTAACCCAATTATATGGCCTTTTTCTTCCTTAGTTCACATGAATACTGTCCAAATTTGGCATCTATTAGATGAAATGTCCTCTAACTGTAGTGGTGCCTTATGGATTGAGTGGACAGTGACGCTGACTTTGTTTTTCTGCTCCAGGGACTTCACTCCAAATTGCCCTAGAGAGCTGCTCCTGTGGTCAATTTGCATTCTCTTTACCTGTGCTCAGCCCCACTGCAGACAAACTTAGGGAATCATCCTAATTATCCCAGGTCTTCTGGGATATTAAATCAACACCTCTCCCAGCTGCCAGATTCACAGAATAATCAGCTCTCAATTACACAGCATATTGGCAATGGTAGAATAACCCAAATAAAACAAAACCAAAACTAATACAAAAGGCAAATAAATTAGGCAGTAAGGATAGATTTAGTGTGTTCACCTTTGAAAAGCTGGTAAGCAGATTCTGCAGAGAACAGAGGCAGCTTTAAGTAGGCACAGTGGGGCTGGGTGCCAGCAGGATGAACGTTGCTCCATTGAGACGTGTTGCTTTGGCCAGGAATGACAGAGTAAGGTAAGGCCTGGTAAATCCATTCCATGGGTAATCTGTTCAGGTTACACTGCAACTTGCCTAAAAAATTTTGTTTTTCATTGAACATATTATTTCTTTAAGAAAACATGCTGCTGATCCTAATAAAAAAGGGGAAATAGACAGTCAGTGCTCCATGGCATCTTAAGTGAGGGAATTGTTGCTGAGAGAAGGAGGTGATTTTTCTCTTTTGGCAAAGAGGAAAAAATGCAGTTTTATTAGAGGCACATATTCTTGTTTGGCTGTAATAAACAAATTTTGCCCAGGGCCAGGGAGGCAAAGCTAAGCTAAACTTTTCTCTTCCCCATCTCTAGCCATATCACTCTGCAGCTGCACAATTCTCCAGGGATAAGCTCATGGACACACTAAATAGCTCTGAAACAAAAAGCTTCATTCTTTGTTTTTGGCAGCGAAAGCAGTGAGAAGCAGCAATGCAGGCACACAGGTTGTGCTGAATCCTTTGGGATGATCTCTCCCATGAACCTCCTAGGGGTAGGACCACAGCAGCAGCCTTGCTTGCCTGTCACTGTGAGATACCCTCTTGCAGCTGTGCTGCAGAGTAACTGCATTCAAAATAGTCTTGCTTAGTCTGAGAAAATCAGACTGAGTAACCAAGATATTAATCAGTCTACTTGTTTTGCACTCTGGGGTCTTACACTTCAGTACCCAGATACAGTCTGATGGAGTGCCACAGCAAATTACACAGGTAGCTTAGCCACAGGTAAGTAAAGATCTACACAACCAAGTGCAGTTTGTAAAATACATTATCTGACATGCAGAAAGCTAGTATAGATCCACTATAAAATGAGATCAGAGGAAGTGGCCCGAGCAGTAGCAACTCCACCTCAAATTTCCTGTGTCTAGGTACAGTTATCAAGAGTTGCAGTAAACAAACTTACTAGCTCCCCATGTCCTAATCTTCATGCTACTGTGGTTGAACTGGAAAGAAACATGATGCTATGTACGGATTCGGTTTTGATGGCACTGATTTTTATAAACATTACAGAATATGAACAGCTATAGCAATACTGTTGACTTTAGTCACATACAAGGTTTAGTAACAGTGGATGCTTTAATGTTGTTGGCTTTGCTCATTCCACCTTGACAAATTATGGATGATATGTTTAATTTCCCATTACTGAACCTGACTGCTCCATAGATTACGAGAGGACTTTTATTTTCTTTTGCTGATGAAGAACTGAGATACATTGTAGGGCTGTGCCCAAATTATATAGGAAGGTATGGCAGAGTAGGTAATTGAAATGAGCTTTAGCTGAATCCTATCTCAGTTCTTTCATGCGTAACCTCAACCCTGCCTAATTCTTCCTCATGTATCAAATTCATCCAGTTTTCCTTCAAGAGTGTAAATGTCTCAAGGTCAGAAAGATCTAGCCTTTCTTCCTTGATTCATGACCATCTGCAGGGAAATAGCAACGGACTGTTGGCTTCAAAAGCAAGATTTAGCTCTAGATACCCAGCTTTCACAAAAGAAGCAAAGAGTGATTTCCCTTGTATTTTTGATATCTGAGATAAATAAACACACATATTAAGTGCTTCAGTCAAGAAGGAGAGAAATAGTATCAACAAGAAGCAGGATTAAGCTTTCCTTCTCAGTTGAGGGCTGCTGGACTCTCCTGTCAAGTCTTTTTACATTTTTTTAGAAAAAGATTTATGTCTGTATAGTTGGATTAGGGAGTTATCATCTATCTCTTGACTGAAGCTCTCAAACCCACAGTTGTATTTCTGTTTAACTCTATACACACAGTCTGCCTTATAGGCAAGGAAGGTGACGTGGTAAATATGAACTACCATCTCACACCAGTGCTCCATGGGCTTCCTGTTCAGCTTCCGACACTTCAAAGCTCCATAGCTGTCTGGTCTCCAGCTGTCTTACAAACAACCTCTTCACCCATGAAGCATGCTGTGGGTAGGGGCAGTTGTTTCACAGGAACCCAGAATACATTGTGTTCCCAGGGTAAGTTCTTGCCTGACTTTACCTCCAGGGAACAGGAAGAGCCTGAGCTGGACTGTCCTCAGAGCTGTTTGCAAACTGTTCTCAGAAACAATGGCTGATGATTCATCTGGCACTGTCATCAACAATCTCCAGGCCTGCCGTTTAACAGACCTTCCCAAAATAAAGAAAGAGGACCTTCCCAGACAGAATCATGTAGTTTTTAGTGGTGGATCTACAGAAGAGTAACCTAGGCTTAAGAGTGCTTGTAATCAAGTGATTACATATGCTTGCCTGAGGTCAGACAGTAAGCTAGTTTAGCAGCTCTGGGGACCCTTGTTCCTGTCTTGTGCTCACATGACATGAGCACGCTGACTCATCCATGTGTGGGGATATATAAATGCCTACTTATAACGTGTTTTTGCAAGTTTTAGTAATAAAGCCAGATCTGTGAGGTTGTAATCCTTCTATGGCAAAAGAACACTGTCATCACCAACATTCAACTTAAAAAATAGTTTGAAAAAGAAACTCAGTTCCTTTTTTGTGTGTGTGTTTGGGTTTTTGGTTTTTTGTCCTTTTTTTGTTGTTGTTGTTTTGTTGTTGTTGTTTTGGGGTTTTTTTGTTTGTTTATGCTAGTAATGCAGAAGGTCGCTGGTTTAATGTGTACAACATTTTTAAGTTATTTCTGTGAGTAAACATTGCTGGAAGATATCCTGTCGGGGTGATACCTTTTGCAAATGCCTGGAATTATGCTACCTAAACAAACTTCTTTGGTGAGAACAAGATAAGACAGGGGGTGGCTTTTCTTGAGGTGTACATCCTAGGATAATGACAGGCCAAGTGATATTACAATATCTGCAAATGAAAGACCCCAGAGTAGGGAAGATGATTGGTGTTTACCCTCTGCAGTTGCTAGCAGTGGAATGATAGTGATGACCGATGAAGACCAAGATATATTAATGAAGTAAGCTTGTACTACTCATCAAGGATGTCAGTTGACAGAGGTTAGATATCTGGCATCTCTGGGAATGAAATGTATCCGGTGTGTAGAGCCTACACAAGCACATAGGGAAGACATCAGCTAAAGAAACAAAATTATGGATCTCTGCAACATGAAATACATGAAATATTTATCTAAGATATTTAGAACCATGCTAAAAATACCCCAAACAAAATATATCTACTGTATCCTCCCAAAAAAATCACAGGAAAAGAGGGCTAAATATTGGACTAAAAAGGTGAAACAAAGAGAAGCGCAAATGAACAAAACAAACTTTCAGCATGGGACTGTAGGGGATACTTGCAGTTGCTAAAGCACACGTGGCTCTCCCAAAGGAAACTCCTTTCTGTTTTTAATTTACAAGATTTTAACCAAAAGTTAGTTATCCTTATTAGACTAGGGGATGTACGTAGTTATCTTAGGGAAACATTAAAATCCTTGAAGCTCAGTTGATTAACAGCATTTAATGCTGAAGCATATTTTTATTTAAGCAGGGAATTCTAGCTTAAAAGCCCCAAATCCACCACAAACTTTTTTTTCTCTCTCACCTTCTTCTCTTACACATTAGTAGATGAGATCAGTGCAGGGTGTTCACTTAACGTTACTAAGAAAACAACAAAAGGTATTTAAACACTATACACGTTGTACTTCATGCAGGTGGGAGGAAAATGTACAGAAATGTGTCCTTTCTTGGGATGCATCAATTCACACACCTTCCTGGAAAAGGCAAAAGGACAAAGAGGAAAAAAAAAGCCATAAGAAAAAAAAAACCCATCCACAAAGAATTCTGTGTTGCTCTGTCATCTTCCATGTCATATGAAAATACTTCCAAAATTTGGAAGCATTTTGTATGAACATTCAGAAGCATATTGATTTTTTTTTCTCTTTCCTTTTCAAAGCAAAGCAAAGTTCCACCCTTGTTCTCTGTCTCTCTTTTTATTCCTCTCTCTTAAAGGGAAAAAAAAAAAAAGTTTTGAGAATTTCATTTTTTCTATTCACTGCAGTCCTGGCCAAAGTAAAGCCCTCTTTTACATTGACGTCAAGATCTTTACTAAGATTAGGGTTTCATTTCTCTATTGCAGCAATTAGCTAGGGAATGTATAAAAGGCTTCAGGGAAGCAAGCGAGGACTCCAGAGGGGAGAGCACTTTGCACCATAGGCAGAT
Source organism: Dendrocincla fuliginosa (assembly GCA_035047845.1). Taxonomy (NCBI): domain Eukaryota; kingdom Metazoa; phylum Chordata; class Aves; order Passeriformes; family Dendrocolaptidae; genus Dendrocincla; species Dendrocincla fuliginosa. The sequence continues at coordinate 42,777,979 of JAWWMO010000174.1, read as the reverse complement.
AGCAAGAGAGAGTGCGAGAGGAGGAAGGCAGGAATACAGAAACGCGGAGTGTGTGTGTGTGTGGGGGGGGGGGGGGGGTGGAGTGAGCGGGGGAGGCAGAGAGGGAAAGAGAGGGAGGGAGGCAGGGAAGAAGGAACAGAAAGTTTATGTACATAAACCTTTTTTTAAAAGTATTGTTGCACCTGGTAGCTAGCTTTACTGACACAGAAATGAGAGGTCTGTTCAGTGCTTAAATAGCTGAGAAACAATGGGATAGTGCAGGGAAGTTAACAATTAACAGTCTCAGCTTAAATTTTGTAACTGCAGGGAGCTGGAAACACAGCTGCCTCTCGCTTCAACAAAATCAGGTCTCCTAGTTAAGAGAAGCATTTTTGTTAACATCTTAATTTCTGAAAAATAAGCAGCTCAGAGTTGAATAAGTGTCTTGCAGTTATGGTTTTAACCAGCCTGCTCATATTTAACTATCTCTGCTCATTTTAAAAAGAGCAGCTGAGAGAGGGGTAGTGAGGCTTTTGAAATGCCTTTTACTTCAATCTTTTAAATGAAGGTACAGAGCAATAAAGAGAGCTGAAGGCATCCAGCTGAAAAGAAGCAGCAAGGAAGATGGGTCTGCTAAGTGTGGATTTGCTGATCACGCTTCAGATCTTGCCGGTCTTTTTCTCCAATTGCCTCTTCCTTGCGCTGTATGACTCTGTGATTCTCCTGAAGCACATGGTGCTGTTTCTCAGCCGCTCTAAGTCTGGGCGCGGTGAGTGGCGGAGGATGCTGACCTCGGAGGGGCTGCGCTGCGTCTGGAACAGCTTCCTCCTGGACGCCTACAAGCAGGTGAGTACGCGGGATGGGGACTGTCAGGCTGGGGTAGGTGAGCTGGGATGAGTATCCCGCTTGTCAGTGGAGAAGGAAGGGGAATGACCCTGTGTGGTGAAGACCATCTCCTATCTGATATTAAGTTTGATGGGAGAGGTATAAGCTGAAGGGAGCAGTACTTCTAAGTCGGGGCTAAGGATTCATGAGATTCTGGAGCTGCTGACTCCCTGCTCTGCCACTAACTCTGTGCAGCTGTGGCCATGTCACTCAGTTTAGGTGTACCTCAGTTCCTCACCATAATAATCTTCATGTTTTTAAAGTATTTCAAGGCTTTCATATAAGAGTAATTGCAAAATGCTCTAGATGTTTTCACAGCTGTTGTTAATTGGTTTGCCACATGAGATCCTCAGATAAGAAGACTGCATCTTCAGATAGAGCCTTGCAGAGATAGATGTCAGCTTTGTAACATAGCTAGAATTGTTTTACTTAGACTAAAACATAGAAATGAACCACTGTCATTACACTGGCATTTTCTGTTACTCATATGTTAACTTTTATGTTGGAGGAAGCAATCAAGTAATAGTAAAACTGGGGACAGAGTGAAACAGTGACCTTTTTTCCTTCATGAAAGCAGTGACAGAGGGGCATGTCAGAGATTAAAAATGAACTTGACTAGCTGTCGGACAGCTGCCTAGTGATTTAAGTTAATAAAACCAATAGCAGTTATGCAACATGTACTTTTCTTTTCCTCTTAAGATTTCTGCAAACATTACCCAGTAGTGCTGCCCAGGTCTTATGAGGTAGCTATAGTTCCCTTTTATAGATTGAAAAGGTGGACCCAAAACCATGAAATTTCTTGCACAGACCACCCAGTTAATAAGTAGAGGAACTGAATTCAGAGCTGTGGCTTTCAAAACAGTGCTTAGTCTGTTAATGTGTTGTCTTATTTAGACCATCTAATTTAACATACCCCATGTGGTCTCATAGGGGTCCTTTCCAAATGATAGGTCTCTTTTCTGAAATATTTCTCTTTGTATCACCTTGCCCCCAGTTCCCTTTTCCATTTCTACAGTGGCCTTCGTCTTTGCTCTTATCTAAAGATGTGAAGAGCTGGTGGTGCTGGTGTTTTCTGGCTTTGTGAAATGGAATACAATCTGCTTAGCCTGAAACCCAAGCCACGGGGTCATTAATTTTCAGTGTAAGACAAATATAAATAACACTGGCTTTTGCCAAATGGGTCAACCTCTTACTGCCACCTTTGGAATCATCCAGCTGGCTACCCAAATAAAATAATGCTGAATGAAGCCCACTATTCTCCTAGCCCTTCTAGTCTTTGTTTTTATTCTCTTCATAGACATTAAGTACATTTTAGAGTGGCCTTTTTAAATGGGTCAGTTAACACAATTGTTCCCATTTTACAGACAAGGCAAGGCAGGACAGTTAACACATGACTTGGTCAAGGCTCCAGTGGAAGTTGGTAGCAGGACTCCGTGACAGTCAGATTTCCAGTTCCCACATTTGCAACCTGTGTGTGGTCTGGGGTCTGGAGAAGTTGTGAAGCTCTAAGAAACCTTATATCCATGAGATATTGTCAATCTCATTTTATTTAAATTACACAAAATTATTTTAAATGAAGATATTTCATGCGTTTCTGTAGTTTCCAAAGTCACGCTTTGCCTTTCCTTCAGTACTGTTGATGTCAACCATGGAAGCTACAGGGATGATGACTCTGTGCTATTTTTGGTGTTGGCAATGAAATTCACACCTTGAACTCTGGTAATTTTATTCCCTCCCTTATCACCATTAAATCACCTAGGTCAATCAGGCTTTAAGGTCCCTGGAATGAAATTTGAGCCTCAATGAACTCAGCAGGAAAAAACCATACAACAAAATTTTATCACCTTGTTCCAAAAAAAAAAGGAAAAAGTCCATTCATGGAGCTATCCTTAAGACAAAAGGAATTGACCAACAACTGATTAATGGAAAGACTCTATGTTAATTACTAGAAATATGTTCCATAAGGTAGTTTAGTGTAGAAATCAAATTATAAAGGGAAAATAATAAACTGAGGAGCAATATTGGAAGAAGAGTCATCACCTCCACAACAGAGGATAACCTTCTGCTGCTTTGGTAAGAAAGAAAAAGGGAAAAAGTTTCAGCTGAAAGGTTGTACTGGTAGAGTTGAAAATGATTGAAACATGCTCTGCTTTGTGACATGTTTAAAAAGCACGAGAAATAGTGAAATATGTTAAAGAATGTCCCTCAAAGCGTATTTTCCATTAAATTACCCTTTTCCAAATCCTGACTAGGACTGCCCAGCTGTGATATCTTAATCTGAGACAATTTGTGAGGGTAAGAAATGAAAATAGTATGGAATCTGGATGCTCTACAGAATGCCAAAATGCAGTCATTACCATAGCCATGCGTGGTTGCTTATTGCTCCAATTTACTAGGTGAAGACAGGAATTAGTGAAGTACTTAAACAGGTGCTTAAGATCATTCCATTGAGGAGTACTCATGAGTTAATCACAATTTCTCAGCTAGGATAAGAGAATTGCAGACGTCTGAGATAACCAAAGCTAGACCAACAGAAGACTGGATGAAAGAAGTAACCATGCTTGGTTTTACTGTGTTTTGTGTCACTTTCTGTGTACATTTCATAACATTTTTCACAGAAGTATCTGATGTAAAATTTCTATTCACAGAAGAAATTACTGAAAGCCATTCCAGAACAACAGTCTGAGTAAATACTATATTCAAAATTAAAGTAAATTTATTACAAGAAAGGACCTCTACCTTGAAAGCACACAGATTGTCCCAGAATTAAGTGAGGATTTTTTTCCTAAGAATAATGTGTACAAGATATGACCTTGGAATGGTTACAGTATATTTGAAAACAGCTATTCTGATGTATTTTGTCTTTTTCTAGAAAAAACTTTTTAATATCTTACCCGCATTTCAACTTTTCCTCCCCCTGCTTTTAGTTATTGTTATTGCACATGACTTTTTGTTAAGGGCAATAGGTAAGATTACCAAGCAACAGTTAAAGATTTTAACATCCCCAGTGGGGAAACAGTGCAGTTTGTTGTACTGTGGGTAAAGTATACTCAGTATTCTTTTTTATGGAAACATTCTATATGTCTGGTTTTCTCCACATTTCAGAGTTCTACTGGCATCAAAATAATTGCTTTTTTGTTTATTTTGCTTTTTAATATAAATTTTATCAATTATTAATATATTTCTTTTTACTTCCTTAGCTATCAGTATCTGTCACACTCAGTGTTGACATTACCTACACTGCACCAGCTTTGTGATTTATAGACCATCCTCCTATTATTTTCCAAGAGGCAGGTGTGTCTTCTATTGCAAGGGAGTCTTTTAGACCAGATTAACTGTCAGAACAGAGATAAATAGAACTAGCAACCAAGTTACGTTAACTTGAAAGTGTGCAACAGTTTTATTTAAATATTATTTTTCATATATGTATGCATGTGTCTAGGAATTTACACTTTTATATGTTTGTATGTATAAAGATATATATATGTGTATCTGTGTCTATATATGTATATACATATACGTGTATATAAAAGCAAAAATGCATGTATATAAACATACATAAACATACATAATTTACTCTTCTAGGAGTCAGTCCTCTCTCATTTCTCTGTATATGTATACACATACATATGTGTGTAAGTATACATAAGTACAGGTATGAATGCAGCCACACACACCGAGAAAAAACAAGAGAGACAAAAAACATGAGAGAATAAAAACAAGAGTTTTGTGGAGGATTTTAGTGTGACTTCTGCATGATTTACACAGACCATTTCTACAAAGGCCAGTGAGGCATTTGTTTTAGCCTACAGATATGGAATGTATTGTACATCTGCAAAAATCCAGGAAAAAAGCTAGAGAGGCTTTCAAAAAAAAAAAAATCCTTTTAAAAGCTTTTTTTACCTGCTAAATTCCATGTTTTATTTAGTACTTGAATGAATTTGCTTTCTAAGATTCCAATGGTGAGAAATCGTTATCTTAAAATGCTTTCAAAATGGGTTCAGAAAAGGTTGCACCCATTAACAGTGTCCAGTGGTGAGGCCTCAAGCTGGGATCATTTTCAGTGCCAGATATGAGCTCTGTGTTTCAGCAAGGCAGAGTTACCATTCCTGGGCTCTAGTAGAGAGCTCTGATGTTATACTTGAGGAAATCATCCCTCTTCTCCACCTCAGTGCAGGGTAGTCAGGGGGACGACCTTAATGGCATCTCCCTGAAGCAGCCAAATCCTTAGGAATGCAGTGGTGCATCTGTGGGAGCAACATGCATGTGTGCACATACACACTTGCATGTAAATGTGCGTCACAGGCCTCAGAGGGATGCTGGTATCTCAGGTGATGGATGGTGATGGGGGTGTGTGTGTACTTGTACAGCTTTTTACTGTCTTTAGAGTGGGCCAGCAGCAAGCTCTGGCATGACAGCCCCAACGCGGGGGAACGGCTGGCACAGGATCCCAGCTTCACAGCATAGGCCCAGCTCTGGATGTAGCAGCAAGTAGACTGGTTCAGTAAACACCCAGTGGCATTTTCCTGAGATTTCAGGGAGGCACAATTAAATTACCTTTGGCTACTTTTGCTTGCCCGATAGGTACTTCATCCAAAATAAGTCCTTATGCAAAGCAAAACTGCCCAAAACCTGACATGTTAAGTGAATGCTGCACAGCACCATCACAAAGATATATGTGAAAGTAATACAAAAGCCTCAACCTTTCCCTGCTCTTTGGCTGTTCAGTAACTCTTTGCTTATGGGGGAAATCTTTTAAGGTTGGAACAAAGACATAACCTCCATACTTGTTATTTGTATTTATTTTGTCTGGCAAGGTAAGGAAGTATCTCTCTGCATTTGACAGTGATAAAGGGAATTTGTGAAAGAAAGCCTGTTGTATAATTTCAGGGTTTAGAACTAGACATTGTGTGGCATTAAAAATATTTTATTGGTCTTACAAAGCTCAGCTTTAGCAGAATTGCTTTCATTGACATTTGCAAATGAAAACAATCTTGAAAGAAGGGAGAAAAACAAAACCAAACCACAATTAAAATCTCTCCTGCAGTGTTTGGAACATGAATTCAACAGGATTTGTGCCTTTGTCATTATTATTAATACATAATCATGTTTGTTATAGTAGTGCCTGAGGACTAACTTAGACCAGGGACTCATTGTACTAGGCTGTGCCTTAAGAAGGGAAGCACACAGTTGGTCCCATGGAACTTACAGTTCAAACACTCAAGACAAGGAATATGAGGACTCCTGTCCCACCTGAGGTCTCATCATACCTGTTTCATTTTGTGGATCTAATGTCACTTCTTCCACCCCACATCTTTGTAAATCTTTCATTTTCACCCTTATGTGCATAAAACTGGCTGAAAGGAATGCTTGCTTTGTTGTCAAAGCCTTGTGAAAACCCCCTTTGGCTGTGACAGACATAAAATTTAAGCTAACAGGCACTGCTCAGGAAAAGGATTGTATACGGTTCTTGCGCCCCGGCTCAGCCTCTCTGAACAAAACCACCACTGTGTATTCATGCAGAGCTGAAGCTGAGTTAAAAACCCACAACTTATCACCCAAATTAGCATCAAATGCCCTTCAGGTGCTGAAGCAAAGGCCTCTGTCACCTGTACATGGAGCACACGAGGGCAGCGGCCATGGTGCAGTGGCCATGCTCCCACCCTGAGGGAAACATAAAGCCCTTAAGAAGATTACTCTAGGCTCCTTGGTCAGGGGAACTAAAATTATCCGTAAGAGTGCAAGGCAAAAGGCTCCCTTATGCTTTCCCTCTGCTATACATACTCATTTGTGGGACTGCCAGCTCTTAAATGGAGAGAGCAGCATTTGACTAGTTATTTTTATCTGGACTGTACCCTGTTAATTTGTCTCCTACTTCCCTCCCTCAGCTCCACACACCTGATCTTAAATAAAAGACTGGGAAAGCTGGAGTCATTTCCAGTCTCTGCTCTCTGATTTGAGTAATTGAGTCTCCTAAAGCAAGCTGCCAGCTCTCCAAGACAAATTAAGAGTTTCTGCACCCATACACTACTCCAGGCAAGGGTCTCCTGTGATTTTTATCAACTGCACAACTCTGGGTCATGTAAATAAAGAAGACAAAAATAATAGTTTGTATAAATTCTCCAGCCAGAGTCTGATTATGACTCGGATGAAGCTGTATCTAGCAAAATGGCGTTAAACCAAAGCAGAGAATTTGAAAAAGTGCAAAAGGCTCCAGGGATTCAGTTCATCACCAGTCATTGCACTCCAGTCCCAAACATGGCATGTCCGTATTCAAATGACTAATATCATAAACTTCTAATTGTATAGCAGCACCTATTTTCTGTAGGGGAAGACTGAAACAGCCTGATAGTCTGCTAAACTGTTTGAAAATCCCTGAATGAAAGCTGTATTCCAGTGCGCAGATTCCAAGCAGGCTTATGCTAAAGTTGATAAAATGAGGAAAAAGAAAAGGTGTATGAGGAGGTGATGTTTTGTCCATGGGACTTTACCTAGTCTTTATGGAGAATGGACGACAAAGTTAGCAATATGTGTTATTCCTAGCCTGTAGTTTATGAATAGGGCTTTCTCTCCTGCTCCTACATCTCCTTCATTTTGTAGAGTGCGTGCTAAAACATCAGCAAACTTGTTCCCTTTTCACTCTGCGTGCAGACTCAGAACAGGCTGTCCAGAAAACACAAAATTCTCACAAATTATGCGAATCACTACTTTGCTGTCGGTGCTTGCTTTTGCTGATGGCTGGGCTCGCTCTCAGATTTGGTTGGCCTACCTTGCATGTCTCACGCAGGCTGTGTGGGAGGGGAAGCCTGCATGCTGCTTGGTTTCTACCTCATTCAGAAGGCTGGCGCTGAATGGCCAAATATTCACGCACAAAAGTACGTGATTATGAAAATGCTGGATTGCGTGTGAGGGGAATTCTGCTAGTTTGTTTCTCAGAATTTATATTTTGCCTGCCTTTGTGTAAGATTTCAAAAGCGGTTTGGCTGAATACATGGGGGTTTTTGTTTGTTTTCTCATTGCATTGATTTTCTTTTCCAAGAGCTATTTTTTCTTTCAATAAATAACAACAAAGAAGACAGCCAAGGCCTACAATGCAGATGATCAGCAAGGATGATATTGTCATCCTGTGTCAATCGGTTCAGAGCCTGGTGAAATAAACAGTCTCTTGGGAACGTCAGTGCTTCATCAAGACCAATTAGTGGAGATGCTGCTGCTGCTTATGTTTAAGCATTAACGACTGGGCAGGGCTGCTTTTTGGAGTGCCTGACACTGGCATGGAACAAGGCACCGACCTAATTACTTCTCTACAAGAGCAGAAAATGCCTCATGAATGCTTGCTTGGCAAGGATGTCTCATTAAGGGGAAAAAACCCATCACAAGCACTCCTAGAAACAAAAATTAAAATGATAGGTAACCTGCGGCCATGAGTCTTACTTCATGACTGTGGGAAATGAAGAGAAAATGATATAAGGTGCTGTATAGATGTAGAAGAGCTTCTTTGAACCTTGGTTCCTAAATCTATTTTTTTAATCAATAAGGAGTATGAGACACAGAATGCAAACTTGCATTGTTGAAGAACAGTGAAGTATGTTGCTAGCGTTGGTGTCAATGATAAGCAGGACTTGAAGGGCATTCCCATGTTGATGCCTGATGGAAGTTGTTTTATTAGTCTGTTCCTTCAGGGTTTGCAAACTTGCCTAGGAAATCAAGTGTTTGGTAGACCTGAGTGAGACGCTGGTAATCAGGAACTTAAAATATATAGCCTCTCTTTCTGCTTAAGCATGGTCAAGAAGCAAACTGTCTTTTCCCAGTTCAAGAGTGTTGGCTAGATATTTTCAGTCACAATAGTTTTGTTAAAATAAAACTAGAAGAGTAAATGGAAAAAGCTGCCCAGAGGTTTCTTTTTCCTGTGCAGCTCTCTTCAAATGCTAAGTTTTAGGTGCTTCTTTTTACCTTTATTTTAATTCTTCTCTGAAGAGTGCAGGAAATATCAGAAATTCAGTGTGCTGCTTAATCGTGATCTGTGAGATAAATTACATGTCATTACTTTTCTTTTATTGGATGAGCCTACGCTCCCAAATACTGAGGTCCATTATTCATCCAGGGAGTGGGTGCAGCACAAACACTTACATGTCAGGCTTTGCCCAAAAGGCACATTTTGGGCCAGCGAGCTCTGAAAAAGCATTTGCGTGGCAGTGCAGGAACAGTTAAGCTTTCTAGGTAAAGAGGGATCTACTGTTTATGCAGATATGCATATGTTGTGTTTCTTGAGATGTGCCCTTTTTTGGTAGTCACCAACTTATCACAAAATGTGGAGTTGTTTAGTTGGCTTCCGGATTGAAGACCTCAGGATGGTTATATGGATGCCACATGATCTTGACCTGCGTGTTTCTTTGTTCAAGTTTTCAAATGTAGCCCTTTATCTTACTCACTCCTGCTATGCCTATCTTACTTCACAGAATGGCAGAGGGGAATGAAGTTATCAACAGCTGAACAGAAGAATACCTGCTACCTGCTACGGTGTAGGTGGCCTTAAACACTGTGAGATGCTTAATGTTACTTCTTAAAAGCAAGAGCCTGAGTCTCTGAGCCTTCCTCTCTCCAGACAGATCATTTCTTCTCAAAAATTGGGTGTGCTTTCCTAGGCCATCACCTTCTTCTCTTGCCTGTGGTGCATCTGCACATCCTCTGCTTCCAGTGGCATGATCACCACATACTTGACTTGAAGAGATTTGTGGGTCTCAGGCAGTCTTTCTGTGACTCTTCCTTGCAGATCTCTGAGAGAGAATGTCGGCATGGTTGTGTTTCAATTTGCCCCATGGAAAATAGTCAAAATATTGCTTATATCATGTGCCAACGTGCCATGAGACCTTCTCAAATAGCTGTGAAGTCTGGCAGCTTTGAGAGCTGTGTCTTACAAACTTTGCAGTCTTGCTTCTGTTGCTATTCTGATGAAATAGTTCAGAGTCACAACTAACTGTAGATTTGTTCAAGATAGTCACGTTCCTCAGGGAGAAATGGAGGATTCAGTATCAACAATCTACTTGCCTTCAGATCTGTGTGCAGCAGCAACTGCATGAGTTCAGGATTCAGCTGTTAACTGTTTCGTACTGTATTTGACTCACCAGGATACCCAATAATGTAATGTAAAATAGAAGTGTGCCAAAAATCATTTATTCAGTTTTTACACAGTTCTCATTTAGCATTAACATCTATAGACTTTAATTGCTGTAGTTTCAGAAAGAAATGCATCAAATGTAAAAGACTTGAGAATTTGGTCCTGTATGTTTCCTTCAAAGCAAGACTTCTGAACATAATAGAATAGTCAGGGAATAGAGAGAGAAAGAGTCCAGGAAATACAAAGGATTTGCTAGAGCTTGACGTTAAAGGCAGATACATAGGAATTGCTGTGGCAGAGCTCAAGAAAAACTAATTCTATTATGTAATAATTTGTGGTTCTATAGTAGTTATCAGCTAAGGATCTTGGAGCCCTCTGCAGGCTCCACCTTATTCTGGCACTTCTTTCTGTGAGATGCTTGTACTCTGTCTTTTTCTACAGACATGCAAAATAGTCAGGCAAAATGACTTTTCTAAAATTGCCTGTTGTATCTGAGTTACATCTGGAGATGGAGCTGATAGAGCAGTTAATTTTCACCTGATCCTCCTTCAACCGTCATATAAACTTTTCCCTTGTGCTGCTGGATTTTTCACCCCAACCATCTTGTAAAGAAACATTGCAGTAGAAGGAAATATGTCACTCAGTCCCTGAAGAAATTACTGCAAACTGGTTAGAAGAAATTTTAGACAGCACAGTCTTGGATGGTCCACTGTCAACACGGAATGTATATTGAATGGGCATCTGCAGAAACCTCTTGTGTTTGGTACTCAGAGTATTTTCATTCGTGGACCGCAGGATGGAAGAGACCATATAAGTATGAAATCTGCAAACCTCTGAAAATTGAGAGGCACCGCGTGTATTGTGAAGATCGGGAATATAATGCAGCATTATTTTTGAGAATTGGAAAAATGGCTTAAAATGTAGAATGCAGTTCAATGAGGCTGAGTGCAAAGGATCAAATTCAGACTGATGAAGTACCCCAAATCCATGATGGGGACCAACTAAAAAGGCAGAAGAGAGATGTAGGCTTTATAACATTGCACTGACTAATCCCTAATCAACAGTCTACAGTTTTTTCCAAAGCAGTCATGATGTCTCATAAAAAGCAAACATCTAGAATGTAAAAACAGGTATAATCTGTGAGCTACTTCATGTAATGAAGTAATTTGCTGATTATTCTGAGAATTGGCAAAAACACTTTTGAAGTTTTGAACACTACACTTCAAGGAAGGTGTGAAACAAGTGGAGAGAACTCATTGAAAATGGCAGTGAAAAAAAATCACGTCTAGAAAATTTGTCTCATGGAGGAAAGTTAGAAGAAATTTGAGGTAGTCTGTCTGAAAGCAAATATGAGTCTTGAAATATACAAGAGTGGACAGGGCTTTGTGTCTAGTGGGCAGGACAAGACAAATCTCTGATAATGTTTTCTAACATTAATGAAGTAGTATACCTGCCAGGAACTCCACATTTCCCTAAACTGTGAGTGGAGGTGGGCTAGATGAACTTTTTGAAGCTGCTGCTTTTGATGATTTGTTGTATCACCATGCTACTATCCATGCAGCTAATTAGGTGTACTTTTTGAACAGGTGGCTATTTGAAGATAGTCGTGAGGATACTGCACAGGCAAGTCACATTAACTTGCTATGTTTTCATTTGTTCTGCCACCAGGTCAAGCTGGGAGGAGAAGCCCCAAACTCCAGTGTAATCCACATAGCGAAGGGCAGTGATGGCAGCAGTAGCAGCTGGAAGAATGTTGGAGGCAAGTGTGGAACCAAATGCCACCTTCTGGATTTTGCCAACTCTGAGCGGCCACTGGTGGTCAACTTTGGCTCAGCTACCTGACCACCGTTCACAAGCCAGCTGTCAGCCTTCAGCAAGCTGGTGGAGGAGTTCTCCGGTGTGGCTGACTTTCTGTTGGTCTACATCGATGAAGCTCACCCGTCAGATGGCTGGGCTGCTCCTGGAATCTCTCCCTCTTCATTTGAAGTTAAGAAACACAGGAACCAAGAAGAGAGATGTGCAGCTGCTCACCAGCTCCTAGAGCGTTTTTCCTTGCCACCTCAGTGCCAAGTGGTGGCTGACTGCATGGACAACAATGCCAATGTGGCTTATGGAGTTTCATTTGAGCGGGTATGCATCGTGCAGAGACAAAAAATCGCATACCTGGGAGGCAAAGGCCCCTTTTTCTACAACCTGCAGGAAGTTAGGCTTTGGCTGGAACAAAACTTCAGCAAAAGATGAAATCCATTCTCTACAGAAGCTGTGTCAACAGATGTGTCCCTTTAAGGTGATGCAAAAGGGAAAAAAACCAAAACATTCTGGTTTGAATAAAGCCTTTCAGATGATTGCGGGAGAACACATTAGATAACAATTTCAAGTGAATGTTAACAAGGAAAAGAAAAAAAAAAACCAACAAAAATCTATCTCCACAGAAACATTGTTTGACAAAAATCCCACTCCTACTCTTGCTATGGGACAGAAGAGGTGAACAGGCTTCTGTGAAAAGGTGCTGCTGGCAAGCAGAAAGAGTGGTGACATAAGACCTGTCTCCCAGGAACCCTTCTTATGAAGTGTCAGCTCTGGGGGGAGCCAGAGGAAGCATTTCTGCTTGGAAGGCATTCCATGGAAAGGCAATTTTCTTCAGAAATGCTTCTCTACCTCCCTTGGTCAGTGGAAGGAACCTGGGAGAAGCAGGAGCTTTGCAATTACTTTGCAGAGAAATGTGGTGGAGTGTGGCAATTGTCCTCTCTTGGTAGAGAATGTATTGTTCAGGGACTACAGGAACCACCATGCAATGCATCGCACAGGCAGGCTGGCTGCTCAGATCAAGATGAGCTATTGTCTGCTGGTATTTGTACTCTCTATGGAGACCTCCACACAGCATATTAACTATGTAATGCTACCTGTGTGTTTGTATCCAGTTTTCAGGCCTGTGCCTGCTGAGAAAGATGCTAAAGTCTCTGGAGTTGGACCAAAAAGATAAAGGTGATCAAATAAGCCCATTACCATTTGAAAACTAAAATACTTGGACTATTTATAACAAAACATTGAGAACCATTTAGAGCATGCATCATGAGACAAATCTCAGCTGATGGCAACCAAACCTGTGGTTCTCAGAGCTGACAACACACATTTATCAATATTCTCTGGTTCTCATCTCTGTTTCTTTACCCACCTCCTTCTTCTGTCTAGCAATAGGCTTAAAGGTAATTTCATTTTTAGCTTTTAAAAAAATAACTTATTTCTCTCCCTCCCTCCCTTATTTTTATTTGAGATAATGACCTTGCAGGTATATTTTGGGGATGGGGGAACTTATGCACAACTTTACCTCATTGAAATGGAAACCTATCCCGTCATTTACCGTGTTAAATGTAGTCATGCTGATTTTTGCTATCTTAGATACCCAAAACTAGTTTATAGCTAGTTTATCTGAACATGTTTATATGTTAGTTTATCTGTAGGTTAAGTTGTTTGTAGCCTTAGAATTGATTAGCTGCAGTTCTGCTGCCACATGAGCTGATAGTCTGTTTCACTCATGTTATCAAAAACCTTCCCAGAAGAGAAACAGAGAGGACAAATAGTGTGAATTAATGTGAATTAGTGTAAAAGATGGCGTAATTTTCATACAAATGGGTCTGAGGAATTAATCTTATATTTAAAGAGATACTGTGAACTTAGAGTACACATTAAGTTTAGGTCTTTCTAAAACTAAAATTATTTAATCAAGACTAATGAAAAGGCAGATTTACAATGAGCTAACCCTTGAGATCTGGAAAATGAAAACCCATATGGAGATGGATGATCCAAGTTTTCTCTCAACTTTGACAGAAACACAAGATGGATAAACGGAGTAAGTGGCGAAAACACAGGAAGGAACAGCATATACATACATAAATGTTTTCATTTTCACAATGCCAATTAATATAGTGTATTTCTTCTTGCTTGGCTGTTGGTCAACTCAGCCAATGTGTGAGCAATTTGGAAATGTGTTTTCAAGTACAGATCTGAAATAATGACAGTAACACAGGCGATTTCTCCCATACTCAGATTCATGCTTCTCATTCTCATATTCTCCTCCGCACCGTGTTAAACATACGCATGCACACACACAGTTTGGTAATGTGTTTCAGAGAAGGGTGTAAAAAGCCGGTCTTCAAATCTCCTGGTGAGCCCCACTTCTCAGAAGGCATTTGTCTGTGTGTGTGTGTATACATATGTATGCATTTGTGTGCATTATATGTATATAATACATTTTTATGTATGTGTATACAAGTGCATGCACATATAAGTGGTGTCTTAAGACCACTAATAATAACTATTCTGCCCTCCCATTCATTAATGTTACTGTAACTCATTGCTCAGTGTGGCAGATTGTTATAGATCTTCATGACTGACTGGGACATATAACTGGGATTTTTAAACCTAATATCATAGAAGCAGTAACATAGCCAAACTTCATGGTTTATTTAATCCAGTGTCCTACCTCTGATGGTATCAGATGCTTCAGGGGAAGGTGCAATAGTTTCTTAGAGAGTTTTCATTATCTTCAGCCCTTATTATTTTTGCATCATCTAAAGAGATCGTTGATGTCTCATCATCTGTACGAGAGGCTGATCCTGAGTTTTGAGATCTAAATATTTTGTGAGGTGGAGGTTACTAAACCCCAAAAACATCATGTTTAAGAACAAAGAAAATCAAATTAATACAGATTTTTTTTTTCAGATTTAAATTGGCTTTTCAATGTCATCCTCACCTCTTACTATTATATGCTAAACCACTATAAACAATTGTGATCCCAATTTTTCTTTTGTATGCTGGTCATTATATAATATATATATAAATTTATGTACCTTTTCATTGTTTCTTAAGCCAAACAATAACTCATATTTTTAAACAAGTCCATATTCTTTGCTTGTCTCTGAATCTCTTCTACTTTTGCTTCACTGTCCTTTTACTCAGGTGAGTAAAGATGTAGATGTTAATCTAAGTGAAAATATATATTGACATACCCAGCACATATTTTCCTTTTTATATCCTATTCTTCAGTTGTCTGAACCATTTTTAATCCATAGCAACACCATAGCCTTTGTAAAACTTAAACTAGTGAGTCTTTTCCTCTTCTTTTTACCATTATACAGTTTAAGTCTGGACTGTTCATCTGGGAAATGCTAGCCAATAGTTTAGCACAGCTGTTGAAACATGCCTTTAGTTCAGTGGAAAGAGTCCGAGTTAGTAATTCAGTTTGATAATATCCATTTGCGTATCTAAAGTTACAATTATTTCTCAAGTCTATTCTCTCCTTTTGAATTTCCATTATTGTGTATTGTAAGTCATAGATGCCTGTTCACCACATAGTATATAGGAATTACAAAATTGGCTCCCGTAAATGGAAATCCATCCTGATGTCCCACAAGCAAAAATACACAATAACTGCATTTCTTTGTTGGAAGTATGCATGACTGTCCTGCCTGAAACTTAAAGATAATCCAACCTCACTGGTTGTCAAGACAGAAATACATTTTTCAAATCCTTGAATTTTCCCAGAAAATTTGTAGTCAGAAAACAGGGCTTTCTTCAAAGAGAAATGGGCTTAGAGGGAAAAAAAAAAGTATTTTCTAAGTAGCTGATAGAAATATAACCTCATTTTTTTCTTTTCTTTTTTTTTTTTTTTCACAAGAAGGTTTTAAATTAAACTTCATGGATTGACCCCAGTTGATGATAAAAGTGGCTATATGTCACATACACAAACTTTTTGTAACAGTGGGTTGTTTTGGGTCCAGGCAGAAATTTTACTGCCTTGCTAGCCTTGTACTTCACAGCTGGTCTTGTCTGCTGTGAGACTGGATTTACTTCTGTCTCATTCTCACTATTTCAGGGCACTATACCATATTACTTGAGGTGCTTCAGAGTGACATACATATTGAGCAAAAGCTCACAAAATAGATGCCTGAAAGTATTCTGGAAGGCTACTGTATATAATAGAGATCCCAGTACTGTGTCTCAACATTAGTATGGGAAACTTACTCAGTACTTTTTCATTTTGAGCAAGGTCAAAAGCTATTCCGGGCTATCATTTTACATTGTTATCTGCTTAGCACTGTATAAAAGGAACGTAAAACATTTCATACAGATGAAAATAATAGCATTTTGTGCTTTCCTTCTGTAGACAATGACACAAATTTAAGACAGCAGGAAAACATTCCCTGTCTATTAAAAAAAGAAAATATATTGTGAAATATATTGTTGAACAACTGTTTGAACACTTTGAAAAACAAAATGAAGTGATTTTTAGGAAGTTGGTCTTGGTGGTAAAACCCACAAAGCTTCTCAAGAAGGTATCAGTGCTATTCGTTCAGGTATGTGTGGGAAGTTATGTTTCTGCATGTGTGAAAGTAGCTTTTCTGTGATGTGGAGTATAGGTTTAAGAGTTTTTAAGACTTTCATTCAGTACTATAACCAAAGCAACAAGAGGTATCAGGTAGGGAATATGGGCCAGTTTTGTTCAACTTGACACCATGTCTGTGACAAAACCGTATTCAGTGACCTTTGGATCCAATTTGGAGCCTTCAGAGAAGAGATTGGGGTGAGACAGTGGAAGCTTGTGTGCTCATGAAGATCGCTAATTAAAGAGTGCTTAACTCAGTTAGCGTTCAGATGTCCTCACACAGATATTCATCTGTGCACCTTAGTGTTTCTGTATTTGAAAGATGGGTCTCTTTGGGTCCATTAATAAGATCGCCATGTTGTAGGTCCTGTGTGTACTGACTATGTGTGTGTCATTGCTTAAATGTCAAAAATACACTTTGCAGGAGAGCCAGCAAAATTTTGTTAAAATATGGTGCTCCATGAAACATGCTTTCTAGAATTGTTTTTTCTTGTATTATAATAAATGATAAAGGAAAATATATCTCTTCTGTGACTTCTTTTTGTAATGGTGGTTGCTCATACACAGTGGAATCTCAACATTAGACCAAGGAAACTTAAAACTGTATTTCATACAAAAGCCTATGCCACCCGTACTGGATCTTAAGTAATACAAGCAAACTGCTTTATCAATGGCAGGACTGATTTAATATGTGACTCCTCAACTTTTAAGAAAGGTGAAAGGGAGAGAAACTGAGAGCTATGAGGACAGCAGTTGTGTCTGCACAGAATTGCACTGTTCAAAAAAAGTGTGCTTGAAGAAAGCATGCCAAGCTGTGTGTAGCACACGAAACCTGGCAAATTGGTTGTGAAGGCATCAGCTATAAACACCACTCCCATTTCAATGTACAGGCAAAAGATCAAAAATTATATTAAACCCACAGCTGAACAGCCGTTACAAGAAAAAAAAAATCGAATGGAAAATGTGAGGCAACTCCTTAAACAAATTCACTTTGTGATTTAGTTGTATTTTAGGAATTTCCTCCTCTTTGTCATCTTTTGTTACAGTAAGTTTTATAGGACCCTGCATCTGAAATCTGCTTGTGAATATAGGTAAGAAAGATCAAAACAAATCACCAGAAGGAAGGCCATGGAAAAGGTTACATCCAAGAGTCCCCAACAGAGATGTTCATTACAGTATACTTTACAGCCTGTGGAACAACCAAATAAACAACTCTAAATTATCTAGTTCAAATCACAAAAATAACCCACAAAAGTACTGAAGGGAGGCTTTTGAATGTGAGAATAATCCTGTAGTCTGGCTGAGAGTGATTATGACCTTGATATCAATTGTTGCTATAAGGAGCTACTTAGTGCTCTGGAAGAAATAAAAGCACCTTTCAGGACTTGCTTCTTATTTCACAGGTTCAGGTGAAGGTAGATGGGATAAAATGACAGTTTTATTTGAAAATAGGATCATTAATAAATAAGTTGCTAACAAAACTTAGACTCTCAAATATTTGTAAGAGTAATTCTTTTTCACCTGGAGTAGATGATGTCCATGGTAGAAGAAAGAAAAAAGTTAAATTAGAAAATGGATTATTTATAGAGCAGTATCCTCAAGATGATAGACTACTACTCAAAATCTTTCTTTCTGACTGAGAATACCTGAAGCAGAATAAACCTTTTCCAAATATAAACTTCAAGCAAAGGACCTAAACGTTGGTTGAAAAATTTGATCACAGACAAATCAACTCACTGTATACTCCAGTGTGCTTCTAATGTTCATGTTAGTAAATCCACCTGCTCAAATGTGTCTTACAGAACTACTGTGAAATAGAAACACTTTGAGTATCCTGTTCAAATCCTTCAGGTGTAAAGATTTTGCTATGTCACTTGACTAGAGAAGAATTCATTTTAGGTCATATATATGAAACACATGAATACATCAAGCGTTTTAGTTCTCTCCAAGATAGTGCCTATATATAAAATTTTTCCAAGCAGGAAAAAAATGCTCTTTGTAAATCAGTATTTCCCATATTTTCCATATGGGTATTTGTATTATCCATAGAAAAGCTAACATGACCTAGCTATTGGTTAGGTGGGCAGGTAACAGGAGAAGTTTTCTTCAAAGGCTTATCCTCTTTAGCAAATGATCAATATTTGAAGTCCTTTCACCCTGTGCTTTTTCCTTCTGTCTTTCCTGCATCTGATTTCCTATGTCTCTTTCCAGCCTATCATACAATTGGTGATGCTTCCTCCATTTCAATCTTTGGTTTTGTGAAGTTTACTTAAGGCTACAGAATAGCTGAGGTCTTCGTTTCAAGTATGAGTACTTTTAAAAGAATGTCAATTGTCTGAAGGTCAAATGAGATACGGGAGAATACAGTATTTTGTTCTGTTTATCTGTGTATTCTCAGTGCACATCATCTGTAAATGTGCAATCTGTGGATTTGTTCTCAAACATTATTTTTCACATTCCAGTTTATGGAGCTAAGACTGGCTTTCTGGGCAGATTATAGCAACACAAGTATTTAGCTTCCTGCAGACTGGAAGGGAGTGAGCATACAGATTTTAATCTCAGCCCTAGCTACCAGAGTTTGTATTTCCCTGTGTCTGCCAACATTTTGTAAAAACTCATAAAGCCAACACTCCAACCTCAAGCAGGGTGAAGGTCTGAGCACTGCGAGTACCATGCATTAAACCTGACTAGATGTTTCATGAGACAAATCTTTCTGAGGTTTTCTTAGAGATTCACAGGAAATTAGACTAATCCTTCCAAACCAGAATTTGGTAGACTATGCTTGTAAATGAGAAGCACTTGCTTTATAAGAAATGAAGTCTTGTAGCTGATGCTGCTGTGGAAGGAGCAGCAGATTTTTGTTAGCTGAAGAAATTTTTTTTAAGTGATCCTTGCAGGTCTTCATAGATGGAGTGAAGAGAAGTACTAAAACTGTCCACAGCAATTCATCTGAAGACTAAACATACCTAATGGAAACTAACACAACTTTGTTTCTTGTGCTTACAGGGTATCTCAAAGCCTTTGAAACCAGAAGTACATCTCTATTCTAGAGTAATCTGATAACAGCTAGGCTGGATGCCCTGACTGAAAGTGCATGTAAACATCATAGCTATTTTCTTAGGATATTTCTCTTGCCTGTCACCAGCATCTGTGTATCTCAGTACAATGCTGCTTCTCTGTTGTTTAATACCATGGCAAACTGTCCAGCATCACACTCTGCTCCTCTTGAATAGGTTGCAGTGACCTCTTAATTTATACTGTGAGACACTGGTGGTGAGCTGATTTGAAGTTTGGGTCATCCTATTTTTTATTGGGATGGATATTTCTGAGTCAACAGATCAAAAAGCTTCTCAGCATTATTTTCAGCAGTGAAAGTATCACAGTAGGTGAGGTTGGGATGAAAATTCAACAGACCCTTTTTATTACAATGGGACTTACTATATGGTGCTAATTGCAAGAGTCTTCTCATTATATTTTTAGTTATGTATGAAAATCTTCATAAGGCTTCCATTTGTATTTATGTAGATCATGAAATTCTAACTTCTTTTATGTGAAAAGAAATTTTACAGGACACAAATATTTTTTTCAGGTTTCAGAAACTGCAACTGTTGCAAAGTCAGGAGATACTCCTTCCAGTTCATGGCAGCTATTTGTTATTGCTTCTATGAGTTGCTGAGGGAAGTAGAAAAATAGTCATTGTTCTGTATCATGATCCATGTCAATGTGAGGCAAAGGAAGATTTTTCAGGGCACACAACAGTCCTTTGTGACTTCTAAAGCCTTCCCTACTGTTGTTGCCTCTCTTCTGGAGGAAGATCACCATGCCTTGAAAAGAAGCATGCTGGAGTAACCCAGTGGCACTATAGTGCTATGAGATTTTTCCCTTAAAAGACAGAATTTCCCCTGAACTGACCACTTCAGAGCAACAACAGGAAAAAAAATCAAAAGAACAAACCCCTCCCCCCCAAAAAAAACCCCAAATAACAACAACAAAAAACAACCCCAAAAAGAAAACAGACCATGAGAACTAGGTAAGTTTCCCTTCCCAAACTGAGTGCAGAGGAGGAAGATGTTCCTGTTGCAGTCATGCTGTTTTAGTCAATTTCATGTTTTCTTCTGCTACAGAAGTGAATGGGCTGCTTCAATGATTGAAATATTTACAAAGCCAGAATATCCTAGGCTAGTTGAATCTTTTTGCTGTCCTCCTCCCCACTTTGGGGCCAGGTAAAAAGATACAATAAGTCGTTGCTAAGATTATTGCAGTCTGGATCGTTACCTAGAATACCATTTGCCAGCCTTTTGTCAAGCTTCCTTCTATTAAAAAACCATTAGATTACATCTGACACTCATTTATGAACTGCAGATAAATTAGTTCAATTAACAGCTAAATAGGAACCCGAGTAACTATTTTTTAATGGTGTCTACTACCATACATTGTCACTCATTATATATTTAATCATTGATAACACTTTAATTAAATATATCTTAAATCTGCTTGTCCTGTAAATAAAAGAAAAGAACAGGTAGCATTATTTTGACAGGGCTTTGAGTTTACTGTAGACTTCTATTTTCATTGACATGCCATAAAGAATTCAATTTGAATACATCTATATATGTGTTATTAAAATGCAGCATGCATTACTTCTGATATTTAAAAAACAAGAACTATTGTGTAAAGTTAGTGATACTTGAATTTTAAAGTAAAATTCAGAAGTAATTGTAGTATCTTTATTAAGGAAAATGGCTTTCACATACTGTCTCAAAGATTTTTGTGTGTATTTTTGAATAACTACTTTGAATACAGTGGGCATATAAAATAAAGGATATTCCAGGTAAGTGTGTATATATGCTTAGACTACATAATTTTTAATTTTAATAGAATGAAAGAAAACAGTGCTAAATTTTCAAATTCAAAGACTGCTTTTTATCACCCTCTTTTACTTTTCATGTCTGAGTAGTTAAAAAAAAAATAAATTATATGGAGTGTCCTGAGGAAAACTCTACTGGAAATTTAATCACAGTTCATATAAGATCATACTACTTAGTTTGCTTTCTGACTCCTGGAAGCCTGAACCGGAGATGCACATGAGTCACCACAGAATGCAACAATCAATGTCTCCTTCAGGGCAGTATGCAAGTTTACAAATAAGTCCATCTTGTGATTAAAATTTCTTAAGGATTTATGGGCTTTAAAGTATTAAATGTGGTTAACCTAAATACAACTGATATAATAGAACTTCACAGTTCATACTTTCCATTATTCATCACTCTCTTTTGAAATATAATCTTCTGTGAATTTTTTTTCCCCAGAAACATTCCAGCCATGAATTCATTCCAAAGTTGTTGGGGTTTTTTGTTATTGCCTTTTTTTTAATTTTGTGGAAAATGCCAAGACATTTTACATTGCTATTTCAGAATGTGGTAAAGAATAGAGATACATCCACAGAGACACACAGACGCGTATTTTTCCCATGGCAAAAAGAAGATGAATCACACTTAAACAAAAGGAGATGGCTATACCAAGCATGATTGACATTTTTCACCTAACTCTTAAGTAGAAATCTTCAGGAAAAAAAGAGCTCATGTAAACTATTGAAAATTTGCAGATGAGCATTTTATTCTGAGATAGCAACCACCCAATGGAAACTGTAATAGTACTTTCCACATGCTAGGACTTTATCAGTTTTTTAATCATAAGGATGAAGGCCTGGATGGACATGGAGGATGACTTCTTTAAAAGAAGTATTCCATAAGAAACTAGAGCATGTTAAAGAAATACTACTAGAAAATATGTGCCATCTAGTGTATCTCTATTCTCAGAAAATTTTTCTTCCCATGGGTAAAACAAGCTCCTTGGCCAGCCAAACTTTCATTATGACTCTCTAGTTATTTGTGTAGTCTTGCTGAAACTAACGTTTTCTTTATTCTGTGTTCTCCCGGCACCTCTAAATAGGCAAATGTAATTGTATTGCTCTTCAGATGTGTATTCGGGTAGAATCCATGTGGGTATTTTTGGTCTGTGTTTGGCCCAGCCACCTGTGAGAAGCTGGGTTTTCTCATGCCAAGTTATGGGA
>JAWWMO010000174.1:42693802-42755439 GCA_035047845.1 Dendrocincla fuliginosa | reverse complement strand
TCTCTCTCTCTCTATTGGGTTTCTTTCCTGTTTACTTGGCCACCTTTGGTAATCAAACTGCTGTTTGGGTTAAGTTTTCTGCGGTGCCTCAGTTTTGGCCACTACATCCCTTTGGACCCCTATTCTCCCCGGAACAAGATGTCAAGTAGACCTGATAATGTAGTGAAGTTTTGTGATTGACTTTCATAGTTCTTTGGTAAAAAGAGCTTGCTGCGATATAAAATTATGATTGGTGACTAAACCCAAAAATTTCTCAGGAAAGGAACAATAAATTCTTGTTGTCTTCATTACTAAAGTTGCAAACAAATCCTGATAAGTATCTGGTAATCGAGTCTCAAGGAAAATAAGTATAACTGAAGACTGGTCTACTTAGGTGTGCCTTAATTAAACAAACACACTCTGATTTAAATATATTTTTTAAATGGGAAGTTATTAAAAAAATGTGAGCACAGAGCTAATATTCAGAAAAAAACGGTAAGGAAGAAAGCAGAAAATAGATGTGCTCTATCGACAGCATTCATCAGAAGTTCATAGCTTTACTTTCCTTGCTCTTGCCTTCAATCCCTTGGAGCTTGTGTTGGTCTGCAGTTTAGTAGGAGGGCATCAGAGAAGACCAAAGAAGATAGACAGCCTTGGAATCAGCAGTGGAACAGTAGAATATTTACCAAATTAGCCATTTCTTTACCTTAAGTAACTGGATGCTATATTCTTGCAGACTTATTCATGAGTCTTTGGAATGTTTCACCCTCAGCAAATTCACTGATGACACCAAGGTGTGTGGTGCAGTTGACATGTTGGAGGGAAGGGATGTCATACAGAGGGACCTTGACATGCTTAAAATAGGGGCAGAAGCAAACTTTATGAAGTTCAACATAACAAAGTGCAAGGTCGCAGCAATCCCAGGTACACTTACAAGCTGGGCAGATAAGTGGTTGAGAGTAGCACTGTGGAGAAAGATTTGGGGGTGATGGTTGATGTAAAATTCAATGTGAACCAGCACTGTGTGCTCCCAGCCCAGAAAGTCACTGGAATCCTGGGCTGCATTAAAAGGAGTGTAGCCAGCATGTTGAAGGAGGTGATTCTGCCCTTCTACTCTGCTCTTGTGAGATGCCACCTGGAGTTCTACATAGAGTTCTGGTGCCCCCAGCATAAGAAGGACATGGAACAGTTTGAACAAGTCCAGAGAAGGGCCATGAAGTTGATAAGAGGGCTGGAGCACTTCTCTTGTGAAGACAGGCTGAGAAAGTTGGGGCTGTTCATCCTGGAGAAGAGAAAGTTGTGTGAAGACATCATAGCAGCCTTCCAGTATCTGAAGGGGGCCTACAGGGAAGCCAGAGTTCATCAGGAACTGTAGAGATTGGACAAGAAGGAATGGGCACAAACTGAAAGAGAGGAAATTTAGGCTAGATATTATGAAGAAATTCTTTACTGTGGGATACTGGAACAGGTTGCCCAGGATTCCCCAACCCCGAAAGTGTTCAAGGTCAGGTTGGATAAGGCCTTGAGCAACCTTGTCCAGTGGGAGGAGTCTCTGGCCACGGCAGTGGGAGTTAGGACTAGGTGATCTTTAAGGTCCCTTCCAGCCCTTGACATTCTATGATTCTATGACTGCCCTTTGGAGTACACTACCTAGGGCTTTCTCCAATCCAATTTTAAGTGATAAGACACGTACCTACTTTCCATTAGTATTTACAAGTTCACTTACCTTCATATGAAAGTTTTTTGTATTTTGTATTTTGTTTGTTTGCTTTTCATTAAGGATTAAACTTTATTTCCCTTTTCTGAATTTTCTAAGACACGCAATCTCCCTCATTATTAATAAAAATCATGCAAACAAACCATGTGCCATTATCCTGGCTTTCATCCAACCCAATTCTCCCATGTTTCCTGTTTCTCAGCCTTTTCCTTTAAACATTAGACCACAACGAGTAATTCAAAATCTATTTTAAAAGTCACTTACATATTATTAAGGTTTAGAGTAGTCATAGGATTTTGAAGATCCAAGGTATGAAAATCAATAGCCAACATTCTGTCTTTGTCTTCTGTAAATTCATGAGCCATTTGCAAATATAATCCAGATTTTACTCATCCATATTTTGCTTGGGATGTATATAAGCAGACACTTCATGCTAGCCTATTTTCTGTTTAAAGTAAGAAAAAACAAGATGTGTTAATGTTGGAGGTCATTAAAGGAAACTGGTAATTAAGACAGAATATTGCATAGTAAATACTCACTGAATACCCTGTTATGCTTTGGAAGTTACTTGTGGGGTGTTAGTTGATATTGGTAACATTTACAACAAGAATTCAGATTTTCTGACTTATTTCCATAAAAGATGGTAATATTTTCTTTCTACCACCACTTCACTATTACTCAGGGGAGCAGGAAAAACATAGTTGTCCCTTCCGATGACTTTGTTATTTAAAAATAAATCTTTATTTATTGCAACACTACATAGTTTCTGTTTCAGTTCTAGTTCTTACAGGTCTGACATTATTCCTGGACAATTTTTTATGCATTTATGTAATTACAGATCTCTACCTTTCATGCAACAGGCACATGCAGGCCTTGTTGCTTAAGCAGCATTCTGATCCATAGGCATTTTTCTAAGAGTTTGGTTTTGTTTTTTTTCTGAATAACTGGGCAGCTGCGGGATGTCAGATGATCAGTGGCCCAGCAGTTGGAACAGTGCTCTCTGAATTGATATTGAACTAGAGATCCTCTAACACATGTCTGGAGATTGCTGCCAGGCGGGCCTCGGTGACCCTGGGCACTGCTGAATTTCTGTTAAGCTTGCACAAGAGGAGAGGTATTTCCCCACTCTCAAAATATTAGTTTGCGCAAATCCCTTTTTTTTCCTTGCATCTGACCAACTTTTGCCAGGTAGGGACTCAGTCCTGCTTATTACAAACACAGTCCTGGCACTCTGGGCTTTCATGTGAAGCTCGGGCACGGACTGGCTCTTGGTGGCTTTCTGTAGCAGGTGATCAGAGGACAACTGCTGACAAGCTGGTTCCTAGTGCTGGTTGACAATGCAGTGCTGGGTGCTGCCTGTGTAGCATGTGTGCTGCTGAGCTGTGTGTGGAGGAAGAGCCAGATCAAGTGGAACAGGCAGAACCCTATCCCAAATTTGGGTAAATAGTGCATCAAAAAGCTTTGCCAACATAGAGAAGACCTTTCAAGTATTTAGTCTATGGCATAAAACTGAATGATACTTATCAGAACCTGTGTTCACATATAGGGAACTGTTTGTCATGTTGGCCCTCAATTTATAAGGCCTACAGATGTCGCTTTTAACTGAGTCTTGTGAAACTGCCTGGAAATGCTTTATTTTTTTTTTCTTTTGTCTTTTTTTTTTTTTTTTATTCAAAACACAATAGGTTGCAGTGTTACAGTCCTTTATTCCTTACCTAAAACACGTGTGCACACCTATACAGCAAAAGACATCTTGGGCCCCTCATATGTTAAGAGGCGGAATTTCTAATGAGTTCAGCTCCCATACAGGTAGCTTCATAAATTACCAGATTCCCAAAAGAGATGACGTGTCAGTTGTGTGAACTGGAATAAATGGGACTGAGACTTCTCCATCAGAGTTTTGGGAGCTCTCCACGTATGCAAAATCTGAGAGCTTTGCTTTATTGCTACATCAAACAGACCCTAAGTCACAATCAAAAATATTTGGAAATTAGGTAAGAAGAACCTTGATTTCAGGTGTCAGACATTAAGGAAAGTTCTTAGACTTATTCTTGTCTTCCTTAATACGGGCTAATACTACTTGCTTGTCTTGGAATGGCAGGAGGCTCTGGACCTGTCTCTTTTCTCGCTTATGCACTGCCAGGCCTACTTTGAGTTTCTCCTAATCTGCAACCCACAAAAAGTGGAAATCTCATCAGACATGTTAGATCTTTGCCTTCCCCTGGGGTCATTATTCAGTGAATGCCCTCCCTTTGACCTTGCCCCATGACAGTAGAATGCCTTGCTCAGGACAGAAAAGTTACGGGCCCTTTTTTGTTTAGTGAGGAGATACAGTAAAGCTTACACTTAGCCTACAAAAAGTACTTGCTTGTATTAACCTGGACTTGATGTCACTGTCTTCTGCTGGTTTTGGTAAGTAAAAAATACGTGTACGTATTAGTTGGAACAAATGAGACAACCTCAGATACTAGTAATACAGGGTTATTTTTATTAGAACAAGTAGAACTGTGCAGTTCACTGCAGAGGAACACATGCTTCTTGATGCTGGTCAGCTTTGGAAAAAGCCTTGGTCTTTGACTGTTGCTGCTGGCTGGACCAATTAGTTTTTAAGACAGAGGAAAAGTTTTAAAAGAATGTGGATTTGCCAAGCAAAATATCAACCACAGAATTAGCAGACTTGATAATGCTAGACACTGACATCTTCGCAAATTAAACTCCTAAAGTTCTACAAACCTACCAAGTCTGTTTGGCACTCTGTGAGGACAGAAATAATATGCTCAGTTCTTCCAGCATTCAGTTTTTCTCTTGTTTAATAACAGCCTTATTTGAGACAAAACTCTCCTGCCTTCTTCAATTTACCAAATAACCACTAACTGCTAAATCAAACCTGAGGCAGGTGTAAATTTACACTGCCCTTGACTCAGCAGGCACATAAGGACTGTGATTCCTGTGCTAGTGGTTCCAGCTGAGGGTTTGGCTGTGGTGCTGCCTCTGCAGAGGGATACAAAAAGAGGATTTATTTTTTAGTATCTTCTTACATAAAAGTCTGGACCCGGTGCAAGGCATGTGCTCCTGGAAAAGGTTTGAGCTATTCTTTAGGGAGAGTGGGCCAGCAGTGACTATCTTTTAGGCCTATGGTATATTCCAAAATCTGAAAGAGCATATTGCTTATACCTGATCAATTCCAGATGTGCCAATATGCTGGCAGGGACCAAGAAATTTAAAGAGGATAAGAGCTTTTACTTCTCCTTATATACATTACCCCTGGCATATTTCTACTGCATTCTATAGAATAACATTTATTTTTTTAGCTCAAGTATGCTGGTACTTTCAGTGCCGATGATCCATCCTGCACTGTTGAGGGAGCTATATAGCTTTATAGTCTTTATAGCATTTGGCATTCAAGCAAATATCCCACAACAAAGATGATAGCCACTGATCATCCCAATGCTTCAGGCTGATTGCCCGCAAAATTTTTCAGCTTAAAGCTGTGATGGTCATGGCCTGGGGTGTATCACAGACTTCCTGGCTTTGTCCTCAGGGTTATTACAACAATTGTGATGTGCAGAAACAATGAGATGGTGGGAAAGGGCTCTCAGATCCGGGGAGCTTGTTTGCAACTGGTACTTAAGTTTGGAAATTGTGTCATGCGAGGAGACTTAGTAATGTGACTCCAGTTAAATGACTGCTGTAGCTCTTACATAGTAAGTGGGGTACTCTCAGAGGTAGTCTGGTTGCTGGTTTTGAGAGTTCCTTGCTTTGTGTTAGCTAATGCTCTGAATATGTGCACAGGAAAACCTGAGCACAAAATCAATCACTAGGGACTTTGTCAAGGTTAAACGGTGAATTAGTTGTAGTGATTAATTACATCTCACCTCTTAATTCCTGAGCAATTAGAGAATCATACTGCCTTGCAAAACAATTCCCATGCCTTCCCTTTTTTCCTCTATGCTACTTTCCCACAGACCTCCTTGAAAGCTCAAGTGTGGACATGCTGTTTCTCAGCCTGGAGTCAAGACTTGCAAAGAGTCAGCTGTGCATTTCATTTCTGTAGTTGTTCTGAGACAGTTAGTGGTTGTTTAGCCTGGAGAGCCAAATAGCTCTGAGGCAAAGTAATTGGCCTCCATGCATGGTTTGCAACTAATAATACTGTAATACAGAAGAAACTTGAAGCACTGGATGTCTCCTTCCAATGCTGTGACACTCAAGCAACTAGGATACGTTTGAAACATGACAGCTTCCTAATCTGAAGAGTCTACAGGATAAATATGATTTAGTAGGTTAGAACATGCAAAGACATCTTCCTCCTTCCCCTTATGACATAGCATTTTCACTCTTGCAGAGCAGCAAATTTGTATAGCATGCATCTGCAATAGCGTGGGGACTTTTTCCCTGTGTTGCCAACAGGTAGTGGAAGAAGTCAAAGGGTAAAAATATTTTCAGATTTCTGTGCTCAAATTGAGTCTTCTGCCTTTTTTTTTAGCTGGCTAAACTCTGTGATTTGCTTCTTGGACATTCTCAGCATCAGTTTATTAGTGTATGTTTTCTTGAGGGGAAAAAAAGGCAGGAAATGCACAGCTGAAATTACAGCTGTTTGATCTAATTTGTGAAGTTCTAGGATGTGAGTTTGTCAGCCTTGCAAGTCCAGCTCTGTGAGAGAAGCAACCTTTAAGAGATGTGTTAATTTTGTCATTTTAGGTTTGATTTATGAGAGAAGATTCTAAATCTGGTTTAATTTTGGAATGATGAAATAGGAAGATTTAACTGTCTGAAAAAGTTGTGTGATCTGAATATCAAGAAGAGAGAGGTCAGGGAAGAGGAAATATTTAGGATAGTAGGCAGAATAAATATAAGCAATAGATTCTATCTGTAGACTCTATATAAGGAATCTTCCTATGCCTATTTTAGAGCACTTCTCGCTGCACTACCAGAAAGGGGGTTCGGGGCAACTTGCTGAGGCAGAGAAGTGGTTCATATGGCCTATGGACCTACTTTGAACACAAGCTCTGGAGCCCAGTCCTCTTGCTTTATCAGATCACTGTGAGCACATTCCCATGGAAATAGGTGGGATTTCCTAGGAACACATCCTTATAAAAACTTTATTTCACTCCCTCTAATCAAACAATATTTCCATGTAACCTTATGGCTATCCAAACTTAAACTAGATTTTCAGATCCCCAAACCTAGCTGAACCTGAATGAGAGGGGGACCACTTCTCCCTCTGCCATGTAGGAAGCATTTATAGGTCATTATATTACAAAGCTAAACATCCCACTTGGTTTTCCTATGTAAATCTGTTGTATTTCCTAAACCTGTTGTATCTTTTACAATGGTGAAAGTTTGACTTTTCTTTGACATTGTATGTAGTGGTTGCAATAGAACTAAAGTTCTCTTCATTACTAGTGTGCTGTCAAATTATGTTTTTAATTATTATTATTATTTCAATTGTCTTCAAATTGCGGCTTTAAAGACAGAGCACAAGGTAAATTTGGGTCCTTTCCAGCTTTGGAGCAACAGCAGATTTACTAGACTTGAGTGATTTTATTTTTTTTAAAGTTATTAAAGCTGGCAGGCAGAATTCAGCCATTACCAGGATTTTGCATAATACTTCTATTCCCTTACACACTGCCAATTGCTAACAGCACATGGAGCTAATTCTAGGTGGCCCAGCTTCTGGAATCTGCAGGCTGAATTAGTTGAAAAGGACTTAAGACACATTCCCAACTGTGAGGCTTTTTTTAGATGGTAAGTCTTCCTGCAGTTTAAGGCTAGAAGTGGATCCAGGCAAACATCCCCAAACTGGAGAAGAACTATGGATACAAATTTTGAAACTAATATTTTTCTCTACTGGAAAAGAACCCCCTAATTTTCTATTTATTCTGTTCCTCCTTTCCTTAACAAAGCAGTATTTTTCTGATCATGTGAATTTTATTTACTGACTACCAAGTAATTGCATGGTGAATAATTGGATGGCTTTGCAGGACTGGAAATGGAATGCTGACTGCTTAACCTGTAGGTGAGTATTTCAGCCCTGTGTTGCCCCAGCTCTCAAGTGCCTACTGCACGCCATGTGGTGGGATTCAAGTGCATGCCAGTGGAGTCAAGCATGTGCATTGCAAGGAACCACTTAGCTTTGCTGACAGCTCAGGAGGAATGTCCCCGTTACTAACTACCCATTGTCTGGATGCATTGTATCTGTGGTTATCTGAAAACATAGAAGTACTTGTAGTAATCGAAATCTCAATTTGTTCATGCTGAGTACCTGCCGAGCTCTGTTATCTTTCACTGACACTAGATGAAAATTAAATATTTGATTTAGCTGCAGGACTTTAAGTAACTGCCTAAATCACTGCTGGAAAAGTAAATACGATTTTAAAAGAAAAACTTGTAGCACAGAAAATGCCATGAGGAAACGGTACTCAGCACTGGTTTAGCTGAGAGAGGGGAACAATTCCTGCCATTTCTCAGCAGTGGATCTTTTCTGTCTGATGAGCAGCAGTTGATTAGTTACCCTGAGCTGTTGTAATCTGCACCAGGTCGCACTAAAATCCCTGCGTTTTTTGCTTAAGAAGGAATGGTGAAAAAAATGCAGCCCAGCTGTTACAATGTAGGAACTTACAGCATGAGCAAAGCTTGTAAAAAGAAACCCAGCACAGAGAGCTTTTATTCATATGGATAAAGGTTTTTCTCTTTTTCTTTTTCCTTTTTTTTAATTTTTTTTTTTTTAATCTCATGGAACTTTTTACTCCTTTGCGTTTTTTTGCAAATCTTTTTCCCCTTGTTGCTGGGAGATTTAAAACAAACAGTAAAACAACCAAGAGTATTTGATGAACTCTGAATTGCCTTGTTATTAACTAAGAGAATTTCTAGGTTTCCCACTTCCCCAATTGGCCTAAAATCACAAAAATAACCTCATCTTGTTATAATCCTGTTTCACAACTCGTTTTTCACTGCTTAATTCCACTCTAGACTGGATTTTCCTTTCTTCTTAGCTCTCGTTTTTCCCTACCACACATGTATCCACTCTTCCTCTGTCACAAACAAGCTTGCTCACACACCCCCACACATCCATGGTCACATACATCAGGAGTGGTTTACAGCTCAAACTGAAAGATGTTCCTTAACAAAAAAACCCAAAAAAACCCAGAACAACAAAACCTTTCATTGTTTCTGTTGTGGAGTGCAACTAACAAAACAAAGGAAACCAGAGTGGGCAGTAAAACTCTTGTGGTCTGCAAACTCAGTTGTGGGAAATGTGGTGTTAATTTTTCTTATTTTAAAATCCACTAATGCCTCTCACAGAACTTAAAAGAACATTTTGTTTACTTAAAAAAATAAAAAAAATAACCTGATGACTTCATTATATGGGATTTATTTGGGTTCTTTCTTTTTCTTAACTAGGAAAGTTTGTAGGAAAACAGGATATTTGTCCCTGAAGAGGTTGTCTGCCACTTATTTCCCGCATAAACTTCCTGCTGTTGCTACTTCAGAAACTACTGTCTAATCCACTTATGTCCCAGGACTTTAACTCTGCATCTGGTCCCCAAACCATGGACTTTCAAAATGACTTTGTCCTTCCATATCACTCCTGCTGTTAATTTCTTTAGCACCCACTGGCTGGGTCACCTGCCATGTTTGTCCTCATTCTTCCCTTGAATAATCATTTTTTTCACCTCTGTCTCTCAAATTTCCCTGTTTCCCCTCATGCCATTCTTCATAGTACCTAAACTTGAACTGACACCATCTTCTGTTGTATCCTGTGGGAAGGAGGTCCTTACTTTTGTGGATACTTCAGCACTGCCTAACTGCACACAGAAAACACCCACAGCTTTGCAAATCTCCCATGAAATTTTCTTTGACTTCATATCCATTTCTTTCATCCTTGCATTAGTACACTTGTTATGACCTTCCTTCTTTAGTTTAGCTAGTCTCTATGGAACATGGTAATACCATGCCAAAACTTTTTTTAAAATGTGATAAAATGCTATTTTCCGCAATCAGGGCAGATTACACAGTCAGCTGTGTATTAAAAGGTCAATGTGCAAAAACCTTATAAAAGTATCGATCAGTCTGGAAGCTGGTGATATTTTTGTAATGCCCTGGTGACACAATGATCAAACTGATTAAGCCATAAATGATGAGGACATCCACTTCTGCCAGTTCAGCTCCTGGAATAGCCCTTCAGCCCCCAGCCTCACAGTATTCTGGATAAATGT
Source organism: Dendrocincla fuliginosa (assembly GCA_035047845.1). Lineage (NCBI taxonomy): Eukaryota > Metazoa > Chordata > Aves > Passeriformes > Dendrocolaptidae > Dendrocincla > Dendrocincla fuliginosa. The sequence continues at coordinate 42,745,527 of JAWWMO010000174.1, read as the reverse complement.
GCTTTGAGTTCATTGTAAAACTCCAGGTCAATGGACTGCCGAGTACTCAAACAAAGCAAAATGTCCTGACCACGTGCAAAGCCAGCCTACCTGCCTGTACTGCCACAGATGAAATCAAGGCAAGTAAATGTGAGCAGTTGGCAGACCTACAGCAGATGCCATCTGAGTTTGTCTGTGATGAAGGTGAGCTGCTCCTTCTCACTGGTGATGTATTTCCACTTCTGCCTGGCAGTTTGACTGGCTGCTCTTCACTGCTTATTATTATTCAGATAGTCTCAGGTTTGATATAATTTGGTTTGGAAAAAGTTTCTATCTAATTCTTTGTAGAACATAACCACAGTGCAACAGGTTCAAGGACAAAGCCTCAATCTGTCCAAGACTAACTACTGGGGCTATTCTAATGGCTTCAACAAATGAAGCTAAACCTTGAGATGATTTGAAGAGTGTGACGACTGTGGGTAACAGTGGTGGTGGTGGTAGCAGCTTGCTTGTTATGCATGTCACACCAGGAGCACTGCATACCAGCTTTCTTTCATCTGAGTGGTGTGCCAGGACTTTGGGCCAAGCTTATTCCTAACTCTTTAAGGCCCTGATTACCTGGGAGATGCTCCTTTTTTTGCAGTGTCACATACCCATAGCTGGTGACGAGGGAGCTGAAGTGGGAATGCGTCAAGACAACGTTTGTGGCAGCGCACTCTGTATCACAGCCTGTGTTGGCTCACTTGCTAGGCAACCTCTGAATGCTGGCTTTCTCAAGTGTTTGGGAGGAGGCGAACTGATCTCCTTTTGAGCATGGCTAGAACAGAGCTGCTCTGATCCTGAATCATTTTTCTGCCACCGATTAATTAACAATGGGAACAGTTTATTCATTAACTCAGCTTGTCTCTCTTCTCTGCTTTAATTTGGGAAAAGCAATTAAGGACTAAGGTTGATGAACCAGAGTGTAAATACACAAACATCTAGTCCCAAAGGCCTGTGCCTTTATGTAAGGAAGACATTAACACACCTGTAATGTAAATTTCCTTCAACTCTCCTGCGAGAGCTTGTAGGGATGAGGCTATGCAGAGTGAACAGTGTGGGTGCTGTGTTGGCACCCAAACATGACAGAAGCTGGCTGTGGGCCAAGATCAATGTGCAGATGAAGCTGGTGCATCAGGCCCTGTATGGATTTAGTTGCTGCGCATCTGTGCAACTAGCAACAGTGCACAACAACCTTCCATGGAAGGAATTTCATTCTCATTTTCTATCTTTCTAAAAGCCCTCTTTTTAAGTGCAACTACTCGTACTTGCTGCAGTAGCAGAGACGATTTTTTGATATGCATCTAAGAATCTCTAGATCTATCACTGACACGCGTCTGCCGTCTGGATGAAAGGCAACAACTGTTGTTACCATTTCCTGTGCACTTCATGGCTTTTTGGTCCCTTACCTCTCTCCAGTTCCTAGCACTCAGAATGGGGGATAAAAATACTATCAGGTGAATGAGCAACTGGTGTTATCCTGCTGACATGGGATACCTCTTTCAAGTTGCATGTGATTGAAATTTGTAATGATTTTCACCCTTCTGGGGAGCTGCTGATCAGATATAGGCAAAAAGTGATTCTAAGTTTGAGGTATCTTGGCAGCTGGAGGGATAAGCTGTTGAACAGTCATTAACTAACTGCAGACAGACAGAAGTTCTAATGCAAAAGGAAAAGCAACTCAGGGGGAGTGAGATGTGTGCTTTTCTTTGCATTTATTTTTAGCTGCTGTTTCCTATCATGGCCCACTGATACTGCAGTTAATTTTGCAGCAGAGAGTTTGTAGTTTCTTTGCAAACTTGGTTTTCATTTTCCCAAGAGTGTGTTCAAACCTTTAGTCTTGGTCTTGGACTCTCACGTGACAGATTAGGCACCTGCATTATTATTATGACCAGATATTTTCTATTCCCAAGGACTTTTTTTGGCTTTTTGTTGTTGATGCCAGGAAGGGTTTTGTAACAGCCAAGCAGTTAACGACTTAGCTGCTTTCTTCTTCGGTCCTTGGTGAGATGAGCTTGTGAAACTGTGAACTTACTTCACTGTTACATATTAATGGTCAAGAGTGTGAGAGCACCTAGAAGAGAAGATAAGAATACGTTAGGCCTCCATCTGTCAAATGTCTTTGCTGGATAAATTATGTGTGACAAAAGAAAAGAAGGCAGAAAGAGATGGAAGTATAGCAACCTGGAGACAGTAGCAAAGACAGGGCTGACATTGAATGACTAGGTCTTCCAGTCTCCTCCATGAGCCTGCATTTTCCCTTCAGCCCTCTTAGAGAGGATCTTGCTGGCAATAAAATTAGAAATGTAGGTCAAAGCCTGAGGACATAGTGGGAGAAAGCAGCAGCTTGAAACCTCTAGACATTTCTTTTCTGTCCTGTGGAGGCGAATTGTTACCAGACTGATGACAGAAGAATAGATATGGATTGGCCTCAGAAAGCCTGTGCAGAAGGTAGCAGATAATAAAGGATCTGAATCTCAGTGGCACCTCTGCCCCTGATATAGCACAGAGAAAACCAGAACATTTAATTACAGAGGGTTTCAATTACATGAATTGCTGGTTCAATGTGTAGTCAAAAGCCTGTCTGGAATAGGTCCTTCAGGTTGCTGAGCATGCTTTCAAGACAAGATATTAAGGATAGATGAAACATGAATCAAAACTGTCTTTGGTGAAGCTGTACTATGATCATCTCGCCATGAGGCAGATGAAGTTTGTAAATGGGCAAGGAGTGCATTGACTGTGCTTTCTCTATGAACTCCACCACAAATTACTTTGACTTGTGGCAGGTACAAACTGGAGAAATAAACCTAACCCTGTATGTAGCCTGTGAACACCTCTCTTCTGTCAGACAAAATGCTTTCAGATGTTCCTCTTCACTTGGATTTTATGGCTCTTCTTCCCATCCTCTCTGATGTTTGTGCAGCAAACATCAGCAGTGCTGCATGTTCCCTCCTACTCTGGAAACCCAGTGTGTGGAATAAGCAGAGGGAATGAGCAAAGGGAAACTTGAAGTGTAACTGGACATTTGGACTTGGGGAAAATAAGAAATGTTTGTCACTGAGCCTGCATGTTAATGACCAACCAGAGTTGAGAAAATATCAAGCTCAACAGTCTGATCAAGTTTGACAAACTCCTCTTTAAGAAAGGAATTCAAAGCCTTACTTTGTTAGGATCAGTTCCAGACCAGGATTTAGGCATCATGACATTAAGTAGAGTAATTTCTTCCCCCTTCCTGCCAATTCAAAAGCTTGGTTACAGCACATGAACGTACAGGGCTGACTTCTGATCATTACATAATGAATTTAGGTGTCTAAGAATAGCAGTCACACCAAACGGAGGGGATGAGAGAAAGTCTGATCCAGCCAACTGGCAATGCTGATGAGACCGCTCTCTATACTGTCTGGATTTAGAGAGTGATCTCAGAGGTGGTGTTTTGAAATGGAGATTCAGCTTCTGAAACTGCTTCTGGCAGATAAATGCTTGGCCTGTATGCTTTGGGTAAAAGCTGCTATTTTTTCACAAAATTTGTTTGAAGGAGGAGCCTTCAACAACCCTAGTTTCGTAGCTAGATTACTTATGCAGGAAGTATGAAAGATGAGTATAGACCTTTTGCCTGCAATAATGCCATAAATAACTTTCATATGGGAAACCTTGTCACATTTCTTGAGGATGGGTCAGTGTGCACAATGTGCACAGGTTCACTGGAAAGCAAGCAGAAATAGAGTGTAATTGAATAGTAGAGTGCTTGCACCTTGAAACACTAGATTGGTCCTGGTTTCCAATTATTTACTTGTTCCACTCATTTTGAAGACCAGTACTATGCATTCATACAACTTAATGAAAAAATATGGATGGGAAGCTATCAGATGCTGGTTTATCAATAGCTGACAAATTCAAGATTACTTTCTCAATGATAGGGTTGTACTTTTGAGTGTTAGAGTGAAGAACGAGTGTTGGTTTGGCAATTTATATAACAGTAATGGGCCCCCACTGATGTCTCTAGTTGCCTAAAATAAGACAGATTAAGGAAAAGAGAACATAAGACATAAAATGGCCTAATTATGTCTGTTCTTCTGAGCAGACAATATGACAAAGGGTAATTCAACAGGAGAGCAGTAGCCTGGCATGCAGCTGGGTTGCCACAGTCAAATAGACTGAAAACCATCACATCCTCAAGAGGTGTAATTTTGTTCTAAGTGTGTTGCAAACTTTTTTTCTGTGCCCATAAGAAGGGTCTGCAAAGGCATATTAGATTTCTTTTCCATGCCCTCTCCTCTTTTCATTTTTACCTTAGGGATGATACTGACACTTGATCATTATGATTTCCCATGACTCATGCTCAGCAACACAAAGCTAAATTGATTACCAATCCATCCTCCAGGAAATACTGGTGGGTATCCTCAGGAATTTAGGTTAGGTTCAGGTAAACATCTCTCACACTGGTTCTTCTGATGACCAGAGCAATTCGGTCCTTCCTGCTTTCTGTTTCTAACAACAGAAGTCCTGTTCTCAGTTAAATTAAAAAAAAAACAAGTATATACTTGGTAGTTTAAAAAACCCCAAACAACAAAAAACCCCAACAAAACCTTCCATCAGAAAATATAATGCTATACCAGAAGAACCATTTATGTACTAAAATCTCTTCTCAATTTTCCAGAAGGCATCCGAAGCTCATTAAAAGAGGCTTTATTTTAGTGTGGTTGTGGTTTTCATTTTCTCTCTTCTTAAAACAGCTTCTGTCATAGACAAATCACTTTCTCTGGCATTTTCAAGTACATATTTTCTAGCAGTCATGCTAATACCATCACAGGAGGGAAGCATTTAACTATTGCTGTTTCACCTCTGTCTCAGCACTGAGCAGTTCTGTCTTGCAGTTGTCATTGACTGCAGTTTTTGCTGTAGGGAAATGTAGCCACAATAGAGCCCTTCCCTTAAATAATAAAACCATTGAACTTACTCATTGACTAATTTCTGCACTATGCAAACCTATTCTTTTGCATGGTTGAATTGGTGGAATATGAAGAGATCTCCAAGTAATCATGATGTACCCAGGAGGCAGCACACGAATTTGAAATTTTGTTGCAAGCTATGTTGAGGATCAGATAAGAATAAGGGACAGAATTACTCAGTAATGAGGGGTTTGGACCCAGATGGTTGATTTTACCTGAAATCTGCCTCCAGTGTCTGAATGCCAATCTGTGGTGGCCTTATCCACAATGTTTGCCATGTAACAGACTTATCCAAAATGTTTTCAAGTAAATGAAAAACTTCTCATTGCTTTTAACAGGTTTTGTGTAAGGCTTTGATTTGAACACGCATGGGAAGCCTCAATTATAGCCTTCATCTCCCTGCTTTGAAAATGTGGTCTTGGCCACCCAGCATGAAAAAGGCCAACAGCTGGATTTATTTGTTGTTGTATTCCTCACCAGCAATGTCACTCAATGAAGTCTGATTTAGCAAGGTGCTTAAAACACATTCTTAATTTTAAGGCATCTTGTGGGCACTGCTTGGGTGCTTAAAATCAGGCAGGTTGTCACCCAAGTCCTTAAAATTCAGAATCAGAACAGTCATATGCACAACTAGCAATCCTCTTTGATACTACACTACTAACTAATACTGTAGTATTGGGGAATGAAGATGTGACACTTTTGTCCCTGGGGCATTCTGTTGAAGGATCTGAAACAGAGCACTCAGTTGGCAGAGGAATGGAAGAAAGGATGGCCTTGAAGTAGGGAATAGATGACAGGAATGGTGTGGAGTTAGTCACTGGCAGAAATAAACACGTAGATGGAGAAGTAGTTAGAGAGGACCAGCAGTCCCACAACTAAATACTGCAACAGAAACCTCTGCCTGAGTTGCTGCTATAGATGCAGAAAGTTAGTAGGAGACTGGAGCTGAATTCCCTCCTGCTGCTATAGCATGTCTGACCAGTTGTTTGTGGTGGCATCACAATCACACTTGGTGCTCTATTCATGGGTCTCCAGAGCTGAGAAGGTGTAGCAGCATTCTCAGTAGAGTCTACCTGATTACTTGATGCTGGTGTGCTTTCTAGACACTCTAGGGTGGTTTGCTAGAACACTGAAGCTGGCCTGCTATCTCATTGTTTTTCACAAGAAGTGAGCTCGGTACTTTGTTAGCTGTGTTATTAGCTGGTTTAGCAAGTTGAACCAGCTCACAAGTTAAACAATCATTGGGATGGGTACACAGGAAAGGGTACTGTGGGCAGCTGTGGCAGGGGGATGAACTTTCTCTGCATCAGAAATTAGACAAGTTCAACCACTTCTTACAAGATCAACACTTTTCATACCTCTTCATACCCAATAGTACTATCTGTATTTTCAGAGCTTAATGAGCTACCCCAATTCATGTCATCCTTCCCTCTGTAGGGTAGTGCAGCAGAAGGAGGATTATTGTGCAGATGAAGGAAGGTGGTTACTGCAGCACTTGTGATGGATCCTGAGACGATACTGAGTAACAAGAAACTCCTTATTTACTCTGTCTTCTTATAGACCCCATGTCCAATCACTTTGCCATCATGAGACCCTGATTTCCCCTCTTTAGAAGAAAAGAACAGTCTTCCGCCTTTTAAAACTATTGCAAGGCTAAAATATTTATTTTCCAGAAAAAGTAGTTGGTTTCAGCTTCAGACCTATCAGACATTCTCATGGTTCTTGTTTATACACTTACTTTTTAAAAAATGTATGGGAGATGAGAAGACTGAAGGTTAGTAGTCCAAAACAAATTTTAGTGGTTATTACTGTAGCAAATAGTTGGATTTGGTAAACATATGAACAAGACGTTTTTATTCTCAGCACTTTTTTTCCCCCACAGAAGAATGTGAGCCACTCTTTATTAGGTGTAAATTGTGTATTACTGCATCAAGAGAATGATGTGAATTTACATGGGATCGTGGCTTGGCTGAGTCAAGTTCTGCTCCGTTTTGCTGGACTACTTTGTGACTGCAATGAGGCATCCTACTAATTTCTCCTGCAACCCTATTCTTCACATCTCCCAGGCCATGGTGTTTGTGTTTCCTGATTTTAAAGCACAGTGTGTTAATTATGGTCAGGAAAAAAAGACATAAGAGAAGGGAATGTCCTGGATTTGTCTTTTCACTGCAGTTCTTACTGGTATTTTTTCAAAGTAATTATAGGAATGGAAATTACTATGAAAAAATGGCCTTTTCCTACTAACAATCTGTGCTGCTTGTGTATATTTGAGTCAAATCTGCAGACCTTTGTTGACACAAGTTTTATTGCAAGCCCTATTTATTTTCCAGCCACTACTGCAAAATAGCTGTGGAGTAAGGACTGTCTTCAAGGAGAGGGGAAGAGTAAGAAAGCAGAGGGACAAGCAGCGCAAAAGCCTCTTTTGTAGTTTACTGTCTTGTCATAGGCAGTGTTTGCTGCCGAAACTGTTAGCCTCTCCTGCCCCCTCGTGCAGGCATGTGAGCACTGTCAGCAATTCTCTTTTTCAAAAATCTGCCCAGGAAAATAGCAAAATAGAATAAAGAAGCAAAAGAACTTTGAAATATAGCAGTGATGTTGACCAGTTTTATAAAGGATAACTATGTGAAGACAACTATTTAGTCCTGCACTGGAGAACTTACCAACATATTAGCAAAGACAAGGTGTTTCTTGAAAACCTGGTTTTCCAAGCTGTAAAATACAGAAGCTTCTGTAGAGGGTAGATCTGGTGAAAGTCTGTTTACATGTCATGTTCAGATTTAACAAAACTATATCCAAAAGTTTAATCTTAAGAATGGTATTGTCTTGTATTCTCAGGCTAGACATCTGTTCTTCTGGCCTATATGTCTCCCTACCCTGAGTTTTAAAATGGTTTTAAGTGCCCCTAAGTGAAAAAAATTATCATGAAAAATATCAAACAGTTCATCAGAAACAGTATGGTGATCAAATGGTGAGAGGCACTGCAATAGCTAGGCTTTGCATTCCTATTTCAATGCACAGTTTTATGTATCTGCACCAATACTGGACCATATTTAGAGGATTATTTGTTTTGTTTTACTCAATGCTAGCTTAGGCAAAACTTCATTAAGGTTAATGGGAGTTCAGCTGAGCAGAGAATGAATACAACTGGAATCAGAACTATGGTATTTGGCTGGGGATTTTTTGTTTGCTTTGGATTTTTTAGTTTTTTGGTTTTGTTTTGGTGTTTTTTTTTTTTTGTTTTTTTTTTTTAAATCCTAATATAGTCAGGGTCAGAAGGGATTGGTCTGTGTTCCAAAAACATCATAGCAGAAGATATTGAATTGCAGCAACAGTTTCTTCACCTTATTTTTGAGGAACAAGCAGTTCTAGGACACAAACCAGGTTATATAACTAATGCTATTGAGCACACACGTACCAACACTGTCTGTAGTCTTAGATGCCCTTATATTTTGGGTGCAAATAAACTGCTTTACTGCTTTAGAAAAAAGAACAATCAGTAATACAGGACTGATCAAGAGCAGAGAGGATAGGTGGAATGGTCAGGAACACAAGTCCTCTAATTCTTTTTCTAGGGTACCACCTTTTTCGTCATCTTTCTTTGCATAAGTGAAATCCTAAGAACCTCCTTCTCTCAATTCACCAAAAACAAAAACCCCAAAAAACTCAAAAGAGCATCCCAAAACTAAACCCCAAAAATCAAAAGTAAAAAAAAAAAAACAAAAACCCATAACAAAAAACCCACCAAACAACAAAGAGAGGAAATTGCTGCTGTGATTACTATGAACAGACTCTTAAGAACAGATTTATAAGGTCTTCTATCGTCTAAACTGGCTTTGCTTACTAGAAAACATTCCTGCAAGCAGCAGGGCAACATTGTGTTGTACAATAGGGGAAGAGCGGGGCACTTGAATAAATGAAGTCACAGAAGAAAAATCCACTAGCAGTTGTTAAATACAAGGATACAACCTTTGTGTCAAGAACTCCCTAAACTATGGATTGCTAAAGGCCATTGCTTTCCCAAGGGAAGTATAACAGTAAGCTTGCTATGCTTCTTCCCTACTTACTTATAGCCACTGTCAAAAGAGAGAAAATCAGGTAGCTCAATGTTCAATCTGATCCTGCCATTCTATTCTTATGGGTTCTCTTAATCTGAAATCCAAAGAGAGCAAGTTGTGATTTACAAGGAAAGAAATTAAATAGAGAGCAAGGTACACAATCTTCCCAGAACCTGGCAGACCTGGCTGCAAATTGTATAAGTAGCTATGAAAACAGAGAATAAAAACAAACAAAAAACCCCAAACAAACAAACAGACAAACAAAAAGAGCCACGAATGGATTCAGCAGATCCTTTTAAATAATTCAACTTAGAATGATAGAATTGTGGTGGTGGTGTTATTGCAACTTTTTTAAAGCCTCAATTAAGTCTAGAGAAAGAGAGCCAATGCACCTTTAAAACTTTCTGCTTAATCAAGTACAGCGAATGCTCATTTAATGATTGTCTTTTTGTACCAACAAGAAGTAACAACGCTTTTAGCAAAAGAAATGGAATGAGAGAGAAATTGCCTAATCAGCCCTGCTCATGGAGTGCTTTGTGAGAGAGATTATTGAATTTTCAGTCTCTGCAGAATTTTAATGAAGCTCCGTCTTGCTGGAAAATCCAGCCCTTTGTCAATAAAGTTCAATAACTCGACCACCCATGTAATAAGATGTACTGCCTGCAATCTTTCACTTGCCAAAGCCAGAGCCCTGCTGGAGTCTCCCTGAAAGTTGAAAGTACTCATTTCTGTTGTGTATTTTCCTACAGTCTGCATGCAGTGGAATTTGTATTTACTGTAGTGAAAGTGTTTACAGTGAGGTAGAGAAAAATTTTGAATTTTTCTCAGTGTGCTGGTTGCTATTCAGCTAGAATAGTGCCCTGCTGAAAAGGAATACAATGAACCTGTGTTCAGGACCACATCTGTCACACAAAGGGAACAGCAAAACTCTTCATTAAGTTAAGAAATAAGTAACAAGGTACTGAGGAAGAAAAAACTATAAGGAAGGGAGGTGAAAGGTGTTTCAGTAAGGTCTGAGCCGAGGTGAAAAATGAATGGACAGAGAAGCTCAGAAGGCCACTAAACAGCAGAATACCCTTGCACCACTGCTGATGGTTGGTATCTGAGGAAAAGTGAGACCACTGATCTGCCAGACTGGATAGATCAAATTTAAAGGGATGTGCAGGAAAAAAAAAAAAAATAAGAAGAAAAACAAATGGAAGGAAGAAGGAAGGAAGGAAGGAAGGGAGGGAGGGAGGGAGGGAGGGAGGGAGGAAGGAAGGAACTCGGAAGGAAGGAAGGAAGGGAGGGAGGGAGGGAGGGAGGGAGGATATTTAATTTAGCTGGATGAGTATGGAGTGACCCTTATGTATACACCAAAACTTTAGGTTTAAAAAAAACAATCAAATTGCAGAGATTTGTACAGTTTTTTGTATGGAATAACTGGCCATACTGAAGTCCTCTGTGCTGCTACTTTCAAACAGAAATTCTGTGCTGGATTTACAGGACGTTTTCTTGATGAAAGTTTCATTGTGGCAATAACTCATTGCAGTGAGAAACTAGTTTTTATTACTTATCTTCTTGCAGTGGAAAAAAACAGCTGAAACAATTTCTAAACTGACTGGATTCCAAGATGAGCAAGAAAGGAATTAAAACTTCTGAAGAGGAATTTGTGTAAGGGAAAATCTATAGACAGCAATGAGGAGCTGGGATTTGATGAAATCAGGAGAGGAAGACTCAGTTGGTCAGATGAGAGGACACAAAGTTATGCACGGAAATGCTATCAGAAACTGCAGGAGGAGAAAACTTCAGAGTCAACCGTGACATCAAGGTTGTGATGGAAGAGAAGAAACCTGCAGAATGTATGTCATGGAGAGCAGCCGGAAGTGTGAAGAGCTTCTTGTCCAGCTGCCCATAAATGTCCTTCAGACAACTGTTTAAATTAGATGACGCTAATACCACAAAGTTAGATGGACAGAATAGACAGGGAAGCAATTAGAGATACTCAAAGGATGAAGAACAGGCTGTCAAAGATTAGTAATGCAATGGATAATGTCTGCTTTATATAGACAGTAGAAGATCAGAAAGGTCTAATAAAGATTCTTATAAGGTCTGGAAGTTTGTCAATTAAAATAGTGTGAGTAGCTGGAAATGTTGCAGTCTGCTTTGGAAGAATATTGGTCTGCCGCTTAATGAAAAGCCTTGTGGAGGGATGCCAAAAAATGCATTAAAAGTTTCACACTGATTGCACTGGAGGAAAAAGGACTCAAGAGTGGTGAACCCTAGTTCTGAGTACCTTTTCAACTAGGTAGGTGCCTGAAGTTTTTGCTATCCTGACTAATATCACTCACTAAGTTGTCTAGATAAAAGGAGATGTGGTTGACAAAGGACTCCGTTTCCAAAACTGGTCACAGGTAGCATTATGATCCTCTGGGAATTTTCTGACATTCACTGATAAAAAAAGAAAGAAATGAGAAAGGGAACAGGTAAACAACTTGATAATAAATATTAAGAAACACTGCTTAAGCTGCAGGGGTTTTAATCACTGAAAGAATTAGTGTGAAAATAGAAGAAAGCAGATGGAGGGACAGAGAATGGGAAAGAGAAATTGTTCTGGAAGGAAATGGAAATGATGGCACTGCTGAAGAGTGATTTAATAGAATGGAACTGTCTATCATGTTGAAAACTAATCTAAGTAGAAAGACAGATTATTAAATACTTGCAGAAGAATTGTTTTAATGTCCAGCCAGAGCTAAACCCAGGGAGGGATAAGTAGAACATGATCTGAATTTTTAGAAGCAATAAAACTTCTTTCTTGAGTACTAGCTGGAAAATAGGTTTGAGTTGGAGTAGAAGACAATGTATTAGAGAAAAGGAAATTTATAAATAAGGTGTTGAAGAGAGTAGACTTTTGAGCCCTCAGGAACAGACTGTTAAAGAAGTGTGAAAGAAGCAGTTATTTTAAAGGAAAGATATAGGTGCCTGGAAAGTGAAAAAGGGAAAGAGAGAAAACATCAGAGGAAGAAACTCATGAAGTTAATGTTTGAGGCATAAGACATGTCCTAATAGCAAAGAAGAGAGAAGAAAGGATTGCCAGCAAGACTAGAAATCAGAGAGGGTGTGGAGAACAATGAACTTGAATATACCAGTGTTTGTTTGCTGGACTCAGATAATTGCCAGAGCGTTTGTGGTTTATGTCTTAGAACAAATGTCTGGAAAGAGTCCAGGCTTTGTCTTCCTGAGTGTACAAATCAACAGAGATTAGCTGATTATTGATGAACACGAGGTAAGAACCTCTTCCTCTATACTTGCCAACTGAGACTCTCACAAAGATGGGTGTAGGTTAGCCAAACCTTTTAAAAGTCATTTAATTTCCATCTTATAAATTGTTCAGACAAGATATAATGTGCTGTTGAATGATATATCCGAGGTTAATCACGAGTTGTGTTGCTGCACACAGGGCTAGTGGGTAAAATTATGGCCTTCATGTGGAAAGGAGTCTGAAAAGTCTATCTTAATGGTCCCCTTTAGTTTTACACTTCATTAACACGAAGTATTACATCTCATCTTCTTCATATGGAGACAGTAATCCTTTTGGAATGGTGTGTTCTTTATGTTCAGAGAATGTAGTATTTTCTTACAAGGATTCTTGCTGCACGCCTTTCTATGTGTGAATCCATAATGAAAAGGTATTACATTGAGCAGGTGTGTGATTAAACTCTAAGTGGGACAAAGTTATGGCACCTGAGCAAAATGTTTTAAGGAAGGTTATATGCTGGTGGCCAGCCCTCTCTGTAGTCCCACCTGATCCATTCTTGTATGCACAGCAATTCCATAGCATAAGGAACAGAAATAAAGAGACAGCTCAGCAAAAGCAGAAGCCCATAACATGTGAAATGCTTGGGTTTCTATGAAGCAGCAATTTCTGCTATGGGATGCCAACACTTCCAAGACCGGAATTCAGTTGCAGCCTTACAGGTGACATCTCTGTAGGTCATTGTGGCTAATTATATATCTGAGATGATATTTTGTTTCCTGAAAAGGTGAAAATAAGCTGTGAATGGCTGGATACCTTGCTGAGTTGAAATTGCAGGAGATAATAAGATTTAATTAGACTAAATATAAGTTATTGCAACCTTGTTAGAAGCCTACATGAAAGGTAAGAAATATGACTTTTATTCCTAGCTTTGCTACAGCATTTCCTTTATTATGAGCAATTGTTAAATGTACTGTTGCTGTCTAGTACTGTGCTTAGGTTACTTTGCACAAAGTGAGTCACTACTGTATGAGTTAAATGCTTTTTCTTTCTTCTCCTGTATCATTTTATGTCTGTAAGATGTGGCTTATGTCCTCAGTAAAAGATATTCAATGAGCACAAAGTAATACAATAAAAAATTATGCTGATGAGTATGCAAAAGTCAATCCTGCTCCAAAAATAAACATATGTGATAAGATACAGCTAACCCAAACTATAAACGATGAAATATATATCAGTATGAAACTGGGCAAAGCAGCATCTGTACCAGATATAATACACACCAGGACAGTGTGGCAAATATAATTTCATCAAAGAAGTATCACTACTGGACAGATTAACCCTTCAGACAAGAGCCTAGGAATATCCTTGACCTTTATGAACTGATATTTTTTTCCCTTGGGTTCACTCTAAAATCAAACTTTTTCAGTTTAATGCAGCTTAAGTTTTTAAATTAGAAAATGCTAATAATCATGTTACTCTTCTTAGTTATTTAACAGCTGTGAGGGGGAGCCAGCTCCTCTACTTCCCCGGGCCTCCCGGTGTCTGGGGGGGATTGCAAAATCCCCACGTGGTCAGGAGTAAAGTAGTGCAGCACTCCCACGTAGTCAGGTCGTAGAAAGAACCTTTAATTACCTGTGTCCAGGGCATTTAAACCCTTCGGGCGGGGTCTGGGAGGCAGGATGTGATTGGGTAAGGGTTCAGGGGAAGTGTTGTGGTTTGGGGGGCACAGGGGCCAATAAGGGAGCAGGAGGACCAAAACCCAGTGGGAACTCAGGAATAAGGAATGACAGGTGATCCATCCAATAAGGTCAGGAGGAGGGCAGGGCTGGATACCTGGTTAAAAGGGAACAGTCTATTTTCCCATGTGTGCTGGGGATTCTAGGAGTTACAATCTAAACGGGGGAAAATGCTTACAAAAAAGACGCAGGTAGTGCTGAACTACAAAGTCTCTGGTCCTTTGGAAGTTGTCACAGCACTGGTCCTGTCTCCAGGAGCTTCCCTTTCCACAATGTGCAGTCTGGATAATCCTCTGTCTCTGTTTCACGTGTGCTGCGGTAGAAGTCTTTCTCAACAGTTGTTGCCATTTTAATTCTCATTATGTACCATGAAAGGCTATTTTGTCTTTTTATGGAAATAATACTAAGAGATGCTTCTACCCATCTGCTCCATGGATATCTGCATGGTCTCCCTAAAAGGAGACATTTCAATATGCTGTCTGCATGCAGTACAAAAGCTGAATGAGTCAGGGAGGCTGAAAGCGAGCTCCTTGTTTTTGAAGTTGGTAGGAGTGGTTTCAAGCACTAGCTAAGTGCTTGGATTATCTAATAACCACTGGCATACATCATCACAGGTATTTTACATCTTTCATTTTCTTCAGTTCTGTATCAGAGATTTCAGACTATACAGAGTGATGTATGTGAGCTCCATTATGCTGATAAAAGTCCAAACTGCAAACCTTGTTCCTTCTCTCTGAATGCCTGTCCCACCTTCACCACATTATATACGGATTTTTGCTTTCAAGACACAAAAGAGTGCTTAAAAAGTTAGATACTATGACAATGACAAAAATCCTACTTGTGAATCCACTCCTATAAATTTTTCTTTCCCTTCTCTTTTATATTAAGCATATACATATCTCTAGTGTTGTTTAATGTTTGCCTGTATGTTTACCCTTCTTGAAGAAAGTGTTGGAGTGTTAATTGCCTTGTGAAAGCGGATGGCTAGGGAACTCAGGGTAGAATTCTGGTGGATTTTTTTTTTTTTTTTAATATCCCATCTTTTCTTGATTAATCCTGTGGTAAAGCTAGAGGAGGATCTTTTATTTGCTTGGCCTGACTTCCTCATCCTAAAAGGCACTTTGATTTGCATGGAAGAAATTGCATTGGAAAGATTACACAGAAAGGGGCTTATATGAGGGAAAGCTGATTGAGAAAGCTTATTTTAAAAAGTCTGGTCCTTTTAGTTTTGTACTATACATTAAATTAGTTCCTTACCCTTTATACTTATGTGCTTTTGGTATTAAAAAAAAAAAAGTTAAAAAGTAGCATTTTTAATATACCATAAAATCTCAAACACATTTCCCCCAAGAATCTGAAGCTTTAAAGCTGAGAATAGATCCAAGGGAAGAGTTAGATGTCTCTGGTCATGTTGAGAGCTGGGGAAAGGTTAGCAAACCTGACCTCATTCGTTCTTCCCTCCTGGGCGTCAGCAATGGGTGGAGTGCACAGAGGAGTTGCTCTCAACCAGGTTGTTGTTGCTTTACAAGGGAGATCTTGATGGGGGGGCTCCTGTATCATCCCCAGAGGAGTAACATATATTAGTAGAAGTAGATAGACCCAATTTTTATAAAAAGCAACGATAGATACTAAGTGTGAAATGAGATAAATCACCCTCAGCTGGAAGCATTAAAGGTCGTTTGTGATTTAGTACTCAGAGCAGCTTTGAAAAGGCAATCCTATCCCCTTCATTAATCATTAAAAATCGTGTATTGGGTAGCTTTTTTGTCTGCAAATATTGAAAGATGCAAAAGTTTTTCTGTTTTCCCTCCTTGATGTATTTATTGTTGTATTTTTTATGTGTAATGCCCAAAGGCATAGCTTGTCCTTTTACTAATTCTTTTTCCAAAGTCTCTTCTGATGCTGCCTCCTCCAACTTCTTGTTGTATAAATGGCAAAGAGAAAAGGTGAGAAAAGGAATAGGAAGCATTTGGTGTCACAGCTTTGCAGAGCTCTGAAGCTCAGATCTTGTCCCGTGTCTAACAGCGAGTCTTGTCTTGCTGCTAATGAAAGGCCTCTTTCCACAGAAGATGTTTTTGCTGCTGCAGTGGGGCAGTGGCTAACCTCCAGATTCATACAGTTGTTGAAGGAGCCTGTTCCAGACTGTCCTTAGCTGGGTAAAGTATATTTTACTCCATGAGTCATGTATGTAACATATATTTACACATTGATATGTTTTCTGCCCCCCTCCCGGGAAAATGTGAAACTATTTGTCCCACTCACATGAATTTCTACTTAGCAATGGATAAAATTCAATGGCACGATAAAAATATCAGTTTATTCTAGTGAAATGTAAAGAAAATAAATTAGCTACTAGATATGAAAAATGAAAAGAGAATAGGACTTTCATAATTACCTGAGACTTAAGCTGAGCTTTAGGTCTTCTTTGTTAAGTTCATTTGGTAGAGAAAAATAGGTAATTGTCACAGTTTGTGAGAATAGGGGTCAGTTTCTTTCCAAAACTTATCTTCTGTCTTGAGCTCTGTGTTTCCTTGGATAACCCTTTTGTCAGTGGTGATAAATATACTCCCAAAGATTTCCAAAGACTTCCAACTTTGATGAGCAGTTCAATCAAGATGCTCAGTTATGACATGACTTCAAATGAATTAGAGCATTTTTTTTCCCCATACAATTGGGATATGCCTCTTCCTATAAACTGGTTAGAGAGAATAAGCGTTTCTGAATTGTCACGCCAATTTCATCTAAATCTGTAAGGTGTTACAGCCTACAATTTGAGAACAATTTAATTATCTGAACATTGCAATGGTAATAAGGAAGACTGCTTATTGCTAGCTCACAGCAGAGATTACACACGGAGGGTAATGAGACAAAGCTGGCAGACAGTAGTAAACTTGGTCCTGGCAACTTCCCAGTGTGAATTTGCTGGATTTGGAGAAGTGTGGGCATGTAACTGTTTTCATGGCCCTGTGGGTGCTTATAGATGGAAGCCATTCTGGGAGGTGCCAAATGATGCCATGAAGTCCATGGATATACAGTATGTATTTTACCTCTTTGAGGCAAGACCTGATGGAACCCCTTAAACTAGTGTTTTCATAGAGGCATCTTTCACTTAGCCTTTATATCTGTATATACAGTCTCAAAGTGACTCAGCATTAAGTAGTGAGTCAAAAGAAGCACTCACAGAGGGCAGTAGAATTGTATGGGCTTTCACAGTATCACATTTGGGTCATCATGTGCCTTTCTAGCTTATTTTTCATGTTTCTTATATCGGGCCTTCCACTACTGTGAGAAATAAATGACTCAATATTCCTGCCCTCTTCCAAGTGGGCAGAATTTTTTACCACTCCCTGCCCCAACAATTGATGAATAAGGGTTTTGCTGGGAAGATGAAGGGAAGGTGAACCCAGGTCCCCTGATTTGATCTATTATGCACATCTATGCCAGCCAGGATCATAGAGAGACCAACTTTATCTTATGTAAAAAGTAATTGATGCAGCATATGTGTTGTAAGGCTCAATAGTGAGCCTTTTATTTGCACTCTTCTGCCCAGCTGCTGGTTCTGTAACACGAGATCTATGCCAGGATACAGCCATTTGAATGTGTATTTCATAGCTGTATTTTCAGTAGTTGTGTCTCAAAGTGGCCCTTTTTGACTTTGGTGTTATCAAACATCCTTTGAGCTTTGAACTCCTGTACTGTGACATTGCCACCCTCTTCATAAACTAACAGCTGTGCTCCGATGTCTGCTGGCCTCTTGTTCAATTTCTGTATTAATAGATGGCTCTCCTTCAGTAGTGTGTGTCTGACCCAAGTAGAATTGGGTCTGACTGACGGTATTTCATTCTGTCATTGCCTGTTGCACTTTGGAATGTATACGGGTCATGAGACTATGTGGCTAGCATGCCACTGCACCACCAGTTTCCATTTTTGTTCTGGCTCGTGTTAGCTCTTCATCAGTTATTTTGGAGAAAACTACGTTCAATGAAAGAAGACCTTCTATTTGCAATGTGAAATCCTTGTTTGGAATCCTTCTGAGAGCTGTGCCTATCACAGCAGTATATATGCTAAATGGGAGATAATTCACTTTTTTCATATCTTCACAGTCTCCATTTTATTTTCTTCTTTCTTTTTTTTTTTTTTTCCCCGCTTGATGTTTTGATGATCGACAGATTAGGCATGCTGTAAATCAGTTACAAATTCACTGTGCCCTGGGGCCCACCATCTAAGAAGGATAACCTTCAGAAGCAGGTGGATATGGCTGATGTCCACAGAAATGGTAAGCATCTTGAGAAACAGCACACAAAGCCAAGCTAGAAGGCAGTACAACATATTATTCCTGCAAATGCCTGGACTCGGCAGAATAGTGGTTGTGAAAGTGTGCAGTGTGCTGATTGAATCTGCCTGAGTGTGGGCAATTGTACCTATTGTTCATTCAGTCATAATGATGAAAACCGGTCCTTTTTTTTTCCTTCCTCCATCCCCTTCCCTCCCTTTGCAATGTGTGACTTTTTCTGTACCTTCCTCTTTGTGACCTCTTTGCAAATGGTCTTTGCCAAATGAAAATGCCACCTATAATGGTTATACTCAGAAATAACGTTGCAGGCTGTAATAGCTTTTCATGCAGAAGTAAGCCGTTATTTTTGAAAATGTGTATTCTGTACAAGACTAGGTAATATGTCAAAGCTCGAATATGGAACTCTGCTTCTATGCTATCTCCATAATGGTGAAGCAACAATGTCTTGCCTCTCCTTACCAAATCCTTGATATATCTTGAATGGCGATCTTTTGATATTTTTTGATAAAAATGCTTCTTCTTCCTGTTTATGTCAAACAAAAGTGTCCAGAACTGTAAAATGACTGTATATGTGTTGCTGTTGCTGGGGAGGAGTTTGTTTTTGTCTTCCACCAAGCTTCTTAGGTTTTAAGATCCTTTCTGTGCTCCCTTACTGAGTTACATGATCTCTGAATTTTAAAGATGTATCATTAAGGTTTGATTAAATAGTTTCTGGTCAGACAGAATCTCTAAGAGAAACCTTCAGCTATATTGTTCAAATCTTTTTTCCTCAGAAAGCTCATCTTCATAACTTACTGTATCAAAGAATTTATTAGCCTGAACTGTGTGAAACACATAAAACGCATTTGCAAAGTATGTCAGACAATGGAAATACCATCCAAATTGAGCCTTTGTAAGTATAGTTTATGTCTCTGGGAACCTTTCCGCACCAAGCCAGTTTGTCAGCCATTCTTCCTAATTGTTGTGCTCTTCACAGCGTTATTTGCTCTGGTGGAAGTTTTCAGCTACTTTTAAAAATGTCAGATGAGATCATGGTCCCTTTTGTCTATATTTGATACCTATTAGGGCTGGCTCAAGACCCAAGTGAAGTGGATAGCTGAACTGGGGAAGTAGTATAGACCCATTTCCTCACTTTTCTATGTCAGAGCTCTGCAAAGCCAGATTTCTTGCTTCTGATGCCACTCGGGAATGGCTGTGATCTGTGGCATAGCAGGTATGAATGCCTGTGAAAAAGGCAGTCTCTCCAGGGAGCCAAAATTACCCTTCCCGATCATTTCATTACTTGTCAGGAGCAGAAAGTGTACTCCTTCAACAGTGAAGTTAAGCCTCAGGACCCCGTTTCTCATACCTGCCTATATATGCCCAGGCCTATTCCTTCTCCATGAGACCACAGAGCTCAGTGTCAATCATGCTGCCTGACACCATGAGATTATCACCGTGATACTCTGCAGTTCTGTGAATGGCTCACTTTTTGACTGCAAGCAAGTTACCTTCTCTGTGCCTCCTTTTCCCTCAAAGAAAATGTGAAACATCTTTCCTTTTGGAGGAGGTAGTGAAGGCTGATTAATATTTGATTAATGTTTTCAGAAACAGTGCTAATTACAAACTCCATTCACCCCTTCTTCCTGTGACAGTACCATGAAGTGTAATCAATTACAGTCAATCACCTAGAACCAAATAAAGAAGCCTTTAAAAGGTAAAATGTAACTATAGTGCATGCTAGAGGCTAAAACCTTAAGGAAGAGGTGGAAGTGAGCTAGTTTTGATAAGTATTTTTTGATTATGCTAATAGAAAATCATGCAGTACCTAAATGTAAACAGGCAATGTGAAAGTGAAAATGTGAAATGTAAATGTAAATTTTCCTAGGTATATTCCTAGGGTAAAAAACAAATCGGGAAAACAGTTTGTGAGTGTCTATTTCCTGTAGTCCTAAGAAGATTAGTATGAGAAGGATAACTCTTACTCCCAAACTCCCAGCATCAGGGTTGCTTTGGGAGATGCACAAAACACACTGTTAGTCAGGGTCTGATGCCGTATTTTAACTTCAAGATGAATCTTGCCCCTGAATGATGATTTGTTTTTCAGTTTGGTAAAAGCCATCTAAACATATGCAAATAAGTCTTAATTTAAGGTTCTACAAAAAGAATCTCAATTATTTTAAACCTTTTTTTGCTGTATATGTACATGTGTGAATGCAAATGCTTTGTCCCTGAAATGAATTTTCTGTCAATAGCATGCATATGGGAACTCAGCAGATATTTGCTTATACAATGAAGTGGGTGACAAGAAAGTACTTATGATTTGATGGAAAGAATGTGAAAACCATTTGTCAACTGCTCAGTAAGGTGATTGCTGAAGATATTTAACAATTTGCTTTGATGGTGGTGTGCATTTTCTAATTTATTGGATGCTTGCTTCCTTCATAAAGTAATTTATATATCATTAATCTTGCTTGAAGGCTGGTATCTTCAAGTTAATTTAGTGATTATTTTCTTAGATAATCTACCTGCTAGGAAAGTGTGATGTGATCAATATAGAGAAGTAATCTAGCTATCAATGATTTATGAATGTACATGTACAATATACACCCCACCACACTTGACCTCTCCACTCAAAGGCATTCAAATTTATTTTGGGGAGTGAAATATTTTATTCACATCTTTTGGCACTCGATGTTGATAGCAGCTACGATTTATAATGGCAAAGGGTATACATTGATTGATTTCTACACTCATCTACCTAAACATTTCTAAAATGTTGGAAATTAGCACTGATTCTTCAATAACCTCCATGAAGCCAAAGTCATGAATCAGTGTGCACTGCAAGATCTGGGCCATAATCAGTATTGGGAGGACAGACTGATTCTTGATTGAAGAAAGCAATTAAGCATATGCTTAACTTCGAGCACGTTTTATGCCTATGGTAATCAGCTGCCACAAAACTCATGTACCTTTATAGCAAGAAGAACATTGGAGCCCCAAGAGGACAGTCCAGAACTTGTCCTACGCACCTGGAAATCACATGAGGTTGCTACAAGAAAAACTGAAATGGTGTAAGGAAGTCGGCTGAATAGGGAGAAGTGGTGCCCATTTGCTTACTAGATAACTGTGTCCATGTGTGCTCCTGCAGCACATGGATGCCCTGGAGGTTCCTTTGAGACCTGTAGGTGTGACTATCCAGTGAACTTTTTCTTAGTCACAGCCTTGACTCCACCATTGCAAACACTACAGGACCAGATATTGTGGTCTAAGGATGCAGCAAATATGAGATTTGGTGCTTTCCTGAAGGTAGAGGCTATTGAATCAGACCCTGTTCAGCTGACCTTCAGTCAGCTTCAGGGATTAGTATTCTTTCTTTTAGTATTCTAACCTGATATTCCTGTTACAGTAATAAAAGAGGAAGAGAGGATCTATTTGCTTTTGGTGGAAAATGTAGCTTAATGAGAAAATAAAGTGGTTTGGAGAAAGTATGGTTCTACCTTGTGTCTTCTCCCCAGCTGCAAGGTTTTGAAAAAAGCTGAGTAAATAAATATATTTCTGATAAAGTCCATTTCCACTGCCTTCTGTGAATTTGCTGGTTCAAATTGGATCTGGAAATAAAATTAGTAATACTTTCAAGTGGCAGATATTTCTATCATGTTTTTAAACTAAAGGGTTGTTTTCCTTGAAAGTCAGTTCTCAGCAGATGTTCTGGATGATAAGACAGATAAATCAATGGTGTAATGGTTCTGAAATTAGAAGGCCAATACCTGTTCTCTGTTAGTCTCATTTATACCATGTAAATGACAGTGCAACATGCACTGCTTTATTGTTTCATGGAAGAGTATAGTCTAAAAGTTTGGGAAAATAACTGAACTTTGGATTGTCCATCTGAAGTTGATTTTTGAACTTCTAAGGTTTACTTATCACTGAAGCTAATGTGTTCCAGAAAAAGCTACCTCACTTTGTGACCTTCTAATGACTAACTATTCTACTCTATTCCATTTTTTATTTCACACCTCTCACCTTTGTATTTGGATGCCATTGAGATGAATGCCTTGAAAACTGATTGAATTCAAAGGACTCCAACTTTTCCCTAATTTTAGTTTTATAGAAAACCTATTTTTTGCTCCAGCTAGCTGGCCTCTTGGAGATTGCTTTCTGACAGTAACCTGGGAACACTGCAGCCTATTATCGTACAGGATCAAAGGACATGTCTTTTTGCAGTGGAGTCTTTTCTAATCTTTTATCAACCATAGTAGCAGAGAATCTGTACACAAAAAGCTGAAACTATTTGGGCTTTATGATGTAAAGGTTTATTTAATTATTTTTTTCACATTAGATGATGTAGCTTGAAAAATGGCTCGGGTCATTTCACAAGATGTAAAGAGATAAAAATGTGTACATCACTTTGAAATATATGGAAAACATGGAATCATAGAATAATTTAGGTTGGAAAGGGCCCTTACAATCATCAAGTCCAACCATTAACTTAGCACTGCCAAGTCCACCACTAAACTGTGTCTCTGAGCACATCTACGCATCTTTTAAATATCTTCAGGGGTGGTGACTCAATCACTTCCCTGCACAGCCTGTTCCAATACTTGACAATCCATGAAGAAATTTTTTCCAATAACCAACCTAAACCTCCCCTGGCGCAACTTGGTCATTTACTCTTGTCCTATTGCTTGTTATTTGGGAAAAGAGACTGAAACCCACTTCGCTATAATGTCCTTTGCAATAGTTGTTGGGAGAGATAAAGTTTCCTCTGAGCCTCCTCTTCCCCAGGTTAAACACCTCCAACTCCCTTGGCCACTCTTCATAAGACTTGTGATACAAACCCTTCATCAGCTTTGTTGCCACCAGGCAGCTCTTCAGCCTCTTTGTCCTCAGCCCGTAGCACTGCATGGAGTTGTGACTGAAGTGCAGGACAGGGCACTTTGCCTTGTTGGATCTCATACAGTTGGTCTCAAGTATATAATAGATGTTATCTGTTACATAAGAGACATTATATGGCCACCTGCTGCCTATTGTAAAGAGCATGGAGCAAGGTCTTACATTAAAAACAAAAAGGCAGATATTTTTTACCTGGATGCTTACGGGATCAGCTGGTTTTTGCTTATATCCAAAACCACACTGATCCTCCCAACTCCTGTTCCCATGATTTAGGTGCTTAAGTTTTCCTTAATGAAGTTTTCTAGGAAACTGTATCTTCAGTTAGTATTGCCTAGCAGCACGTTGGATGGAGGGTGAACAGTGCTGGGATCTGAAATACAGATATTCCTTCATCTGTTCTTTAGTGTCTAATGCAAGACATTCTTGGAATACAGCAAGCCCAGGGATCCCTGCGCCAAGACAAATGTTTTACCTTAAACCCTTTTATTCAGTGACTTAGTCATAAGAGCTGTCACTTCAGAGATGGAAGACTGAGATTAATTTTCTCTCTGCCTGAGAAAGTTTGAAACTGCATCTCCTACACTAATGGTTTGAATAGTAGTCAATCAAATATCATGGAGGGAATAATCTTTTTTTTTTCTCCTTTAAATTGTACCAGTTCATATAGAAAAATAAGTGACTGTGAAAATCTGGATAGGGAAAAGATGAGGATATTACTGCTTCAGAATTACAAAGCTGCAGGGGAAATGGGAAAAATATTTTGCTTCAGTTAACCTTATGTGTATATTCACTGCAATTACACAGACACTGAAACTCAGGTCTCCCCTTTGCCAGGTGGCACAACCATCTGTGTTTCTGTGGATTTTATAAGACGAAAAAGGTCCTAAAATATTGATGTTGTACAATGCTTGATTACAGTTGCAAGGGCCAACTACCTTTGAGAATTTAGCACCAACATTTTGCAATAGCTGGGTGTTTTATAGTTAGTAATTGTGGTAATTATCTATTATAATTTGCATTTTTATATACTTCATTCTCTTAGGTGAATAATGATAGTTTAGGATTTAATTACCACAAAGGCATATCCTTCTTGCCTCTAATTTAGTCTGTTCTACTACACCTGTCTCTCATCTGCTCTGTTCATCTAAGTCACAATAAGATGGGAATGTATTTCATGGAATCATAGAATGGATTAGGTTGGAAGGGACCTTAAAAATCTAGTTCCACCCCCACTCCCACCACTATACCAGGTTGCTCAGAGCTCCATCCAACTTGGTCTTGAACACCTCCAGGAATGGGGCATCCACTTCTTCTCAGGGCAACCAGTTCTAGTGCCTCAACACCATCACAGTAAAGATGTTTTTACCTAACATCTAATCTAAACCTACTCTCTTTTAGTTTGAATCCCTTCCCCCTTGTTCTGTTGCTACATGCTCTTGTAAAAAGGCCCTCTCCGTCTTTCCTGTAAGCTCCCTTCAGGTATGGGAAGGTATTTGTCTTCTATACTTTCCATTACTAAACTGTCTCTCTTCCATGTTATTTAGTTCTCTGAGCTGTTTCAGTTTGTATACCATTCTCTAAACCTTGGAAGCTACGCTTTTTTGCCTGTTTTTTGCTGTTTTCCCCTTGTTTAACATGCTCTTAAAAATAAAAATAAAACCATATTGTAGCTCCACTCATTTTAAGCAATATATCTTTCCTCCTGAGATCCTTATTTTTATAAACATTTTTAGAATGTAAAGTGAAATATAAATATTTTTAGAATATAAAGTGAAAAAGTCACCCTAAAGGAGAACTGGCTAATAATGCAGAACAGAAATTTTGAACTTGTTCACTTGCAACTAGGCCAAATCTGTGGCTGAAAAAAGAGTGCTGAAAAATTTTCTGATGACAGGCCATGTCATTAAACTTCCTGAATACTGCATTTTCTTATCAATATGGCAGCCCTACAAAGACTGTTTTGATTCTGTTCTGTTTGATTTTCTTGTGCTTGACTTAATAGTGCTGATTGATGCACAATTTACAAAACTTTTTTTAAGACAAGGCATTCACCCCTCAAAATAGCCAAATATTTCTAATTCTCAAAAATATATTGAATTTTGCCCTGTTCTCTGTTCTTAGTGAATGCCAGTAGAATAATTTGCCTCTGGTACTACTTTACAGTGATGAAAGTAGGATTCTTGAGATCTGAAGGTTGCAACTTGAAAGTTGCAACTGTTGAGCAATGTCTGCAGCTCTTGGAGTATAGTACAAAAGAAGACAACAACAACAGTCATGTTATTCACTTCCCTTTATATTTCTTTCCTAAACCAGAATATACATAGGAAGCTTTTTTTTTTTTTTTTTTTTTTGCTGGGTGGTGTCCATAACTGCTGCCAAAGTATGACATTAAGAAGCTAAACCTCTTTGCTGAAGTGATGTCCAAGACTAAATCATCTGTCACATGGCATTCTACATCTGGGCACACAAAAGCTGTTTATGGGAGATTCCCCCATGGGTAGGATCACTGCAAGTGATTGGTTTATAAGGAAAATTCTGGCATCCTGAAGTTAGGAAATACAGTCTCTGTGTGGAAGTTACTGCTGGGAGGCGTATGTCTCATTCAAACCTGCTAGGCTATATACTGTTAAATCTGGAGAGGAACAGGAGTATGATTATGAAAATGTAGCTAGATACCTAGGAATAAACGAGCAGAGATTTTCCTGAGATATGACATTGTAAGTGCAGAGCACGCAGTGTCAGTCAGGTGGAAGGTTGTAGTAGCTGTTTAAAATCAACTGAGCTTAATCAGTCAAGCAGCAAATTTTTGGGAAACGTGATTTTCTTTTCAAACTAGGCTGGACAGCAGGTTCTTCTGTAATATATTCCACAGCAGTGCCAGCCTCCAGCCATTAGTGCTGGGCTGATGGATTTACCCTGCATTACCATGGTGAGCCTGAGGTTTGGATTTCAGCCTTCTGTATTTATTATAAATAATACTTAAAGATTTCAGAGTTTGGGAAAATTTGGAGCTGCCCTACGCTGGATGAAGTGACACTGGTAATTTAAGATACAGTAGGAGTCCAAGCTATAGTATATCTGCCTAGAGGACAAGAGGTGGAAGGAATGGAAGTTTTTGGGGTGATGCTGAATCACTGGGATCTTTGTCCACCATTCTGTCTCTAGGAGTTGATGAGCAATAATAGTATGAGCATCATACTGCTGGTATAGAAGCAACATCTGGCTCTTCAACAACAATACTGGGAGCAGTGTGCTGTTACTAGCACAGGTGAATTTCCACTCTACATTAGATTCCCATAAAATACTAACCACTTCTGCAGTCGCAGTCTTTGATTTCAAGATGCTCAGTAATCTGAGCCTGGTACCCCAAAAGTCACCTAAAACTTCAGAATGAGGATAGTCAAAGGCTTCTTTTCTCTGCTAGAGATAAATTATCCACAGCAAGCGGAAGACTTGGATGTGCTGGAAGTAGAACTGTTGCTAGGTCAGACTGTGGTCATGGTGGACCTTAAAAGCATCTCAAATATCACTACAGTTCATAATGATGTGCCACTTAACCACCTTTGGTAAGGCAGCTGAAATACAGAAAATGTTCAATAAGTAACTGAACAATAAACCCACCTGAAAACCTCATCTTCTCTGAGCAGTAAAGCAAAAAGCAGAGAATCTTCTGCGACAAGTATCAGTCCTGTGCAAGTGCCAATAAGCTGCTTCTAAAATGTGTAGTAAAGGTATGGTAGAAGAGGAAATTTAAGAATCTGAGCAATATTATGTCTCATGTTTCCCATCTATTTCCTCTTTCAGTTTTTAGAATTCAGTTTAAGGTATGTTCTGATTGAAAAGTTTTTGAGCAAGACCATTTAGTCACTTTGCTAAAGTATTCTCTTCTAGGATAAGTCACTCTAGTTTTATTCTATCTCCAGGACCATCTGGACTATTGACTATACTGGTAGCTGATAACAGGTCTTTGCCGTAATACAATAAGCAGTTCATGACTTCCAGTTCAGAAAATCCTGTTTTCTAAGTGGAAAAAACCCCTGAAGTCCCATTGACATTCAGAAGGCTCTAGATCTGACTTACTAAAAGCAGACAAGACAGGTATGTCTTTTCATTACAGTGATGAAATGAAATTAGCTATTTTTCTTTGAGTTGAGAAATCTGAAATGGGTTAAACAAAGGTCTTCAATCAGATTTTCATAGTCCATATCCTCATTTGTGAAGGACCCATATACATTTGCAACAGAACTACTGAGAATCTTGTACATGAAGACTGAGTGAAAATGTATATGTATGAAAATAGCAGAGAAACCATACTATTAAAAGGTGCTCCTAAAACATGTAGCATGAATTGTGTGAGGCACTGAATTATTAAATTAATTATTGGCTTGGACCAACTCAAGTGTGTGTGTGTGGGGGAAGGTACAAGTCAAATTTCATCAAGGTGAAGCGGTACCCTGTCCCACTCCCCAGCCCCTTAGAGCTTCCCTGTATATCCCTGGAGAAGCTGTCAGTTACTTGCACACTGGGAGCGTTGCCCACACCACACCCTGTGGAGCTCCTGACCCAGCCTCAGAATGCCCAGCACCCTGGAAGTCCCACCTGGGAGGGGTGGCCACAGGGAGCCAGAGCAGGTAAAACCCATGATATGTGTGACAACACATTGCAGCCCTTCCATTTCCCAGACTACCTGGTAGGTGGATCTGTGCTGGATCTCGGGGGGTAGCTATAACTCTTTCTTTTTCTCTCTCTTCTTCTCTTAATCTTCATTCTTGATATTTGCTAACTTAAGTCTGAATGGGTTGGATTTTGCTAAATTGTATGAATTAGCATGTGCTAAGTCAATGTTTTGTGGAATGGTTTATTTTGGTTGAATGTCGCGCTTTAAACTTTTTCCAAGTTCCCTTATTTTCTAAAGTTTGCTGGTAAAAGTGTGCTAATTGACCTCCTGAGAAAGGTGTAGTGTCTTCTCCCATGCACTCTCTCAAGGTATATAAAGAACTGAAGGCTTTTTTACTATATCTAGTGGGTGGATTTTTGGAGCCTTGTGTATTTTTGGAGTAAAATCCCTTTGACGACCTTGTAGCTCAAATCTGGAGTCCTGCAAATTGTTATCCAAGAAAGCAAATATTTTAAATAAAATCTGTAAAATGTTTATTTGCATCAAGATGAGAAACCTGTTGCCCTGACAAGGCCATAGCAGAGATGACTTCTCAGCAGAAGGCTTGTGCTCTGATAGCAGGAAAAACGCAACAAGCTAGGGCACGCTGTGCGTCATTTTTTTCTGTACCTGTTACCCCAGCAGAAACTTTGTCTCAGATTCATCAAGGATGAAGCAAAAACATACCTTGGGGTAAAAGATTGTGATACCTGGTGTTGCTGCAGCTGAGTCTGAAATGACCCTATGTGGTGATGCTTCTATACTTAATTGTTGGGGAAAACAATCAGTTTTAATAATCTGTCTTCATCATGAATGTTTCCTTGTTGTGAGCTTATAGATCTCTGAAATGAAATATAGTGTCCACACCATCATATTTAAAAATCAGTAAGATTTTCATTTAGGAAAAAATCCTCATAAAACCACTTTGCCTTCAGAATAGTAAAATCAGGCTCATACCAAAATTAATTCTCATAGATAAGCATCTCCTGATTTTATATGGGTATGAAATGTGGACCAGAATTTTGTAGATCAAATAATTGTTTTGCTGAAGGTTCTTTAGACTTGTTTGCTCGCTTTATCTCCATGGATATGACTGCAAATATAGCCACCACATTATGAGTGGGTGACCTGCAAGAAAAATGTTTCTTGGCCATTTGGTGGAGAAAGTGTTCTATTTGCGCTCCAAAAGTGAGATGATGGCTCTGTCTGCAAGACTGGATGCTCATTTTCACCAGCTGATACTTTAAGGGGTAAGTGGCTGTTCAGCTCAGTGTTGTTAATGGAGTTAAGTGCTTGTGCAAAGGAGTCTGACAATAATGACTAACCCGTCTGAAAGCCACCAATTGTTGTCAGCATCTGGCAAAAGGCAGCCTCATACCCTGCAGCCTGAGTTGTCTTCTTCCCTTAAAGCACCATTTCTGCACATCTTTCTGGTTGATTTTGTCCCATCAAGTATTGTCATGGCTGTGATAACCTTGTTTCCCAAGTCTTCAGCACTCACCCCTGACCAGTTTATCTCAAAAAAACTCTTTGCTTCCCCTTCAAACATTTATTAACTATAGATAGTGACTACAAAAGCCCTTATACGACAGAGTTTGAGTTTTTTAGTGATGTTATTATGCCCATAAGCTCCAAGACCAAGAATCATGCACTGGGAATGATTTTTCTTCATAATTCAAATATTCCGAAGAAAAAGCTGATTAGAACATTTTGTTCTGGTTTTGCTCATTACCCCAAACATATTTACTGTAATGTATAAGTAAATGATGTAATTATTGTAATGGGTAATGTATATTATATCATGAAACATGTTTTTTCTTTATTCAGTGGGCCTACATTGAATCATTTCAATAGAACTTTCAATTGCACTTTTTATTGTCTTTTGATTGTTGTGTCTTCAACTGAACTCATTGCTGCTGGAAATTATACAACCTGTGTAAATGTATAAATGAACCGTCTAAATACTTTTATACACCTGTTTGCAGCTGAGTAATGGGCACTAAACTCTGCTCCTCTGGTTTGGCGACATAGATGTAACTGTCTAAGACAGTGCTGGTCAAGCTGGGACCATGTAACAAGCATCTGGAGAAAGGTTTCCTGAATTGAGTTTTTGGATCTAAGTGTATAAAATCTGCCCAAGCTCCGTGCTGCAGTACTGGTGTCTTGGCAACCATTTCTATGTGGCAAATTTGCTTACAGCCTAGGTACTTAAAATGGTGTGTTATGTAAATGCTGTTGGTTGCTATCAATATGTTTGGATGGGTAGGTAAAATGTAGACAGCTGTATATTAGAAAGGCCCTGTTATGAGCTAGTTGGAACTGATTGCTCTTTTGCAGAAGCTCATGTTTTGCTGTACAAAACTGAAAGAGAAACTGGATGTTGAAAAAAGGAGATCTGGTAGACTTCTCAGCTCCAATGATTACTGGGCAATGTACCCAAATCTCAACATCTCAGGTCAGGAAGAAGGGATTGTATTCATATATTTAAGTATCTGCAGTGTGGGCTTCCATACCTGAGTGAGTTATATAAACTTTTATAAACATGGTAATCTGATGTAAATGTGTAGCTGAGAATTTAGTATTAAACTGAAGGCTGTTGGCAAACTGTTTGATCAGATCAGTCACAGTGTAAACTCCAACGACTGTATATTGACCAGATTTCCAGTGATCACATAGTGGTTCCAAACAACAAACAGAGATGTTAACATGTGTTCAGCTGAACCTAAGTACCTTTGCTTCTTAACAAATATGTGGTGTATATGCCAGATCATGAAATCCAATGCTGCATAGATCCTTCAACATTTTCATGGAAGGTTACTGCTTACATTCGTTAGATGATTTCAAGGAAATTTACAGGCACATACTATGGCTAAAAGTATTACCAATGGCATATGACTGAGTGTAGTGACTAACATTCCCAAGCAGTTAACATTATAACTATTTACATTGGTGCAGTTGTCCGAAATGCACGCATAAATAGAAAGCAAAAGATTAAAAACAGCCCAGATAACTGCGTGGAAGTCAGTCTGCATGAATAAAAACTGAGCCCTGTTGCTGTCACATAGGCTGTGCTTGACATCCGTATTGAGACCTTGTATGGGGAGTGCAAGGCTAAAAATTGCTAGAGTCAAATTCAATACAGGCACCTTCAGACAATCCTTTTCAAAGTTTCTGTTTTGTGGTCTTGAAAGCAGGTGTGCAGTTTGTTGGAACCTCATAGGTGCTCAAGGCAGTAGATATATCTTGCAGTTGGTCGTTCTTGCACATAAATTTATTTGCCACTTGCACGCCACACTGCATCAGCTTTTCTTTCCTCAGTATGCACTATGCAAAAAGTCCTCAGCTCTAACAGATCAGAGAAGGTAAACAGTTTCCTCAAAGGCATAAAAGAAAGTGGTGACAGAGCTGAAAAAAGGGATGAATATCCAGGCCCTCAGACCCCTTTGGAATAACTTTTTGATCATTCTTTTTGGAAACAGCTCCAGCACCAGTGTTTTTAGAAGGGGAGCTGTATGCCAGACTGAAAGAAGTTCAATTAAAAAATAAAGACAATCAACTCTTTATGATTTCTTGCAGGAAAGCTTAATGACATATCTCAAATTTTCACATTTGTGTAGCTGAAACTGGTTAATTTTGCTCCATATAAAACAAGATATCAAGAGCTTGACAGTAATGAAACATTCATTTTCTTTATCTTTTTACAAGGCAGACAATTAGTAATTTTATGGTTGAAAAAGCTCGGTTTTAAACCTTGCATGAGGATGTTATTGCTAGACCTAGTCTGATGTCACCTTTGTTGAAAAAAGGAGTGTGACTTGTTTTGAATCTGTTCCCTTCCAAAGGGGGAAAAATCCTTCAAAACAAGCAAACTGAGAAACTTACTTTCAGAAGGTTCGCAAGTCTTGTATACTTGCTCTTTTAATTTGTCAAGACAGCTAAAATGCATACTTTCACACTAAATTTATGCTTCACATAACTGGCCTTTCTTTGGCAGTCTTGAATATTCTTTCTTGAGAGGAAAAGCTCCTTTCTTAACCTTTCTCTCCAGTACTAGCTCTTCCAGTGCCATATTGCACTGAAAGTTCATCACTTCTGGTTTGAGCAGACTTGTTTGCAATTGATAGCCAGTTATTACGCAAAAATATAGAAATGACTGTTCAGCTGAAGACCTTTTTTTTCCCTCAAATGCAATTGAGTTGTCAGGCCCTGGTTGGCATAAGAAAAGTGCAAGGTTCAATCTCTGTGAGTTTCTACTGCAAAGGATTAAATAATTTTTACTTGGGACCCTTTCCCCTGAAATTCTCTCCCAGAAAACTGAGAAACTAGATCCTTCAGGATTTCATAAGTCCTAATTTTTTCCCCTGTTTTTTCCCTGTTTCTATGCCAAGGAAATAAGTCCAAAGGGACACAACATAAAACTTTACCAGAGGGAAAGAAAGGTATCAATAAAGGAATCATGATAGGAAATATGAATGATAGGATTAAACTCCTGCTGGGGGATCCTAAACCACAAAGAGTCAGTGGGGTATCTGGCTATTAATTTTCTGGCCTTGTGAGTGAGGTTTTGAGGTTGATTGCTTCAGTTTGAAGAACCTCTGAGCAGATCTTAATGTGCATACCCTACCCAGGACCCAGTGCCTTTTGATATTTGAGCAGTAAGCTGCTCAGGAGGAATCCAAACTCTTTCAAAGCTGTTTGTTTCATCTCCCAACAGATGGTTGTGTTCTCCTTCCTAACTAAACAAGCTCTCCAGGATTTTTGAAAAGACAAATATTTATTGAAATTATATTTGCAAACTGGATGTAACTTAATGGCTTTGTAGGTTTTGTTGACTTGTGGTATACGATTCCTATTGCAATGGAAAGAAATGTTTGCTAGCGCGTCTGTTGTCTGAATGGCTGTGTTTGAAATGGGGGCTCAGTCACATCAATGCAGGTTTCCTGTGGCTCTATATAGATTAAGGCAAATCTTGCTTCTGGAGCTGAAACACAAAACTCTTGAATCTCATAGTAGTTGAATGCTTAAGTGGAAGGAGACTGTCCCTTAACTCCCTGCAGCTAGTAGTTTGAAACTAAATTTTGATCTCAGTTATACCTGTACACTTCCTCTCTTTTAGTAGAACTACCATGAGAAAAAAATCTCTTCCCCATTCTTCATTTGACATGATGCCTGGCCCTGAACTCACTGACATCTAGAGATATTTGAGGACTGTACTCTTAAATTTGTCTTCTCCATGGTGTGTCTGCTCGCAAGCACCAACCCAACAGATGTTGCAGAAGGCTGTAAAGCACAAGCAGCACTAAGATCAGTAGATGCCTTACTGTTATTAAGGTACTGAACTACTCATGGTTGATAATTTAGCTTTGAGTGTGTGTACTTGAAACTTTGTAGAGTTGGGCTTAATGGGCTGTAATTCCAACACTGCAAGCCCCAAAATGAGTGCAAAGGAGTTAAAGGCTATTTGTGGCCAATAACCCCTAATGCAGCTCTGCAGCTCTGTCATAAACTACAGCACACTGTGCTTGGTCAGACAGTTTCTAGTTCACAAGGATCATTTCTATGATGACCTCCATTAAACTGATTTGTGGAATGTTTCATCTTTTCACAACTTGGACATAACTTAAAAATTACAGGAGTCAGGACCTGTTATGTCATCATAATGGCTTCCCTGCAGGAGGAGATTTGAAACAAATCTCTTCAATGCATTGGGGATCCTTTTATGCTCATGAGCATCAGCATGTAGTAGGCTCCTTAAAATAATATGCTGACTTTCATGATTTTTTCCTTTATTGTTGCCTTGTAGTAGTTATCCAGAGCTGTACGCCCAAGCCCAATTTCAAATTGCTATACTTGATATGGGTGTCTTACTGCCCCCCGAGAGATGGAGTACAGTGCTCCTGCTGTATATGCAACCAGCCTGTGTTGTGAAAGCTCTGGTTTGGAGTTTAAAAGAACCCCTACTGTCTCTATTAACAAGTAAAAGTAAAAATATTTCTCCTTCTTGCATCACTCCTCAGAAGGAAAACAAATTTTCCTATGGAATACTTCTTATAATTGAGTTGGGTTTTTTTTTTGCTTGGAAGCTGCGTCATGGGAAAAAAATAACCATGGTAAAGAAGGAGGACCAAGATCTGGCAACAGTGACATTTGCAAGCCATTTTTTCTATACTGACTGCATAAGGATTTTGGTTATAAGTTTCATGTAATGTTGTGTAAGTCCAAATAGGGTATATGAAACTTTGTAATTATCTGAAATAAGATATCCATTTTAAACAAAGCTTTCATGGCATAAAATGTCATCAAAAGTTTAAGAACTAACAGCATAGCTGCTCATACAGAAGAAATGGAAACTAAACCCGACTAAAAATTTGGGATGTTGACTGAGAAACTTTGAGGAATTAAAATATGATAGGATAAGAAATGAAAATTAGATTAGAAAAAAAAATCTGCTTGTTGCCTTTCATGTTTCTACACTGTCATCCACCATGACATTCAGGTGCTATATCAATAGTGTAACAAATGTGAAAGATTGTAATTTCAGCAAAGAATAGTATTTTCAGATATCTGAAGCCGTTTTTTGTCTGTCACTGATGTAAATCTGGAATAGCCATTCTGATTTTTCTGGATTTGCTTTAAATTCACACCTGTATTTTCCTGGGAGCAGGTGGAAATGCTTCTTTTGAAGAGAGCAGCTATAAAGTCCAGTCCTTGGCTACACCTTGTGCAAAGCAGCTCTCATGAGAAAGCCTGTAAACAAAAAAGCTGAGCATTTGTTGTGTGGCCTAGTGTGTGCAGAAGCTCCCTGCTCTCAGAATAACAGCCTGTCGCACTCTTGTTAAGTGGCTACCAGTGCCAAGGATCGTGATGGGTCTGTGGAGTGCAAACTAATTATCGCCAACAATAGTGTCTGCTTATTTCTTGCATGAATGGATAACATCTTCAGTGGAGCTGGTCACATATCATCACTCAGGTTTAAGGGCCATTGATTGGACAGGCCATGTTTTGTGGCTATTCATAAAGAGGAAGAGTGAAAATATGGCCAGTTTTACATTTTATAACTGTATCTGCAGTTCCAGGGTAATTACCTACTAAATACACTCCAAAATCTCTTCTAAGTGCAGCAGGTGAAAAGTGCAAAATGCGGAGGGCAGAGAATAAAGGAATGTCTTGATATTTACAGATGTTTTAGGCACCTTTCCCCATAATTAAAGCATCTCTCTGTCAGCCACTATAAAGGTCTACGCATACAAAATGCTGCTGAGTAACTACTACTGTTAATTTTTTCCCTGTCCATTTCCAGACAGTTCAATAGAGACCAGTTCTGCAAGGTACTGTGCTTTCTTGGGACACACTGACTCCATGCAGACTCAAATGCATGTTCTGGGCAATGAGCAGATCACTAGCTGTAGGTAGACATACACTGAGCACAGGAGCAAGGGTAGGAACTGAAGCAGTGCTTTCTTCCCTTTCAAAAGGGAAGGTTTGATCTAGGACTAGATAGGAATCAGTTACCCTGTGTCTAAAAGCAAAGGTAGATGGTATCTGTGACATACAAGGTGTTCCTAAGGACAAGAGAGACAGTAAAGTGGTTTTTTCTCTGACAAGAAAGGATAACTCTGCAGTCCAGGAAACCTGGGAGCGAAGGAGGCTTGCAAATGTGCACCCACATACATTTTTCTGCTTCCTGAGGTACTGCCTTTGGAGTGATGGCTAGAGCTGAGAAACAGAGTGACTGCAGTGAAGAAAGTACTGGTGTTAATGAGGTATCACATCAAAAAACCCAAAACAAAGCAGAAAGATGATAGGTTTTCCTATCTGGCATAAATTCCTGCTGGGAAAATATGGTCTGATTATTTGACTTTGGATTTTGTTTTTTAATTTATACACCTAAGAGCTATTTCATAGCTTCCTCAGTATGTATTACCAAAGTTACTGTCCTTGAGATCATCAAGACTGGGTCCAGAAGGCTGTTGATAGTAGTAATTAATGTGAGTACCAGGTTATTTGGGAAAAGGGGGGAAAGAAAAAGAAAAGCTTCTGCCAATGCTGACTTCATTTTACAAGAATAAAGCACTTTAGTAAGCATTTCAACACTGTAATAAACCTCCCTGTTTCAAACACTCATTTTTCTCATCTCTCCCTCTCATCTATGTTTCTGCACGACAGCGCCGGAGAGCATTACCACTGCACTAAATCATGTGGGGGACATTTCTCAAAATGTCCCGCTTTCATTATGAAGTCATTCTTTCCTGGAGCTGCTGCTCTTCTGAAAGAAGAAACCAGGTTATCGAACTAAGAACCCATGATTGTGCTGGAGCCCAGGCTCCCCTGTGAACTCCAAGATGCTCCTGAACTAGAGAAACATCTGGATGCTGGGTTTGGCTGGTCCTGACTGCCAGCTGCTTTGGAGTCCCATTTTGCTTTCTCCCTCTTTCCTTGCATGTCTGGAGAAATATTTAGATGCATTCTCAGCTTCTGTTTTTTATCTTGCACAGGTTCCTGTCATTGATTCTGAGAATGGCATTTACGAACAATGCTGCTTGCTCTCCTAGCTGGAGGATTCTCCAGTGATGACATGACATGAGGGAAGTGGAGCACTGAAAGCTCTGAAGCTTTGGAGACAGTGAAGAAAATTAAGAATAACATAGAGGAGAAGCATCAAGAATTTTCTCTCTCCTGCAGAACAAACTACTTGTTCAGAGCACCACTATTTTCTGGACCCTTCCTACCACCTCTGAAAACTCTCTCTCTGATTCAGATTCACAGCTAGTGATTCATCTGTGTCTGAAGCTGCTCTTTAGGTCAGACTTTGGGACATATAAGAGAGGAATGCAGAGAGGCAGGTAGACATTTCCCTGGAGGAGGTCTTGAAACTTCCTTCTGTTTTGACGTTTGATATGTGGCCTTGTGCAGGTCTCACTCCCTCTTTTCCTCTTTCTTTCCCTTGTGTCTTTAATGCTGTCTCTCACCTTGGAGCTGGTGGATGGTGGCAATACAATAAAATGGGCTCTGTGCAGCGAATAATCCCTTCTGCATATGGAGAAGGAGCTTGGCTACAAAAATGTTGTTATTCAAATACAACAGTGACCTTGCCTCATGGGCAGTCAAACCCAGGGCGGTTTGAAGAACAGACTAGTAGGGGGAGTTGATCTGAAAAGAATATACAGACTTCTTTGAAATTCTCTCTGTATGGGACTCTATTAAGAGCAAAGTTGTAGAATGCCTAAAAAAATGCCAAATTGTGTGTTGAACTGAAGGAAATATCATGACAATGCTTAATGGTTAATATAATTTGTGAATACACAGTAGTTCAAATAAGTTGTAAGTATGCAATAAATGTGCAATATAAATGCACAAATGTGCAAGGGGGCCCAAGCTGCCTCTTTCAGAACATTACAAATGACAGTTGTGACAGCCAATGTTGTTACTGCTGAGAAGCTGCAGAAATTTTCTATACCAACATTTACACCCCTGTCAAAAGCTGCATTGTTTCAATGACCATATGCTCCTTATTCACAGACAAGTGCAATTCACAGACTTAGTGATGCCAAAAAGGTATAGTAATTTTAGTAATCCAAGTTTTCTAATTTTTCATCAGGAAAGGAGTTAATTATTGGACAGTGTCAAAGAAATAATCTGGGTCAAGGCTGGCAACTCAGACTCCTGGCATTTTGCTTAGTGATTGCTAGGAAAATCTAAATTTTACTAGGAAATATAATCTGATTAATGTGAAGTTTTCCAAATTGGAACAGATTCTCTCTCCCAATGTCCTCTCAAGTGACTTGTGAGAAATCAGTCACTTCATTACCACATCAATATGGCAAGCAAAACAATACAGAACTTGAGTTTTGGTACAAGAAATTATCTTGACTCTGATCTCTTATTTGGACTTCTAATTTCCTACTGAAATCAATCTCAGCAAGTCTCATATTCAGAACAATCTGTCATCCTGTCTTCTAATTACTGACAGTTTCCTTTAAAAATATATCAAGCTGGGTATTTAATTCCAGTAATTCTGAAACTTGTGGCCCCTATTTTCGTTGTGCAAAATGACAAACTGAAGCAGTGGCTAGCTAACTTTCTAAGGTCATACACAAAGGAAGCATCAGAGTTAGAAGCCTGGTTTTGAGTTCCTATTTGGAAACACAAGACAAAAATACTTACCTTGGGCATGATTTAGCAACAGCTTGGAAAAAGAACTTTACTAGGAAAAAAATAAATAAATGACAAAAGCCCAGCTATGGCCCATGGACTCGAGATCCTAGGTCCTCTAAATACCTTACTGAAAGAGGAGACAAGGGTAAAAAGTGAAGAATATTTACATAGCTTGCTAAGGGTATAACAAAAGAAAAAAAAAAAGAAGGTAGAAAAGATTGATCAGGTAAATCAGTGAGCTTGACATAAGGGTTACAACTTGTGACATGGATTAAAGATTATCTTGCAGACTTATAGGACACAGGGGATGTCAGTGAAAGATAAGAGTTAGGAAGACAGCAAACTGAGGACCACACTTATCTTTTTATTGGATATAAGTGATCCAAAGAAGCATGCCATTCCAAACTGCTTAAGTTTGCAAATGACTGGCAAGCATGAGGACAGTGGGACAAAGCTGGGAAACACAGGAGAGAATTCAGGCCTGAATTTCTAATTCACAGACTATTTGGGTTTACTGTAGCACACACAAAAGTTCACGGCCACCTGCAATATATGTCTGTGTTCAAATGTGTTTTGAAATAAAGAACACAGAAAAATTAATCACATGCTGGTAGCAGCTCTATAATATTGAAACTGGCTCTGCATTTTTATAACTGTTCTCATGTAAATGGATAAAAAATGGTTCATAAGTTTTTTCTACTCTGTATTACTTCCCTCCAGGGGGAGGCATAGTAACTGTCTGCAATAGGGAACAGGCAAGCATTTAGAACAACTATCTGCAGCTGCGCAGAAATGAGAATTTAGGTCTTATAACTGCACCCATTGAAAGCATGACACTAGAAATTATATATCTTATGGAAAACACCTCAGGGCAACTAGTGATTAAACCATCGAGCTGTCTGAAATCAAGGGATACTCCTTCTCAGTAACACAGTTAAAAGCAGGTAATTGTCAAGTAGGGCTGTATCCAGACCACACTGTCTAGGAATCGGGGCTCGAGGTCTGTGGTATTAAATGAAGAAACTGGGCTAGGGAGATGAAGGGGGAGAAATCTGCCACCAAATTTTCCATGGTTCTCTTCAACAGTACACCCAGTCCAACAGGGCTGCACTTCTACCCTTCACTGAAATCACAGAATGACAGCATAGCTCTGTCCAAGTTTATGATGTAATTTTGTGCGTGCTCTCTTATGTATGTATTTGTTCTCAGTAGTGTAGCTCTTTCATCCAGTGCCAACACTGTCTTGGTATTCTGTGCACACTCAAAAACCAGCCCAATTTAAATGTACCCCCGTTGTGATACCTTATTTCTCAAATTCATCTTGAGTGGGGGGAAGGAATCAGGGTGGCTTTTTGTTTTTAAATGGCATCTGATCTCTGTCAAGATCTCTTTTCATTAACTAATCACTTTTTCTCTTGAGCTTCAGGCATTAACCATTTATGCAATCAACCATAATACCTAGATGGGATCTTTTACACGTTAGATTACTATTGTTTGCTAAGAATGAAAAAATTGCTTGTTAAGTGAATGTCTGATGAGAGAATAAATTGTTACCAAAGGAAGTAAAAACAGCCATGTGTAACATACCCACAGTCCATTTAGATTTTGACAGGAGCTGGACTGAACGTTTTATCAAAAGGTGTAAAATTTCCCCAATATAAGCAACTGTATCTCTGTATTCCAGGAGATTTCTTCCTTGTTCAAGCTGATGCTTATTTTATGACAGGAAATTTGAATACTAATAACCTGAGTGTTCCTTGTAGTAATATTAATTAGGCCAACATTTTGCATCTATAAAATCAAAACCAACACATACTGAACTTTACAATTTCAATAAGAAAATACAAACAGCCAGTGGGATACTGAGTCTCACCTCAGTGCAAAATCCAGTTGGCAGGATTTTTGTGATTCACATACATCCAGCTCTCAGAGAGCTGGTTTGATTTATTTAGGTCATAGAGTAACAACTTCTGCAGAAACATTGGAGGTGCTCCTTTGCCCATGCTGCTTGTGGCTGCTAAGGGTGTTTGAACTTTACTGGACATATCATTTTCCTGTGGAAACAACATGTGTGTTTCTGTAGACACACCAAAATGGCTGTTCATGGAACCAGCTTGCTTCCAGCAATAGTCTCTTCCAGTGCTACTTTTACTGGGTCCTGTTGCCCCTCTGTGATGTTCCTGAGATATTTCAGTAGATTGCACCTCCTTGATAGAGAGTCTGGGAGCACTTAAACCACTCAGGAGTGGTTCATAGATATCTGGCAGATGTTATACCTGAGCTGGGATGTCTGCCTGCACTTTAGACACTACATTGTGTGTAGGGCCAATGCTGAGGCAGTACTAACGTTGTCTGCCTGGTCCTGTTCTTCCTTAAGTGAAATCTGTTATTTCTGTATTGTGCCCTCGGATCCATTCCCTAGAATTGCAATTTTCCATTTCTCAGAAAATGGAGAGCCACAGAGCCATACAGGATACTTCACAGGGAGGGAAAAGAACAGATGCAGTTACCTGAAAGTCTTCAGGTCTTCTTCTCTTTAGACTTGCTACCTACCTCTAGAGGTCCCTCTGTGCAGCATTTCAGCCTCCTGCATTGTCTCCTAAGAGACAGTGAACTGTCCAGTACTCCTCAGCTGCTCGGTGTCCAACATCTTGAAGTGGCTCCATTTTGAGCACAAATACTCTAGGTACTTTAAAAAATGTTCAGAATGCTCATTTTGCATCAGGTTTACAAGAGATGTGAAAGTTTCCAGCCAGGACATATAGACTCTTGACTCCTGTGTAAGTGTCAGGGGAGCTTGGAAAGGGAGAAGCATCTGAACAGACTTGGATTCTTCCAGATCTTTTCTGATGGCTGAAGCGTCATATGGAAGGAGAGCATTTACTGTTGGTTTAACACAGACCACTAGGTGCAAAATCTTTTGTGGATCAGAAAGAGGATGACACAACTACTATGCACCACATCTTAGAGAGGCAAGAATAATCCGAGAGTGATGTCTAGACTGACCCAGGAGAAAAAGTCCCAAGATTGGAATTTTAGCATGTGGCAAACTTTCAATATGTAAGTAATTATAATTAAGGAATGGAGTGCAGTACATGCTTATATGTAGAGGGTGATTTTCTGTCCTGGGGCCTAATACTTAGAAATTCCAGTTATCTAGCTGTTGAGTGCAAGATCAGTAAAAGCTTCTGAAGCCTGGCATATCTAATTATGTAACTAAAATGAGATTAATTGCATCTAACATGGCTCTAATACTTCTCTTTGAAATTAGTAATAAAACCTCTGTTACCATCAAGAACTGATAATCAAGCAGGGGTATCCTCTTTTATTAGTTGGTAACTGAGACAGACAGAGATTAAGATTTTCTACGTGATGAGAGTGCCCCCAACTTTTCTCCTTATGAGGTGAGAATTTTACTGCTGTATTTGCCAGTGCCAGAATACTTTTGAAACCTCCCTGCAGTGCCTTAAACTCACTCAGTAGGTGCAGAGCACCATGAAGTATTGTGTTTGTGTCCTCTGTGACCTGTGCATGATTTCTGTCTCTCAGTGCATGCACTTCCTTGGGCCATACAATGTGGAATAAATTCCAAAAGATACAGATAAAACAGTCTCTTCTACATGGATTAAACCCCTTTTGTTTCCCTCTTTCACCCCCTCAAAAGTTTTAGACTGGGAAACAGCAATCAGAAAGGATCCAGGCATACTCTAAGGGGCATTCTTTTAGTGTGAACAAAATAGGACAAAATAGGTACTGGATGTGATTTTGAATAGAGGTCACTGAAAGGTAGTGGCAGCGAACTGAGAAATTAGATTATTAATTAAATGAGAAATATGAAATGAGAGAGGGGAAAGAGTAATTTATTAGAGCACATGCATGCTGATGCTGTGCTTTATCCAGTAGAAATTAATAGATCATTCGAAACCATAGCATTCCATTGCAGATAAATATATCCTTTGACAATTAAAAAATTTATTATTATTTACCTGCAACAGTACCAATGAATAAAGGCTATAGAATCATGTAATCTATGTGGGGGTGTCTGTGAGTGCATCAAAAGCCAACTGATGGACAGGTATACTCTGCAAAGCTGAGGACCCTGCTGACACTGCCTCAGATCTTTTGCATTTCTTCATATATTCCCAGCCAAACAAGGCAAGAGTTCATAAATACCTAGGTGAACTGAGAAGCAACAGAAAAGAGGGATCTAACAAAGCGTATTCCACCTCTACCTAGCTGAAGACTGGTGGAGCTGAGTTCAGACTAGTTATTTCCCAGGAAATGGCAAGAAACAGCAGTCTTTCCCAGCTTTAGTTGCCCTGTGTTTATGCAGAGAGTTCAGTGGTAGGGGCATCTAAACTGTCCTGAACCATAAGGCAGTGTTGCTGGAAGACAGATATGACTGAGTCAATGTACAACTCAAACCCTTCCTGCTCCATCAGAAGGGCAGCATTGTTCCACTGGAAATTTGCTTCTGTTCTGAATTGAAAGGAGGCCTTCTCAAATCGCTTTACTGAAAAGTGCCATCCCAGCCTGTGAGTGGCAGTATCTACTGGATTTACCCTTTTTATGCATAGCACTAAACTGAAGGTTACGTGCCTTTGGACTTTTGCTGCAGAGAGGATTGGTGTTGACCCTGCCTTGCTTTCTCTTGTGGGATCTGCTGTAAGAAGCAAAGGCACACAGTGCCTTCTCTGATCCTGCACAGAGGAGACATTCCCAGTGTGCACACAGGAAAGGGAGATGGGAGAGGCAAGAACAGGGAGGGAGTAATTATGCAGACATCTAATAAAAAGCCAAAAGCTTTTCCAGCATATCATTGACTAAGATACCACTGAAAGGACCAGAGAGCAGAGGTATAGCAAGGCAGATCTCAAAGCCTAAGTAGCCTTGGGTTTCTCCCCTATTTTTTGACTGAGATTGTAAGGATTTGTACAGGAGAGCACCCAAGCAAAAATAGTCAGGCTGTATAACCACCCATCACCTCCCTGTGACCACCTGGCTCTCAGACTAGGTAAGAAGTACTGCAGAGTGGACCCAGTGGCCCAGCCAAGCCAGAAACATTCCCTTCCTTGGCCATTTGACCAAGCATATTGAAATGATTGCCTTTAGCAGCCTGACCAGACCCCGACAACACAGAATTCAACCTGGAAAAAGGGCAGGAGCCACTGCAGAGCTGGAAGGTGAGAGCTTGCTCCTGCTAGTCAACTGGAAGAGTGACTAAAGGGGTTTATCTCACAGCAATTTATGAGAGCAAAACCTATTAATGCCTTCTGACTACCAAATCAGTGCAATGTCAGTGAAACATTGAACACCTCATCGTCCTAGCAATAGTAAAAGGGGAAACTAGGAAATGCGATCTTATATTTTGTGGGCCTTACTCCAGATTGTTGAATTTGCTGTTATAATATTCTTGCCCTAATAAAACTTTAAACCTGACTAGGGATTTTAATTTTAATTCGTCACATTCTTTTTGCAGAGTTTATTCAATTATTTTTCCCATCAATTAAGAAGACTCACGAATATGTTTTCTATTATGTGTTCATGTTTGTCAAG
This sequence comes from Dendrocincla fuliginosa, assembly GCA_035047845.1. Classification (NCBI taxonomy): domain Eukaryota; kingdom Metazoa; phylum Chordata; class Aves; order Passeriformes; family Dendrocolaptidae; genus Dendrocincla; species Dendrocincla fuliginosa. Next base: position 42,701,994 of record JAWWMO010000174.1, on the reverse strand, counting down.
TAAATTATTATTAGTTTTCCCTCGGACAGCAAATTATTTGTGAAACATCATTTTCCCTTTTGCTTTTCAACCTGTTCAGACTTCTAAAATGGTGACAGTTTATGTGCTTGATGAATGTGGATTGTTTTTCTTTGTAATTTTTACATAGAAAATACACTTTTATAGGCTATCAAATTTATAGTTAAATCCAGTGGAACTTAGTAATGGATGCATCTAAGACCTCAGCTTCAGTCAAAGTTATTAGCACATATTATGCTCTGCAAAGATGAAGTATAGTTTGATGTTAGGTGGCATGTGATAGCTCAGTAGTCTAACCTTAACCATAATGATTTAAAATACCATTGAAGAAGGAGTGGACCCTAACTGTCAACTTGCATAATGATCACACTAACATGAGGCTACAGGCCCAATTTTCATATCATGGCTCCCATTCAGAGACTCCTAGAGCATTGAATAACAGAGACTGAAAGACATGTTCTCTTGCAATACTGTGGTAGTTAGGGTAATCTTAAATTTTCAGTGTCCTGATTTAAGTTGCTGCCTCAGTTAAGTGGTGGAGGATCTGTCTTTTAGATTAATATCTACAAGATATATGTATATCTACAACATCCAGCTACAAGACTAATGTCACTGGATTGTTGGTAGCAATGAACCAAAATGTCTGTCCCTAGGTTGTCTTTAATGCAATTGCTGATCTACTTTGTGGAACTTAACAATGCAAAGTAAGAGGGATGGGGCCATACAGGACGATGATGGTAAGTCTAATTTGCCCTTTGCATTGATGTAAACTGTGCTGAGCCCCTATATAGTGGTTGGGTGCTAACCTGCTGACAAAGTGAAAAAGTAGCCTGGTACAAGTAAGTCAGAAATTAAGAAAAAGAAAATGGCTGGAATCAGTTATGTCTATTCTGCATTTAATTGATGCTCAAAGTGTGTCCCAAGCCTCAAACATTTTCATTAATTTAGCTGTTTCTATTGTTCCTGCTACAGCTATTGTTTTTCTATTCCTTCATGGTGAGGTTTTGCAATGGGCTGAGTCTGTTTTTAACCCCTATTGCTATGAAGTTTATCTCCAGTGCTTATATGAGAATGTTAAGAGTATGACACGGACATGCATGTGGAAATGATCTGTAATATTTAGCCTGCAATAGCAGAACTGTCTTATCTCAGAACAAGGGAGGGGGGAATGAAATTGGATTTCCTGCTTCTCATGACAGTTTCTATAGCTGTACTGTGGTAGCCCCATCGGGTATGATACTGCACAGCTAACCTAAGCTGCTTTTCTAATTGGGGGCAGCTGCCAGTTTCTCTTCAAAACTGAGTGGTGTGAAAGCTATGTATAAAATTTGTACTTTTCTTTTTGGTTTATCATTTTCTGACTCACCTTATGTACAGTTTTCTCAATATTTGTGGCTCACAGGAACATACCCAAGTAATTAAGAAAAAACTGCTACATCATTAGAGGAACTATATAAGGAGCATTACTGCAATTGCGACCTTATATTTTGGCTGGAGAGCTAGACCAAGAGCAGATGATATGGTTGGAAATAACTGAAAGTGAATTAACTATGCACAGTGAGTCTTGAAAGTGATGTAATTCAAAACAGGCACTGTGTTAACACAAACTCTCAGCAAAGCACTGATGTAATAGGAACAATCACAGAATTGTAGCGGTGGAACATAAGGCAGGGAAGCTGCAGCTTGTAAGTCTGCTTGTTGGAGGCAACTCTCAGTCTGGTGCAATCCACAGGGTTATTCTCCTTTATGTTTCTTGACGCAGAGTCTTTTGAGGCTTGTAAATGTGAGAAATGAAGAAAGTGCAACTCAGTGTAGATATATGTCCTAAACTAACCTATTCCCTTCGTTCTTGCCTTCTCAGAATATTCTTGCTTTCACTTGTGTGAGGTGAGAGTGAATCCTTTGCCTTATTCCTTCTGTCTAATGCTGTTTATTGAGAGTGAGAGCCTTCCACTCTTTTTACTGCTGCTTTGTGTTGCTATGGCAATGGTGAGGTCCATGCCTCTTGTCTAGTTAAAAGTACTTTTAATTGCTTCAAGAAATGTGCTCTAAATATATACAGTGAAGGCTAAAGTTAATGCTATAGTTATGTTACATGAAGTGTAACAAAGGAAGTAAAAATAAATGTTAATGAAAACTTATCTTTAACTGTTTTTGAATCTGCTGATTTAGCTTTCAGCACTGCACATTTTGGGCTGTGGCAGGTCTGATTGCTTTGGGTAAACACTTGTCTTCAGCCAAAGCCAGAGTAAATAGGATTGAAAAGATCTGCCTGTGCCATTGAATTACTTTCCTTAAGATTACAGGTGACTGTAAACCAGACATTTGGCCTAGGGTGATGCATAGAGCATCTGAATCACATGATGTTCTAGAAAAACACTTGGAGCATACTTCAAAATCCTCTAACAAAGTTAAAAACTTCCTGTGCACAGTGCTGTTAGGAAGAAGGCAAGAGACAGGGCTATTGCTAATGTTCTGTATTTCCATTATTATCCTACATTATCAAGCACAGGAAAAGCATGTGGCATGGCAATGGAATGTATTTTAAAGGCCCCTGGGAGAACATGGTAGTGCCAACTGCTTTTGTTCTTTTCACATGAGTTGGATTAGGGGGCACTAGTTTCATCTTCTGACAAGACACTGAAGAGACTGGCAGTGGACCTGTACACTCAGTTTCTATATGCAATATTTTTTTCCTAACATTGAATTGTGGGAAGGGACAGAAAAGAGCTGCAAAATCAGTTTGCAAGTAGGAGAAAACATCCTGCAACTAAAAAGCTATAGCGTCAGCATGTTATGATTATTAAAAAGCTTTAGAGGAAGCTTGGAAAGAGTGAATAACTATCTTCCTAAAGAAAAAGTACTAGATACCTAAAGTGCCTTTTATTTAGCAGAGAGAGGACTTAAGACCAGGCACATTCAAATAGGCTAGAAACCAGATTATTAAGCTTGAAGACAGACTAATCAGATACAAAGAGACTGTCCAGCAAGTCTTTATATGAGAACTGGCATCTTTCTGGAGAAGTAGTTCCAGTTCTGCACAAGCTGATGGGCAAAAAGTGGCAGCAGAAGGGGAAATTCTGCAACATTTTGTAAACAGATATACCTGCTATATATTTATATGCTCACTAAGCACAAACATGTAAGGCAGAAGTGATGACTTATTAAGTCTTTCTGTCTCTAAACTCCAAGACAGTTGTCTGTGTGGCAGTACAGAGCTTGTTTATGAACTTCTTACAGAAGACTTGTTAAAATAAAAAGGGTAGAAACCAATTATAAGTTTTGTTGAAACCAATTATAATCTTTGTTACTAAAGCTTTGTTAGATTCTAAAGCAATTATAAGAGAATTTGAATTTTGAATGTAAGTGTGTAGTGGTTTGCCTTGATATGTGAAGGGAACATGGTTTCTAGTAATGGAACAATGATGGCAATTAAACCTTGCAGTGCATAAGATGTTTGTAAACAAGATAAAGGATGTGTTTTGCTTGCAAGGGTCTTTATATGCCATTAGTGAAGTGTGCTTGAGTTTTGAAAAGTTTAACATAACAACTGTTTCATGGAGGATGTATGAAATATGATTTTTAACCAATAGATTAATGCATATTAAATAGATTAAGTAATGAGCCAGTGGACAGTGTACAAATGTTTATGTAAGTCTCATATTCTGGAGAAAAAATGTTCAGAAAAATGTTTTGTATTAGGAAGAAATTTTACATCTTTTCAACATCTTTTTTTTTAAAATTATAGATTTCATTTCTGCAAAGTGTTATTTCTCTGGCTTGGTCATGTCCAAGTTTTTAACTGAAATGAAACAAAAATGTTAAATTTACTTTATTCTGCAGAATTACACTGTTTCCTATGATAATTTAATACTTTTTTTTTTTGCTTTCCAAGACTTTAGCAGTGTTAATCTTGAATAATTCTTAGGATCTGGTGATATTATAATGTAAAAGCAAAGTTAACCAGTTTAAAAAGGTTTAATGTGAAAGCATACATCATCTGTTATAATAATTTAACATTTTTTATATTACCAGTTTGAGGAAGTGACCTAATAAATGAGCCATTTTATACGGCTTGCCAGCTTGCAGCCTGATTGTACTTTCCCATGGTGCTGGCTGCAGCCTTGGCAGCAGTAAAGGAGGTGGAGTCATTCCATCCTCTGCTCTTGTATTAAGCATAACTTCTCTGGCAGTGCAGCACTCCCGGGTAAGGGTTGGGACTGCCAAAAAGAAAAAGCGATTTTTGACCCACACTAGGATCCCTGTCATAAAAGAGATGTGTGAAGATGCAGAGCGTACCTGTCTCTGTTAAAATGAGCTAACATGATGACTGAAAGTAGTCAGTGTTGCATTGAACAGCACTACTTTGATGAGTGTGACATAAGCTATTTAATTTGCATTGACTCATTGCTTTGTAGCTGCATCCTAACCCCTAAAACCAATGGGTGTCTAATAAAGCACAGGGGAGAGAAGACAGGTTCAGCCCATCGACTCATCCCAGCAGTTTCGATGGAGTCTTCTTCCAATTTTCCCCCTGTCCCCAACTTACTTTTATACTACTTCTTTATATTTAGGGGGAGATTGAGTGAGTGACTTAAGTACTTGTTTGAGAGGTTGCCTTGGCATCTATCTCCCTTGGCGGACAGATACTGTATGGTCTGTGAACTACAAAGTATCACGATGTTCCCCTCCCTGCAGCATAATTAGGGAGGCAGACTATGGCAACTCCACACTACTCCCCTCCTCTGTTCCATCCCCTCTAGTAGGTGCTTATCATTGCTTAGGGGACCTTTGTGGGACATATCAACCATGTTCCATCTGGGGAGCAGCAGCTGCATTTTACCCTCTAATTCTTATTTTTAACACTATTCATTGTTCCACGGTCATGTATTTTAATATATTCTTCCACTTCTTCATTATTGACAGTCACATTTCAGCAACAATCCCACACTTAGTCCTTTCTACCACCCTCCCCCCACACACCCGACTTCTTCCTGAAAACAAGGAACTCTTTCCCAGTTCTTCCTTCTACCCTATTTTAATAAATAAACCAGCAGACAAAATGTTGTTTTTCTTGGACCAGACATTAATATCTTCTGATGCAAATTAGCAGTCCTGAATGTCTTGGTGCAAGTCACACCAGCCCAACACCAAACTGGGCTGTGGAAACTCCTGTTGCTAAGCGGTGTTGTTGCTAGACATTGACATTACACAGATAGGTACTATCCTCGGGGCAGGCAAGATGGCACTGTGTATGGGTCCCAGTTTCCTCTCTGTGATGTGCAAGGGAAATATATGATTTAAATTAGGTGAATACTAATAATCTGGAAGGCTGAGCAATCCTGAAACATTGCATTTGATCACAAAAATGTGTCCCAGGTGGACTTGATGCACCTTATCCTTTCACCAGCCCAGAGAAATCTACTGTTAGACAGTGTCAGGTGTCAATTCTAGCTTCAGTATTTATACCTGAAAGGAAACAAAAGAAACAAAAGCAAACAAAAGAAATAAACCCATCCCCCTCCCCCCCCCATCTTTATTATGGTGCTAAAGTACACTGTCTTTGTCTGAGCTCTGAGACTAGAGATCCAGACAAAAACATCTATTAACATTCTGAAGGCACATTTGTTAACTGCAGAACGGTTTTGCTCAGTACCATGACTAAATTATTTTTATACAAATTACATTGTTTCCCTAATCACCTCGGGACTTCACTTGAAAGACTTCCTACTTTTCTGCATCAGACTGTCAGGTATTACTTAGTAAAGCTTCACACCAAACTTGCTTTGGAAGAAACCTGGAGTAAAAGGCCACTATTTTAACCCATTCCTGTGAGCCCACCTGCAGGCCTTTTGCTGTCAGGAACCTTGTTTGTTTCTTAGCTCGTATTTGATATGAAAAACTTGTGAGAAAAGCTTAGGTTTTTCTAGGATCTGCAGCACACTGAGACTGGTTTTAGTCATTACTCTGAACCCTTGTTTATATCTAATATGGAGATGCATATGGACTGCTCATGCCAACATGCACAGGGCTGTCATGTTAAACAGATGCTGAGGTGCTGAAGTGAGGTGTGTCAAGGCAGACCAGTTTATACAGCTTGCAATATGCATTGTTGTCCTCTTACTTGTACACCATGGCTTCAGACAAGGCCAACGTATTTTCTTGGTTTCAGGCAGGAATTAGGTGTTCTCTTTCTGCCTGTTCTCGTTGACTTATGCAAACTCAAGATTCTTGAGTTATTAAGTCAATTTCAACACAAGTATCCTGATTTCTAGGTTAAAACTTGAGTACCAAGGCAGACTATGCAAAGATTAGCTTATGATTTAGCAAAATGTTGTCATTTCTCTTGAGAGATACATACAAACCCAGACTCCCAACACTTGAATCACTGTACTGCCTACTACACAGGGGGAGATGTTTTCTACCCTTCATTTTGTAACAAAACTAATATAAAGCAAAGAGTGCAAAAACTCCCCCAAACCACAGAGTTACAAGGAAAATTTCTTTGAGGCCACTAAAATAGCTGTGAGAAGATTTAATCTCCAATTCCTGGCCTAGAGGTGTCTCTTACATAAGATATTTTCTGGATAAAATCCAAGAACAATCCAAGGAGTAAAGACCAGACAGCAGAGTAACAGGTCATAATTAAAACCCTGTCAACAGCTTCCTAAACATGGAAATCATCATCCACCTGTCCAAGAGTCATGAGCCATGAGTGTCATTCTCACATTTAAAACATGTTTTGAAGTACAGGCTTGATGAGCACACAAGGGGGTGGATTGAAAACTGGTTGAACAGCTGGGCCCACAGGGTGGTGGTTAGGGTGTGAAGCCTAGTCAAAGGCCAATGGCTAGTGGTAGGGGAATCATAGGGGGTTAGTGTTGGGTCTAGTCCTGTTCAACATTTTCATTAATAATGTGGATGATGGGACATTGTACCCTCAGCAAGTTTGCTGATGACACCAGCTGATAGGAGCAGCTGATGAAATGCAGGGTGGTGCTGCCATCCAGAACTCAGCTGTTTGGAGAAATGGGCCAAAAGAAACCTCATGAAGTTCAGCTCGGAGAAGGACAAAGTCACTTATCTGGGGAGGAACCAGGCTCCAGTACTTGCTGGGGGCGAGCCAGTTGGAAAACAGCTTTGCAGGACAGGATCTCGGGTCCTGGTGGACACCAAGCCGAACATCAGCTGAACATCCCCATGCTGCAAAAGGCTATTGGTATCCTGGGCTGCATTAGCAGAAATGTTGTCTGCAGTCTGAGGGCAGTGAACCTTCTTCTCCTCTGTTCAGTACTGATAAAGCCACTCCTGGAGTACTGGGTCCAGATCTAGTCTCCCCAGACATGAACACACTGGAGACAGTCCAGCCAAGGACCATGTAGATGAATCATAGAATCATAGCTTGGTTTGGGTTGGAAGGTCCTCAAAGATCATCTAGTTCCAACCTCCCTGCCAAGGGAATTTCACTAGACAAGGTTTCTCAGAGCTCCAGCCAGCTTGGCCTTGAACACCTCCAGCAATGGGGCATCCACAACTGCTCTGAGCAACCAGTTCCAGTGGCTCATCCCCCTCACAGCAAAGAAAATTTTCGTAATATAATCTAAACCTACTGTTTTTAGTTTGAATCCCATCTCCCCTGTCCTGTCAGTCCATGCTTTGCAAAAAGTCCCTTCCTGTCTTGCAGGTTCCCTTTATGTACTGGTAGGCCACAATTAGATCACCACTAAGCCTTCTCTTTTCCAGGCTGAACAATCACAATTCTCTCAGCCTTTCCTCATAGGAGAGATGCTCCATCCCTCTAATCATCCTGGTTACCCTTCACTGGACCTGCTCCAACAGGTCAATACTCTTCCTGTGCTTGATACCCCAGAGCTGAATGCAGTATTCCCGGTGGGAGCTCACCAGGGTGGAGTAGAGTGGCTACTTTTGATGTATGGACTGGAGCACCTATCCTGTCTGGAAAGGCTGGGAGAATAGAAGGCTGAAGAAGAGAGGGCTCCGGGCAATATCATCAATGTACATAAATACCTGAAAGGAGGGTGTAAAGAAGATAGAGTCAGGCTCTTTTCAGTGACAGGATAGGACAAAACAGTGGCAGTTCATCTGAATTCAGACCACATTTATCAGACTGGGTTCTGTAAGGTATCTGGTTGTGGCAGATGTTAGTCTCTGCT
>JAWWMO010000174.1:42662693-42693702 GCA_035047845.1 Dendrocincla fuliginosa | reverse complement strand
CAACAGGCTCAGGAAGAACATACAGATGTTGTGAAACTGAGGCTAGTTGAGGTTACAGACCCTCAGTTCTTCTGTAAGGTATCTGGTTGTGGCAGATGTTAGTCTCTGCTCAACAGGCTCAGGAAGAACATACAGATGTTGTGAAACTGAGGCTAGTTGAGGTTACAGACCCTCAGTTCTTCTGTAAAGGGAAATTTAACTTTTGATAGCAAGAGAGAGGCTTGTATTTTTTCCCCATCCCTTGGTTAGAGGCACCTATTTTATACAGCAGACAAGTTAAAGAAAATCTGTGCTAAATGGCCTCAAAATCTTGTACCTCCAAAAGCATAGTTGACATTCCTGCAGAAGAGAATGTTCTAGGCTAAGACTTCAGACTTCCTCCCCTCCCAGCCCTTAGTAACCATGAGATGATTCATCCTCTAACCAATTCATTGCCTAAAAAAACCCTATAGCAAAAGTTTTATGTTAATCACTGGCATCAAGTGGTGAGATCTGAATGCTGACAATGCTTTTAAGGGATAGACTAGCTGCATAGGCGTATCACGATGTCTTTGGAGATTTATCTTGGATATGGAAAATAGGATGGTCTGGGAATCTGGGCTGACCCATTTAGGGAATGGAAAAGACTGTGACTGAGAGATGCACATAGAGGGATATAAGCGTAGCTCTGTATTCTAAAGCAAACGAGTAAACAGTCAGCAGTATAATAATCTGTAAGGCATTTGATCCCAATAAACCATCTTAATCCTTAGGGCTATTCTGGCAGTAAGAGATAACTGCACAGAAGCAGAAATGTTCTTAGCATAAACCTCACATATCTCTGTTTACTGTGTGTGTTAGACAGTTTCAGACTCTTCTCCCCTCCTTCCCAAAACTGATGAGCACTTTATCTAGTCTGCTAGCTCCCTAATTCACTAACAAGAGCCCTTTAACTTGGATTTTTATTATTTCCAGTAAGGGCTAAGACAAAAGGAAAATCAAATCATAGAGAAATGTTTGGGACTGATGCTCCTCTACTAGCTTGCTCTCTGCTTCAATAAAGTTTCACTACAGATTTTGGTTTTAGTAGACACACATGTGGTCCTGTGCTTTGTGGGAGGATGCATTTCCACATCTCTGCACTTAACAAGCCTCTGAGCTGAATGTTTTTGTGGCTGTCTACTGGCTGCCGCATTGTCTTCATTGTTGTCTGCATTGCAGACAAAGGGCTATGGCTCAGAAATGCAGAGGCAATGAAGTGCTAAAAGTTATTTAATTTGTTGTCATGACTAAAGGCTGAATGATATTTATGAAAGGGTGAGAGCAAGAGTACATCCTACCTCCAAAAATGGGTAGTGCCATTGCGGGTTATGTGACCATATTATGTTCGCACCTCTCAGGCAGGGGCAGTAGTTAAAGCAGAGCACAGCTGAGCTGCAGCTGCTTGCTATTCAAGACAGAGAGCTGTGAGGGGTTTTTTTCGTTTGTTTGTTTTTTCTTTTTCTTCTTTTTTTTTTTTTTTTTTTTTTTTTTTTTAATAATCTTCAAGTCAGTACTTGATCCTCTTCTACTGGAGTCCTGGTACCCAAAGACACTTCATCCCTGTCTGGTGTTTCATGAACATACAGGCCTTGTCATCACTGCAGATATGTAGTACATGCTGCTGATGATCTACTGCTAGTGCTCTGCTGGCCTAAACTGTGAGGCAGAAATGAAATGGGGACTATGCTTTATAGCTCAGAAGTCTTATGAATAAGGAGGAAAATTGTTCCATAAGTTTTTCATGGTCCAATTAGTTTGCAAAATCTTTTCTGATTAGGTGTGAATGGCCATTAGGTGCCAGGCTTTGACTAAGTTCAAGTTGAAGCCAATTTCTATCCCCGCCCCCCCCTCCCCAAGGACAATATTGTTAAAACTTGCCAGCACAAATGTTGCCATGTAATGCCATTGAAATAATACACATTTATTTGTGTTGTGGAATCTTCAAGGTCTGTATCTGGAATTTGAGTTCCCCTCAGTTATGCAAATGACAGTGCTGAACATGACAACAAAAACATTATCCTAGCTGGAAACTGCTCTAAGTGAGGCAAAACAACCATTTTCAATCCATATTTCACATTTAGTGATAGCTTTAAATTGCTTTTTTTTTTTTTAAACAAGCATTTCTAGTTCTACTTCATATTGTTTGGCAAGGATTTGTAAGAATCTTAGTTTCAACAAAGATAACTGCACAGGTGCCACTGTAAGCAATGATCCTTAGAATATGGGATACATTATGTCATCCTATTGGTTGAGAAGTTGAGAAGTAACGTATGGATCCTTTAATTTATGTGAGGAAATCCAGGCATGAGACTGCAGTTGGCTTCAGAATTGCACATACTTTCCCTTTACATCTTTTGTTGATGAGTTTGTTCTACATTTCATTAAAGTGCTGCTCCAAGGCTCTCTGAAATCAGTGGCAAAGCATTTCTTGTCTTCAGAGTAGCAAGTGGTCAAGCTGCAATATATCTTAGTGCTAAATAGTAAAGTGTTATGTCTGGTGTGTTCACTCTGGATGTATATGTTAGGTTCAAGAGCCCATGCTTATGTCAAATGCAATAGTCCTGTTGATGGATTTGGCTTACATTTACCCAGATACACTGGATATGCAGTTCCCTTTTGACAAGAAAATGGATCAATGAAAAAGCAATAATATGCAATCAGATAAGAAACATAAGAATTGTAAATCTACCTGTAGGTGTTTTTCTGTAGAATAAATCTAGACATTATGGTATTTTAAAATGAATCCTGTTCTTGAGGGCCCGGAAACTTCAGGAGAACAAAAGAGCCTTTGAGGTGCTTGATAGTTTGCTATACACTCAATCCTTGTGTTAGGAAAGCTTTGAGGGAGCAGAAATAATCCTCAAAAAACTTCCCTTGTTACCAAGTAAGTCTTTACAGTGCATACCATCATTATTCTTTATGATCATAATGTGGCTAATATTAAAAAAAAAAAAAAATCTGTGAACACCATGAGGTAAAGGAAAAAAGAAAAAGTTCAAACTGTTTTAAAAGCAAAACTTGCAGAGATTCAGAGATTTATGGAAATGAAGCACTGTTTACTGTAAGGAAGCTTTGCCATCAGCTTCAAAGGAAGTTTTAGTAGATTCTGAATGTTTGTAATACTTATGACTCCATTTATCTAGATAACAATATCTTTGTTATCTAAAGTCTTGGCAACATTATGCATTTCAATGCAGACTGTGAAAGACAACATTCAACTTCAACTCCCACTGACCCAGGAGTCGAAGGGCTGTGGTATGGCATTTAGTCTTACTTCCTATAATTATATGTAATAAAATCATGTTGTCATTGATGTTATCATAATTTGGACATAAATTAACATTTATGAGTCAGGGAACAGGCAGAAGTGAATAATCTGATGCAAAAAGAAGTGGTAGAGATCAAATACTTAGGGAGTTCAAGTAAACCTAGTGGAAGGGTATCCTGCATAGAACCAGAAAACTCTAGTTCATAATGCACGTGGAGAAAAGGGCTTGATCCAAGTTACATTAAGAGTCTTAGCCCTGGCACAGCTCAGCTCGTGCATTCTTGGTTTTGGAAATCAAAATTCCATTCTTCACCTACTGCTTTACTGGGTGCATGGCTGTGCACTGCATGCAGGCCCTGTGTCTCCCTCTTCATTTGCTCTTACAAATAGTCCTTTTAAACTGCTCCTTAGAAGGGGGTTCCTCATCACACTGTGAGTCATCCTTCCATTTCTCTCTCCACTGGACTAAAGCTTGCTGTTACCATCACTTGATAGTAGTAACAACTTTAAATTACTAGGATAAGCTGTAAGACAGAGACCTGGGAGAACTATCTGCACCAAGGAGGTCATGTGGATAAAATTACTGATGGTTCAGAGCCTTTTCCCATTTCTATTTTAGTTTCTATGGTGTGATTCAGTCCTGTTTTGTTGTCCAGTGTTTTTAACACTGTATGTAAGTACTCTTGAAATCCACATGATGAATGATTTTTTTCACAAAAAACCCCCAATACATAAATATATGTATTTCCTTTCCAGTGAGTTTAATTTTCCATATGCACCAGCCAAAGCTGTCAGGCATAGTGCCTGGCTTGCAAGCCACTGAAGAAAAGTATGCCTAAGGTTTTCCCAGCTGCTTGCTCAGGATTTTGCTGACCCATGTGGACATTTGCCTCTTTGTTTTCTTCTATGAACAGGCAGACAAAAGAGATGCATGGAGTGGTAGATGAAAACTCTTACTGAATGGCTGTAGATTGTGCTCGGTGGCAGGAGTACAGGTTTGTGCTTCTGTTGGGTTTTTACAAGGTGTGGAAATGTGCCAGTTTTTTCTTTTTTTGGCTGCTTCCACTGAGTTTAAGGAAACAACATGCTCATGCAGTTTCATCCTAGTATGCTGAAATTTCTCTCCACTCCATTTACAGCAGATCTGAGCCATCTCTCATTCTCTCATTTTTACTCTAAAGGCAGGTGAGTTATGTAAACCTCATGGAAGAGAGAGCAAGCAGAATCTTGTCCAAATGCCTACACCATTTGGTACTGCAAAAGCCCAAGCAATTAACACTAGCTAATTAACTTTATCCAACTACCACTGAAATTGCCTCAATTTTTTAAAGATGTTTATGTAGTTGATTTCCCCTGTTTCTATAAGAATTAGCCACCTAAATACCTTTAAAAATTAAGCCTTTTTTTCAGCTATATGCAGTTCAACATAATTTCTTGTGTGTGCTCTTTTCCTCTCTCACGTAATCCATGTGCCGAAATTATAAACATGAAATCCCTGAAGACCAACCATTTACTGAAAAATTACCTTGAGTGGCACTGTATTTGCTGATCTGTGAAAGACAACATGAACAGGCTCTCCAGAGAAATGGGGCTATCAGGAACGTTTGGGGACAGGCAGGAGATATTGCAAGATGTGCAACGTGTATTGTCTGAAGAGAAAGCAAAATGTGATAGCTTGCTACGCATAAGGCAGTGTTTTACCAAATCAAATAAGAGGTTCTAATTTTCTTTCTTAAATAATCCAACAAATATTGCTACTGTGGGGAAGCTAAAGAGTAAGAATCAGCCAACACCTTGCCCCCCAACCTCCTTCATTTATCATGATACCCCAGGTTAAAATACTACTTTACCACCTTTGCAAACGTGCTCTCAGAGCTTAGCTAGGGTCCTGTCCAGAGAGCTAAACAGCACGCAATAGCCTTTTTCTCTTGTGCTAGTACCTCTGCTAACCCAAGAGGATCCTGTGAGACTGACAACTGGAAGGCAAGTCTTGTTGCCATTCCAGCTCTTTGTCACCCCTTCCATGTGGGGAGGAAAAGGCAGTGATTTGTTCTACCGAATGAGAAACATCTTCTAGGGAGCCAGTGCCAACCATGGCAGCTAGGGAGATGTATGATAAAATAGGAACAGGTGTATGTGACTGTCTGTATTGTTCTCATAGGGCACTTCACAGAACTTTGTGATCTTGCACATCCCTTCTAGTGTGGTAGCATTAAAACCTGCATCTCCATAAAAGTAACATGCTTACCTTTGTCTCTAAGTGTCAAGTCACATTCATTAATTATACTTTACATGTCTTTGTCTTCTTTGGAAGTAATCACCAGATTATGACTGAATATACCTCCACTATGGAATTGAGAGGGAAGGATATTTGTCTTTTAATCATTATTACAAAATTGTCTGATCAATATGTTCTTACTTCTCGGGGAATTAAAACAGCCTGGCATGACAATTGCAGAGGACACCAGCATCTTTGCCCTCCCTCCCAGAACAGAGGCATGGACAGAAATATCTGTAGAAGGGACCAGCACTGAAGTTGCTTCTCACTAGTCTTTTTCTGCAACACCAGGACTGGGAAGGCTATAGCCCATCTGTTCGCAGATCTTCATGACTTGGCTCAGCCCTAGTAAAGAATGTCTGCAACTGTGCAATAAGCAGAGATGTGCTGCACAGTTTTGGAAGAATAGAACTAGGCATCTACAAGAGAGATCTTCAAAAAGTAATACAGTAAGTGGGATGTTACTTACCAGTAGAAAATGCTGGGAAGTGGAGCAGCTGCCAAGTCTTCGTCCTTGAACAGTGCTATATCCCTATCACATTGATGTGGTAAGGCAATTGTGTCTGCTCCAGATTTTGCAGATACTGCAGTAAGTCCGATATAGAGCCATGAAGATGAGTAAGTGATTGGAGCATCTGTTGCCCAAGGAGAGGCTGAGAGAGCAGGGACTGCTCAGCCCGGAGAAGACAAGGCTTATGGGGAATCTTACCAATATGTATAAACACCTGAAGGGAGGCTGTAAAGAAGAGAGAGCCAGGGTCTTTTCAGTGGTGCCAAAAAAAAGGGTAAAAGGAAATGAGAATAAATTAAAAAGTTGCAAATTCCATCTAACCACAACAAAAATTGTTTACAATGAGAGTGGTCACACAGAGCAGAGAGACTGTGGAGTTTACATGTGGAGATATAAAAAATGTAAATAGACATAGTCCTGGGAAATTTGCTGTAGCTGACTCTGCTTTGGAGTGGTACTGCTTGGACTACATGATCTCCAGGGGTCCCTTTCAATCTCAACAATTCTATGATTCTGTGAGGAGCCAAAGACACACAATGATCCTAAGCCTTTTAGGCAGCAATGAAACCTTTTTTCTGACATTTTCATTTAGCCTAAGTAATAAAATGATCATTAGGTAACAGACAAAATGGAAAAAAGTATGAATGTAACCAGAGGGTTAGGGTAAATCAGGTTGAAATTTCTTGCTTCACATAATATTTCCTAATGATATGAAGTACCGTAGGTTTTCAGAGAAGCAGTAAGAAAAAAACCCCTAATTTTTCAGAACACTAACTGCATGAGGATAAGGAAATTTTCTGCAATATTAGATGAGGCAATTAGGTTCAGACCTAGATGTCCCACATGCCAACTGACTGCTCCAGTACTGGAAATATTAGGTACCAGTCATCACCCAGGAATTTAATGATTTTGGGAGGGAAACAAGAGGGGGTTTGATGCTTGTGAGAATCTGAAAGTTTTTAGAATATGATTCACTAACAACTAAGGGCAGTCAATAGCTGTTATTGGGGTTTAGGGACCCTCAGGGCCTACCTGGAAGGAAGTGAACACCATCTAGTTTAGATGCCCAAGTCTGATCCCTAGCATGTAAACTGTGTTCCTTAGGTAGTATGTGGAAGTGATAGTTAAGTTCAGAGGACCTAAATTAGATTCCCATATAAAAGGATGTGAAGGTTTTTCTGCATCAAATTGGCTGTCCAAATCCCCAGGATTTGGCTGATGCAGCATATCAAACACAGACTCCTGGCCAAAGAAGAGGAATCCAGAATCCCCTAAACATAATGGGAAGAGCTACACACTTCAAAGGGAGCACATAAGAAAAGAGGCAACACCTACAAAAGGGCATATGTAGTCAATGTCCTAAGTATGCTTTTATCTGAGATGACTGAAACCCATATTCCAGAGATCTATCCCACTGAGGTGGTGGTAGGGGACAAGGGCTTGGGAGTGGTACGAGATAGACCCCAGACTCAGGTGGAATTTATATCCCTGCAAAGGAGAGAAATAAAATTCATTGGACTAACAGAAGAATGCATGAACATGATTCTATAATTTGGTGTCCAGACACTCCCATGGGATGGGTGATATTTACATCAGAGACTCTTTTCACCTTTAAAGATCTGGAATTTCCCTGAAGTCTTTTAGAAATAAAAACTCAGCAACATCCAGAGCTTTGGGAAGAACATTTTATTGCTAAGCATATCTTTAAACAAAATGCAACTAAGAAAAGAAAAAGAATCAAAAAGGAAGAAGAAAAAGAAAGGGAAAAAAAGTAATAACATCACAAAAACTCAAATAAAAATTCTTCAGGTTGTCCATAAAGCAACAGGGATATGGTAGAAGCCCACATACAGAAATGCACGTTTCCAAAAACTGTCCAATAGAAACTTACACAAAAAAAGGAAAGTGTAAATATATTTCCTTTAACTTAAAAAAGGAAAGCAAAAAGGAAAGGAAGAAAGAAAGCAGGAAATCATTTCACAAGACTCCAAGACTCCAAGAACAGCAATCTTTTACAGACATCAAGATATAATCAACTTTATATAGTTTCGGCCAGTTAAGTCATCGAAAATCGTGCTTTCATACCTTTTTAAAACCTGTCTTTTTTTTTTCTTTTTAGTATAAAAAATAAAAAAGAAAAAAAGCTCAACCTCACACACACGCACACGCACCACACACACGCACACATACACGCACTGAAAATATTTGTTGACATGAAAGTATCTTCTCTAAATGTTTGAGAAGACTGTTTTTTTGAATTTAAGTTCCCATGTGCGTGTGTGTATCTGATGACACTTCTTCAGAGTCAAATATTCATGCGACTTATAAACACCAGCAAGAGTAGATTTCTAAACCTAAACAGCTGATTAGTTTTCATCTGCATACAGCAAAAGTGTACATTTCTGATATTCCAGAGTTCTCGATCCTTCTTGTTTTTTGTTGTTTTTTCTTTCTGTCTCTCTCTCTCCCTCATTTGCTTTGTTGCACATGATAGGCATGGCCGTCAAACCACCTCACTATTGTTCTGTACAATAAGATAATCCTTTTCACAGTAACTGGGAAAATGTAGAAACCAAACAACCAAATTAAATAGGTTAAATGAAACAAAAGAAATTCCCAATTTAACCATAAAACAGTATATACACCATCAGGGTATCCATATAGAAATTATACTAGCAAAAAAATAGTAGTAAAATATGTAAACAAAATTTCAGATTTTTTTTTGACACAGGTAACTGTGACAAAGCTAAAACACACACTTCACATTTTAAGGTTTGCTTTTGTTGTCTTGTTTCTTTTTACTCTGTTCTTCAAGAACATTCTCATTCCACATTAAGACCATAACAGAACTTCTGTTCCAGTCGTCCCATCAAACATACCATGATAAATATATCTGTGTGTATATATATATATATTATATTATTAAATTAATTTTTCTTTATTATTTTTTGTGTGTCACAGCAGCTTTATTTATTTTCTTTTATATAAAAGAGAAGGAAAAGGGGGAATAGGGCAAATGGAAGGACAGAGATGATCTGAATTGTCAAGCTACAAAATTAAAGTATTACATATGAAAAACACTGATATGTCAAAAAACCTATGTATTTTGCATTCTTTTACAATTGTTTATCTTTTCTGACATTTACTGGTCTTGTCACAAGTTGAACTCCAGTGGTGTCTTTCTGATCTCTTTATGAAACCAATTTATTATTATTTTTTGCATGCATTGCAATGTCACAGAACCAGAACCCAGAGGAAGGCTCCTTTGTTTTTGCACAATATATTCAGCTCAGAATAGTTAATAATTTTTTAAGCATTCTTTTTTGCATCTCCAAATCCTGTTATATGTACTTTGGCTGTGCCAATGCATACTAAGTGTTATACTCAAACAAAGCCAATGACTGATCAGAACAGACACAAATTTGTCTACTTTGCAGTTCAGTTGCAAATACTGGAGCCAGATCCAAGGGAATCAGCTTTCCATGATAATTTTCTTCAGCACCACCCATCAGACACTTTCACTGCGTTGTTAGCAAGCAACTTACTGCAAGACCGTGGATTCTAGAGACAACACAACCAGATATGCAGAGTAAACATCATGGGTAGCTTTTGAGTTCATATATGGCAATAGTCTCTCTTTATTGATTATGGATTTTTTTTCCGAGATTTCTTCTCAAGACATGTCCTAGTTCACCCCCTGCACTATTCCACTCCATTTTTCCCTCCCACACCCAAAAATGACCAAAAGAACCAAACAGTAAGTAATCCAAGAAACAAAACAAAAACAAACCAAAAAACCAACAATCTCCAAAATCATTTATTCCCCTCCTCCAATCTCGAAAAATTATATGTAAGCTGGACACGGCCAGATCAGTTTGTTCAATATTTCTTTGTTGTTTAATAATGTTTGTATTTTTTCTTTTTCATTCTTTTTTTTTTCTTTTTTTTTGTTTTTTAATAAGTAAACTGAAAAATTATCGATACAGTCAAGGATCACGAACATTGTTAAAGACTCACTTGGAGATATGAAACAAGTAAGCCATGAAGTCTTCTACCTTTGCAGAAAGTTCAGCGGAGGAGGAGATTTGGAGATGTCCAAGTTCACTAACAGAGCAGAGCTGTGCGCGCCATCTCCAGAACGCTAAGTGTGCTTTATAATACATTAGGGCAAAGTTTGCTGACTCCAAGCGATGACTGAGACATTAACAGTCACTGCTGAAATTTTTTTCCCAATACTTTTTCCCACAAATGATATCTCCCAATCATTTCGTTCGCTGCAATGGTTCTGATATTTCAGTTAAATCTCATTAAGTATTTATATATTTATATATAAATAAGTATTCTTTTTTACACATAATACTCTTTGTCCTTGTTTTTCTGCTTCTTATGGCCGCTCTTTGAGCTCTGCTGCTTCTCCTTCACGAGCGTGCCGTTGCTCTGGGCTGAGTTGCTGATGTAGTTCCGCGTCTCGTCCACCTGATAGGACCCCTCGTCCCTGTTCCTGTACTTGTACATGGCGTACAGGAGGATGAGGATGCAGAGGGCGGCAGCAGCCACAATGCCGACGACCATCCCCGTTGTGCTGCTCGACTCGCGGACCACCTCTGAGGCCCCCGGAACCCGTCTGATTCCCGGCTCCGTGGGGTTTGCTGTGGGCACATTACGGAACATGGGGGAAGTGATTAGCGGGCTCTTCAGCTTTGTGCTGTCTAGCTCATAGGCAGTGGGCAACGGAAGCAAGACTATGTCAGGCTGGGGTTTGAGCTCACGGTTATTCATTTTGCCGGCTGGCAATTTGGGCACCATCCCAGTCGAGGACGAAGCTGTGGAGCGGATCAGCTCAGGGGACAAAGACGTGGTAGTAGTCCTACCAGTTTCGGAGACTTTGTTAGGTCTAAAGTCCTTGGATTCCCACTTGGGTGCGTGTGCTTTGTAGCCACCTTCGAAGATGGAAGTGGAAAGACTCTTATCTGTTACCAAGGAGAAGGTGGTGTAAAAATCTTCATCATCAGTAGGGGGTAGGTTAGAGTCAAAGGTTTCCCCTGAGCCATACCCAGATATCACCAAGCCATCATCATCACAACCATCGCTGCCTTGGTCCGACAAGCAAGGTAACCCCGCCTCAGAGGTCATGGACAGGGAATCTTTGGTGGTCTCAATAATGGTGAGGAGGGGGCGAAAGGTAGGGGGAAGTGTAATGAAAGGTGCACGAGTAGCAATAGGAGGGATATCTAAAGGGTCTTCTACAAGTAGAGGGATAACTAATTCACCTCCTGGGATGGAAAAGAAAAAAAAAAGAAGATTAGTACATTTTAATGACACAATGCACCATTTTAAGTCCACTGACCTCAAGAGCAAGATTGGATCTGGGCATTATGAAAAGGTATTAGGGATCAGGTTTCTCACCCTGGCCACACTACCAACATACTTTCCTGGGGGTGCCTTTCGTTGTTCCCTCCCACCCTACTTGAACACAGGTAAAACTGCATGTTCCATTTCCCACCTATGCTAGGTATGTACAGTGAAATACTCTAAATTGTTGGGGACCCAAAGTTTTTGATTTTTGAAGATACTCTCAAGTGACTCTGTGGTCATCAATTTTTGGAGTGAACTATCTTAAGCATTTGGTTGGAAGACTATTTAAAGGAATTATTTTGGAGTTCCCTAGACCAAATTCTCATGGATGTAATTTTTACCACTCATCTTGCCAGTTTTAGGTCTTCTGATTATTTTAATTTAAAATAACAGTGTATTTCTTCTCTGCCATTCTAATCTACTCACCTTCTGTAGTTTAGAAGTACTTTCCTTAAGGCAATTCCCATTCATCCATCTCTTCTTGATCATTATCTGGCTTTTAAGTTGTGGGAAAGTTTATGAAAGCAGGGGATGGAATAAGAACCACGTACTTACTGGGGTCCATGAAGGTACAGAGCTCTACTCAATGGTCATCTCTTTTTGCTCTTTCTTTAGCATTCTATTTGACCCTAGGGATGTCCCTTGCACCTTTTTGGGCTACTAGCACCATACTATCTTCATCTTCGGTTCTTCTTGATATTCTTTTACTACAATTTGATTAAAAATTAAGATAGATTTTATTGTGATTGCTGATATAACTGAATAAGGACTTTGATGAACCAAGTTACCACGTGAGCCCAGGATTGTACTGCAGAAGTTGTCTTCACACATACTGTTACTTCTGGATAGGCAGAGACTTGTGATCGGTTCTACTTGTTTCTAACATGATGGTTACCTGCCTACAGAGGAGTAAAAACAAGGTGGACTTAATGGCCTACTCTTGAAGTAGAACAACTGTTCCTTGCTGCAGTGTAAACTGCAACTGAAACAAGAAAATCGGTGTATCATTTCTATGACTTGGATTCTGAGCAGTAATATTGCTACTTTTAGGGTACTAGCCCTGTTTTGTCTATATATTGTAATATGACTGTATCTCTACTTTTGAGTTTATAGTAATTAACACTCTATTGTTGTATTCTGATGTGGAATTTTATTAATTTATCTAATTCCTTCAGTTCTGATTACATAGTCTTTTGCTGACATACTGGTGGTCAACACTTTTTTAGAGTGGGCCATATTGCGTTTGAAAGTTTGCGTATAAACTGCCCCTTGGGTGATTTTTCTTGAGCTAGCCACTTAAACAAGCACTGAAGAGTGCAGCTGACATCATGAGAGTCATCTAGATCTGTTCAAAGGAGTGCAACTCAGTAAGAAGTACTTCTAAAGCTTTGAAAATTTTGATTCATACTCTCTACTGTTTAAGGAAGGATACGTAAAAGGAATTATAGCTTCTAAATAAATAATTCTGGGTTTTAATTATGTATTAATAACTGCCAATGAATAGTTTGGCATTGTTACAGTGCTGAATGGCATTAGGGTCAGAATTCTGCTCTCTCAAATCTACACTATATATTACATGCACTTGTTTCTCATTGAATTCTGCCAGCAATGTCCATGGAAGTTCTATAAGGAATAAGGTATAAAATCAAAATTCCTTCTAAAGGTATTTGGAGGGAAATATATCTGAACAAATTACATAATGAAGCTAGCAATATACTGAAAAAGGTACTTAACAGTTTGATTAAATCTGGGTAGCTGCACTAGCAATATGTCTTCTTCTTTTTCTTAATGAGAAACTAAGTGGTGACACAGTTTAATCAATTGAAAAAGGTCAGAATTATTTCAGAGGTACCAGGAGAGAAATTAGGCCAAAATAAGAAATGTGGTACTTTGCATACTTCCGTGCAAAATTTGTTATAAGTTGATACAAAGGGCCAATTTGAACATGTCTAGTTTTCTGAATTCCCTCAGTATCTCCATATACTTCTTTTGTACTGGTTGGAGAAGGAAGAAATAAGTTTCTATCTCTGCAGACTGCATGTTTTCAAAAAAAATTATGTAAAAAAGCAGAAAGCATAGTCTGCCAAATGGCTACACGGCATTTTGTGCTTGTGCATCTGAGCTGTTTTCTGAGCAATGTAGAAACTAGAGCATGTAATATGATTTATATATGTCCAGAAGCCCTATGTGTGGCTTGAGTAGAGCATCTATAATCTATGCAAACAGGTGGGCTTGGGATGAACTTGGAGTATGCCTCCAGGGGAAAGATCATCTGTGAGCCTGGTAAAAAAAAAAAATGAGTAAAAATAACAGTATTTAAGTAAGGATTGCATTAAATTGCATGAGTCAGGAATTTAAGTTCCAGAAAGTCAGGGATAGATAGTGTTCCTTTAAATAATTTTTTTAAGATCAGTGTGTTGCTGTTAAATAGCAGTGTTCATGATTTTCAGTCACCATCTGTGACACTCAATTGGGAAAAAGATCAGTTTGGCAGCTTTTAGTTGCTCATCTAGAGCTTTGAAATGCCTTTGTTCTTAAAAGCTATCACACTGGCACAGAGCATCAAAATGCAGTTGATCTGCCACACACTGGGGCAATATTTTGGGCAGTTTTCTTCCAAAGAGAAGTTATTTTGGTCCTATTAATAATTAATTTTCTGGAAGGAATGAGACTTATCTTACATTTAATATGAAGACTTTCCTTTTGCCCCAATAACGCTTGCATTTAAAACTAGGTCATAGTTCTATAGTTTTTCTATAGTTTTTGTTGCTGTTGAGGACTTGAGCTACTGCAACTATTAAACAATCACGGTCTTCTTGAAATATTAAGTAAAGTTGATAAACTTGCTATTTTAAGTCGGATTTTACAAAAATGATGGAGAAAATTCCAGCAAGTCTGTTGGATGGAAGAGAATAGGACAGAATCAAGAGTTTTTAAAAGTTTTCATCTCACAATATATGTGAGAAGAGAAATAACTTTTGTACCAGGAAGACCAGATTAACATTGATACAATTATTTAATGTTATCAATAATTTTTATTTCAAATTGTCCAATCATTCATACTATGGTTACCTGCATACTAAAGAAATAAAGAGGCTGTTTAAGGTCTTTCCTTAGGAATCACTTCTCCATCAAGGAGTAAATTTGTTACATATACTTTTAGGGAATATCATGAAGAAGGCGGCAAAGGTGGTAAGGATGTTTTGATTTTATATTTTTTTTCCTTCAACAGAAGAATCTATGAAACTGAAATAAGGCTGTGTGAAAGTAAGTCAGAAAAAGCACCCTAGGTATCAGATCTGACTTCTCTTTTACTGCTGTGTGAGGAATCTATGCAAAACTCAGAAGTTTTGCAGACTTGAAGTTGTAGGTCTAACAGGATGCAAGCACGACAAATACTTCTTGGGGTATGTGATTTATAGACGAATAAAATCATCCTTTAATATGGCATGATAAAAATGCCACTCAGTCTAAAAGAAATGTGTTATTTAAGGATAACAGAGAACGTAAATTCTGAAAAGCTCTCAGGAAAGTGTGAGAAATATGATCACCAGTATCTATTGCAGGGAGCAAGTGCAGACTTTCATATCATGCCTGCAAACAACTCTGTTACTGGTACTACAATTCTACTTGTAATAGACATGAGAGGGAGTTTGATGACAAGTAAATTATGAGTATGCATGTAGGGGGAACCATCTTTTATAAAAGGACAGCTGAGGGAGCTGAAAGCTTCCTGGAGCTAGTGGTCCTTTGATGGAGAAGTGGTGCCTTTTGCCCAGGGCCCAAGCTGGTTTTGAAGGTAAGCACTGAAAGATTTAAAAGACAAAACGCCTCTCGGTTGCAAAGAATAACTTATGCAGGATTTGAATCCTGAACAGTTTGCTGTGGAAGACAAATGTTTTAAAGATTTAGATTTCTAGAAAAAACTAATGAGAAGTTCCCAAAAAACCTCACATGACAATCTCGAAAGGGAAATGCATGTGACACCGGTTTTATGTTTGTCAAGTTTTTATTCTCTCACAATGTCTACCATTTTTTTCAGCTCCAAAACTAATGCTTTTCAGCCTTGAATAAAACTTAGAGGTTCAATTTCTAAATTGTCCTGTGCTTATGAAAAAAAAAAAAGGCAAGGCTGCCACACAGTTAGGGCCATGGCTTCCAAAGAAGTATTCATTGATGTTTAGATCCTGTTTGTGGATTATGTGGGCTGTTTCTTGACAGTTAGAGGTTTCTTTCCCCATTTTTTCTGTTGGTACTTAACCATCAGTTAATAGTGTTCACCTGTATGTTGCAAGTTTTGGATTACTTTAGCAATCCAAATATTTCATAAGGATTTTCCAGATTTATTTTTCACCTATTCTGTACTTTCTCTCCTAAGCAGGGAATGGATGTTTCTGAATGGAAATATGTTTTTTGAAAAGCTTCTCTTGACAACACAATGCCAAAGAACTAAACAAAAGAGAAACAGATAAAATGGTTTCCTCTGCAGTGATATAGATGCAAAACTAGTTTGCCCATCAATGGTACAGCTGAGGGGAACAAAAAAAAAAACCAAAACCAAAAAAACCCAATAAAAAACTGAACATCAAACTGGAAGAATCACTGACAGAATGAAAGTCTGTGGGGTGGGAAACCTTATACCAAGTAGCCCAGTGCTTTGCTTGGCCTTCTCATTCCACCAAGTGTGCATATATTAATTAAAATTAGCCTTTTAATCTAGCATATATACTACTTTCATGGACTTGTGTTTTTCTTTAAACTACCAAGAGTACTGGGGATATAAAGGTCTGCTTTAGCCTTGGAGCTGCCCTGCTTTTTGCTTTATGAGAGTATTTATAGATATATAATTCATACTTCTGGAGCTGATCTCCAGTAAGAGTTCTCTCCCAGTGAAAAAGACAGAGTGTTAAAAATTTAATGGAAGCCTTATGAACTGTGAGGATGTTGTGGGAAAGTCATGAATACAGAGGGCACCAAAAAAATATGATAAAGAAAACAACATGAAAAACTGTAGCAGCTGCTGGTTTTCTTCTTTAGAGCCACAACTACTTCATTGCAGTCTCAGGCATCAGACTGGTACAGGACAAAAGGCACACAAAAGGAAGCCTGAAAGATTCATCTTCTCCTGATGATGATAAGGAAGACACCTTATCGTCTCTCTGTTTTCCAGCTGTGATTGAAGAGCTTTTACATGCCATCCATAAAGGCTGCACAACTTATCCATCTCTGCAGGCACTTGAAATTCTGCATCTGAAGTTTGCAATTTTCATTTTATTCTTATGATGTTCTTCTGAAGTTTGGTTCCATATTCAGTGTGAAATACTTGCCACAGAAGTAATTCCTTACCTTTTCCCCCTCTGTGTCAACAAAGTAATTCCTTATTAAAAGACTGAGTTCATAAATTTCGGTCTAATAGTATTTAGTTAATTCTCTTTTGAGTCCTCTGAGGATAAAAAGGGGAAATTATTCAGCATATAGTCTCTGATTCACAGGAAAATGATGCTAAAACCTAGTAGATTAACATTCTTAATATTTTCTACTCTTGCAGTCTGATTTAATTGCAATTGACAGAGAGTAATAGAGAGAGAAATGTAATTTCCACAACAGAATACTGCAACTTTTTATCTTGACTATCCCTTTTTCCTTTCAGAAAATATATTGTCCTCAAAGGGATTAGATAAAACTAGATTCTGGTGGAGTTGACTGGAAAGCATTTCCTAAGCACCTCCCCAACTGTATTAAAAGATATGAGTTAATGCAGTGTTTCCCAACAGAAGGTTCATGGGCAACAGGATGGTACAGAGTTTGAGAAGTCATGAATCCCAAGGTAAGGCTGAGCTGCATTTTATTGCTGTAAGTTTTTGGTCACCTTTGTGGAGTTTCAATGAAACAGATATTAATACCTTCCAGAGAGGACCTGATATTGTATCTACAAGTAAGATTCTAGAGCAAAACCAGGTATTTTGTTGCCCAGACACTGAGCTGCTCTGAACCAATTGAAATATGCCCTCTTCTATCTCTCACCATTATTTTAACCTTGTATGATTACCTGGTGACAGCTTCCTACTCAGCATAATTAATTGTGCTGTTTTCAGCATCTGTTGTTGATGGATCTTGACAACTGAACCTAAGATACCCACTAAGCATAGCATTCCTGTGCAGAAATGGTGAAAACATAAGTGCTTATAGGAAGCACAGCTTTTTCTTACTTGGTACTCACTGCTTTTTGAAGGAACTAATGCAAACCTCTTGTGCAACAAGGAAATTTTAGAGGTTCAGGATGTGTGTGCCAAATGCATCATTTCTGGATGATGTTAGCAAGTCTGATACCAGTCATAACATGCCGTGTGCATTTACCTGGTAAGAGTACACTTGAGAGTATCATTTAGACTGGATATCAGGCACATAACCAGCCATGTTAGAAAACTGATAGCAATCAAATAGTTTCATGGGAATAAAGGAGGAATGACGTAGACCTGCATTAAGAAAATCCTGAGAATTACCAAAAGCTACAGAAGTCCCATAATTTTTCACTTGACAGGAAGGTTACACCACCAGGCTACATAAAATTTAAGTAGCATGAGAGAAAGTAGCATTACTGGTGATTTGTGTGGGGAAAGGGGAAATAAAGCTTCTAGAGAGGGATCAAGAAAGAACAGGAGCAAACTACCTCAGACTCCTTCACCCCCTCCTATGCACAATACAATATGGCAATTGACAATATACAAAGAGCACGTAACATAAAGGCAAATATAAACTGATTAAAAAATAAATGAACATATATTTTTCCTAAAACAAAACCATACACTAGAAAACAAAAAAGCCACAGCAACAAGGTCAAAAAAAAAGGAAAAACAGAACAAGTAATTCACTTTATCAGCAAAAGAAAGAAGAAAACCTAAGAGAACTGAAAAAAAATGATGAAAATCAAAAACATTATTTCCTTTTAAAAAAAGTAATCAAAAATACATAAAAATATTTATAAAGCATACCACATTGATTTCATAACAGTCAACTTACATCAACAAATTGCCCGCATGTTTTTTGGCATGAAAGGAAAAATTTACAAAAGAAAGTTGTGTAAGAATGCTCTTGGACAAGTAGCATTGCCACATTCTTGTAACTTGCTTTTTTCGTTGTTGTTTCTTAAAAACTTTTTTAGCAAAATGTTTATTATTTCTTTTTAAATATATTTGTTTTACAACAAAGGGCGATACAGGGAGGCAACAACACATACATCCACACCACATAACATGAAAAGAAAAAAATCTTGCACCTTAACAAATTTGAACTTGGTTTTTTTTTCCGCTGTTTTTTGATTGTATTTTTTTATCTTATGTAAAGTTGTTAGCATATTGCAGTTGAAAAAGTCTGTACAATTTATAGAATTTACTTTTGCTTTGCATATCTACACATACAATTTTTTTTGAAAAGCAAAGTTTGTTGCTTTTTTGCCTTTTTGGTCAATTTGATATATATTTTTTTAAACATTTTCTTTTTTTCTATAATTTTTGTGTGTGTGTGTTTTAAGGAATGGATGACTGCACATAAAATTTTAACAATGCTAAAGAAAGGGGTGGTGGAGGGGAACTTATGGAAAGAAAAAATGCTTAGGGTGGATGGAGTGGGAGTGTAAAAATCTATGAGTGTACTACACAGGAGATGAAGATGATGGGAGTGAATGTGTAAGTCAGTTGCCATGTCCATGTAAGGGCGGTACGGAGTGATCTAGCAGCATTAGAGCTTCTGGCTGTAAGGAAGGGATGGGCAATATACAAAAACAAATGAGCATATTCATGCCCATCAACAAAAAGAAAGAACAGAACTCTAACATTGACAATCTCACAAACCCTAAGCTGCAACTTCTTCAACATGCAAGTTACAAAAAAATTAATAATTATAGTATTAATATTTACATTTTCATTAAAGGCTCTCAAATTATAAAAACAGTTAAGACTTTTCC
Source organism: Dendrocincla fuliginosa (assembly GCA_035047845.1). Taxonomy (NCBI): domain Eukaryota; kingdom Metazoa; phylum Chordata; class Aves; order Passeriformes; family Dendrocolaptidae; genus Dendrocincla; species Dendrocincla fuliginosa. The sequence goes on along the minus strand of JAWWMO010000174.1, from coordinate 42,674,306 downwards.
CTACTAAAAATAGCAGTAAAAATACATAAACTAATAATAATAATAGTAATAATAATAATAATAATAATAATAACCAGACAGTAAAATAAAAAAACCAAGGAAACTAGTTTTATGCATTGGAATGAGAACAACTTCATCTGTAGCTACCCACAGCCTTCTTCTTCTAAGAATTATTTTTTCTGAAGTCCATGAAATTGACCTCAGTATTCTCAGTAATTTGAGACAATCATTTCTGGAGCACATCAAATGAATGTTTTGAATATAATGATTGTGTTGGCACCCCCTTCCCCACTATCAAGTTAAACTGCTTGTATATTCAGATTCTCTGGAGAATCTCAAAAATACAGCTGTAGGATTCTGCCAGTGAAGTAGTTCTTTATTTAAAGACGGAAATAGAGGGAAAAATTGCAGAAAACAATTCATAACTCTTTTGTTTTGTTTGTTGTTTTTTTTCATTATTAGATTGGAACAAAGCAAATCTAAGTTAGAAATTCAACCATCGAAAAGAAATACATCAAAATATAACTATGTAGAGATATACTAAAAAAAAAAGCAAAAAAATGAAAAAGAGCACTTTTTTCCCAGGGAGAAGGGAGATAAGAACAGTTGTGGGGTGTTGAAATTTTATTTTTAAAGAGAAAATTGTTCCACACACTTCCAAAGATGAACAAACCAGATGCACACATTGAAAGGAACAGACAAAGCAGTCCAGGGACACTTTCATAATGTGGATTTTTTTTCTTTCTGTCCCACTCCCTTTTAAATTTGTTTTGAATTGTTGGCCAAAAACCCCACCACCCTTTAGTGTTGCTTTTTTTTTTAATAGATCTTTTTTTTTCATCACTTATTTTTAAAATAAACATGGAGAAAAAAAAAAAGGACGTGCAGTCTGGATGTACGTCATAAATAGACATAGAAAAAGATAGAAGAAATTGGCTGAGATTGACAAATGGGTTATATAATAGCTTAATTTTACTGTAGGATGTTAATAATAATGCATGCTTAAAGTAAGTTGCATTTAGGGAAAGTAGAAAAACAGAACAGCAAGCAAGGACTTGGGGGGCGGGCGGGCAGGGGGGAAGGGGTGGGCAGGGGGTGTAGCATCCATGACTCTCCAGAAAGGGCAAAGCACATTCCAGCGGGTTTTCCACATTTCTGGGAAAGGTCAAAAGGGGAAAAGGGTGAGGAGAAATCATAAGCTATGCTAGGACACACTCTTCACCCTGACAGTGGCCGTCTATTTGAATCAATCACTCAGAACGCCAGATTCCATCCCTTGTTCTGGCTCTAACTTTCCAAGGCATCCCTGAAGTGAGTGGCATTTCTTTTTCTGCCTAGTGGCAGAAAATGCTTCCACTGCTAGCACTGGGATGGAGACTACTTTCTCCTATGCTACAAAAGCCTTTAAAGTTCAAGAAACTATTGTTAATCAGTTCTATCTGAGTCTTTATTAAAACTGGATTCCAAATACTCTCTGTTCTGTAGGGGTCCTCAGCTTCCTCTGAATTCAGAGAATCACAGAATACTCTGGGTTGGAAGGGCCCTACAAGGATCATCATGTCCGAATCTTAAGTAAATGGCCCATACAGGGATTAAACCCACAATCTTGGTGTTATTAGCACTATGCTCTAACCAACTGAGCTAATCTTTAATGACACATATGATGTCCATATTTTTCTTGTATAAAGTTTATTATCCTCACATCGGAGTCCTTCCAAGAAGGAATTCAGGACCCCAGCAAAACAACCTCTTTTGATTGATGTTTTAGAAGACAGCAAAAGTTACATATGAAGCTTTGGACCCTGCCTATGACGCATCTCTTTGGGAGATGGGAAAATCAGGCTGTGAGCACTGCATGTACTTTATCTTTCCATCAGGAATGCCAGCAAGATAATTTCATAAGCCATCATAAAGGTCATGATACCACCAATCCACGGAAGTGGGGGCTATCTTGAGATTGAATTTCTGGGAAGAATGGGGCTATCCTCCTCGTAGCTATGGCTTAGGGGTACTTTTGTATAAATACAGTAAGAAACAGGTAGGATGTTTTGGTACTTATTAACATGAGGAACATTAGCACCTCTAAAGTCACTGAGAGATCAGTATTAGTTCTGTGGAATGTTAAATAAGCATAAAACCCACAAAATTTAAATAGCCCAGTTTGCTTTTAGATCATTACTGAAAAGTGTCCACTTCTGAGAGAAGTTACATGAGAACTCCTGCTTCGTAAGTGATGAGGTTGCACTGACTTAACAGCACAGTGCAGCTGTAGCTGGAATGTACCATGCCTTTTCTGGGAGACTACACTGGACCTGTCTCCTACATCTCTTTGGTAAACATGTTAGGAAGGGAAGAGGTCAAACCAAAGAAGAGGAAACCTGGTCAAGGTTATCTCAGGGACGGAACATGCAGGTTTTACAGGAAGAAAAATGTTGGTCTACATAGGAATTTTCAGGGATTCATTTGTAGATCAGAAAAAAAAATGGTTAATATAGGAAAAAAAATTAAAGTGAGGCCTGTTCAGACCTCAGAGGAGATTTTTATTTGGCGAGGTTACAAGGCTAGTGTCCCTGGACATCACTCCCTACCAGGATTCTGAGCCTCTGGTTTAATTGTACTTAGGGAGTTTCACAAAGAGGCATTTAAGCTTTGAATTTTAATCAGCATTTGTCATGACTTGCAGCTGGGTTTTCAGAGTAGTGAAATATCCCCCTTCAGCACATTAGAACTGAGTGCTTTCCCTTTGATGCAAACTAGACTGTAAGGCATGGGTCTGGGTGCCAACTGTGCAGTCTGTGTCAAGCCGCTCCAGAAAATACTTACGTCCTATTTGACAATAAATGCCTAACTCATTGCATGGGGGTCTGGAAAAGCCTTTTACTGCCTGAAAGATCAAAAGAGCTAAAGAACCACAGCTGGAGCTAGAGACACTTAAAGAGATGACAAGATTTTGTAAAAGAAATCTTGATGTTAGACTTACAAGAGGATTTGAAGGGTGCTAAGCAATTTTTATTTCACTTGATCAATACAGCGGTGCTTGAATAGAAGGAGAGTTCTTTTGAAAATCTTGGTCCAGAATTTCTGCTGAGGCTGGGAGAACCTTCTCCAATTTTAAAAACAGTTCTAGCTGTTAATAGTCAAAACTAGATGTCCTAATTTGAAAATTGGATCCTAAATGCTTCCACATGAAGCTACAAGACAGTATTTTATTACTTAACATTTAGCAAATTATTCCTCAGAAAAAAAACAAATATTAAAAAGCATAACCATTGCAGCTTTATTTTATTTCCAAAACCTTAAAGTAGACTGAAGGACTGGGAGTAGAAGCATCTGTACTATCAAGGCTTACAAGCTTCTTGTTTGAAGGATCGAGTCAAGATAGCCAACTTTTTAAATGAAAAAATCCATGTATTAAAAGGGAAACATTATTAGAAAAAGTTGAGCGGCTTTCATGACAAAGTTGTATTTTGTCACTTTTTTGTTTTGTAAACTAGGATCTAGGGCTGCACTACTGTACCCAGGTTCATGCTAGCCTCAGGAACTTCTATGCCTTTTACTGTTCTAGTCACAGAATCATAGAATCACAGAATATTCTGAGTTGGAAGGGAATCACTAGCATCATCGAAGTCCAACTCCTGGCCCTGCACAGATCAGACATGAGAATCACACCATGTGCCTGAGAGCATTGTCCAATGCTTCTTGAACTCTGGCAGCCTTGATGCTGTGACCACCTTCCTGGGGAGCCTGTTCCAGGGCCCTACCACCCTCTGGGTGAAGAATCTTTTCCTAATATGCAACCCAAACCTCTCCTGACACAGCTTCATGTCCTCAGGCTCCATCAAGCTTACTGTTTCCCTCTTCCCTAACACACTGAACCCCACATTATTTGAGTTCTGTGCACTGCAACACAACTCTTATCAATATATCTCATTATGAAGCAGCTTTAGCAGCTGCTTCTCCTGACCTAGTTGTCCAGCCATACTACTGATGTACTTCAAAAGTCCAGGATTCCCTGCTGGCCTTATCATGCATCCCCCCTGATTTGGAATATTTTTCTGTATTTTCATGTGCCATGATTGCAAAACAAGGATTAGGCCAGGAAATCATTACTTTTTAAATGTTTTGTACTTTGATCTAATTAGAGTTGGACCCAGTGCTAAGATTTTCAGTGCTAAAAGGGAGCATAATATTTCACCACTGCATAATCTTGGTTCCCAAACTGCTGTTACTTTTTGAAGTTTACTTTATATCAGGCAGCAGCACCCTTTTAGGGTCATTTAAAGCCATAATCATTGGGCAAGGATGGTAATGGTATATACTTCTAAGCAGTCAATCCTACCAAAATACCAATGAAAAGAAAGTCTTCATTTCTCTGTAAAATTTTTCTCTGCAAAATAGAGAAATAGGTACTTTTAGCTATGCATCTGCTTTTAGCTTCAAGATGTGTAGGCAGCATTTCCTCCTCTGGCTAAAATACTTGGTAGCAGAAATATATGCTAACTAGATACAGAGGAGAAAAAGCCCCCCAACAATCTCCAATTCAGGCATATGTCTGCACACCAAGGAAGAGAAGAATCTTCCCAACTTCAAATGTTTTCACTGTAAAATAAGTGCATACACAAACACAGACTAAGAGACTTTGTTTTCTCCTTCCCCCTAAAATTGGTTAACTACATTCTATAGCTGTTTAAAAGTTAGTGAATTGACCTCTTCCTAATATAAACACTAGAAATGCTAGATCCAGCAAGAAACCCTTCTAAGAGCTGTAGATGCAGCATGTCTTTTCTAACTGTCCACAGCTCAGTCATTATTTGGCATATGGGGAAAAGGGTAGAAGGTGAGGAGAAAAGGAGTGACGCTGTTCTACAGGATGAAATCCCAAGGGAGGGTGAGGGACTCTGACAAACGGAATTTTTACATGGTTTTTCCTGCTTGCACTAGCTCCCAAAACAACCTGTTCATTCTTGCATGTTTTGAACCTTTCTCAGAGTAATATTGTTCAGACATCTAGCCAAATTAATGCTTAGCACACCACAAATAACAAATAGCTTATAGATTAATAGAAATAAATACTAATTTTCAAAGCAAACCTTCATCCTTACCCCCAACTCAGAATAAAAATCTGTTCCTGTGATTGCCATCATCTATCCACATTAATTTAAACTGCAAGAGAAGTGTATTGAATTATCTGATCCACTACAAAACACAGAGAGATACGAAGAGCCTACGAAGATAAATTAGTTATATCCCTTCCCTTGCACCAGCTGTTTGCACATTCTAAGCCCATAGGCACATCTGAAGCTCAGAAATGAAAAAGCAATCTATAGTAAGACCATCTACATGAGTACAACTGACAAAGTCCCACATGACATTCTGCTTGGGTTTATGTGCAAGAGTTAATTAATAGGGCTCCTTTATAGAAATGAGCTAGAAAACTATCATCAAATATGAAAGCACATCTACAGCTATCAAAGCTGAGGAAATCATAGGGCTAAACTACGACAGCTCTCTGAAGTAAAGAATTTTTCAGGTGCTTGCCATAAGCCTATTATCTTTTCACAGTCCTCCAAATCAAAGAGTATTTGATGCTTCCGGTGCTAAGCAGCCCATCCAATATCACTGGCCTGAAAGCATCCTTCCCATGCATCTCTACTCAACTGTATCTTTCTCCCGTGAGAAAGATCTGATGTATATTTTTGAAAGACTAAAGATTGATATTTGTAGTCAGCCCAGCTGAGGTGCTTTTTTAAAAAATTATTTATTTATTTATTTATTATGTAAAACCAAATTTATTTAATCCTAAAAGTCAGTTACGTGGAAAGAAGTCTTTCTGAATCCTGAGGGATTTTACAACCACAAACCAGATCCTCATACTGACAAACTCAGTAGCAAAGCATCATCCAATAATTTGAGTGGGAGCAGGAATGGTTTACCATCTTTGGTCTAAACCCATGTAGTAAAAATTTTCTGCATATTTATCGTATACTGAAATGTACATGATTTTCTGCTAATCTGCAAACATAGAGCATTATCTCCTCCTTTCTTCAGTATACAGCTATGAAGCAGACGGGTAAAAATACATGTCATCAGTTTGTCCGAATGCTAGTAAATACTTCATGACTACCACATACCTTCTTGTTAGTTGTACCTCACAAAATCACATGCTGTTGGACAGGTTGGATCAATAGGCTAAGACAAACTGTATGAGGTTCAACAAGACTAAGTTCTGGGTTCTGCACTTGAGTCACAACAACCCATGAAGTGCTACAGTCTTGGTGAAGAATGGCTGGAAAGCTGCCCAGCAGAAAAGGACAGCCGGATGAACATAAGCCAGCAGTCTGCCCAAGTGGCCAAGAAAGCTAATGGCATCCTGGCCTGGATCAGCAATAGTGTGGCCAGCAGGACCAGAGCAGTGATCATCCCCCTGTACTCAGCACTGCTGAGGCCACATCTTGAGTACTGTGTTCACTTTTGGGGTCTCTCACTACAAGACAGACATTATGCTGCTGGAGTGTGTCCAGAGAAGAGCAACAAAGCTGGGGAAGGGTCTAGAGAGTAAGTCATATGAGGACAGACTGAGGCTGTTTAGCCTGGAGAAGAGGAGGCTCAGGGGAGATCTCACCTCTCTCTACAACTCCCCGAAAGGAGGTTGTGAATTTCAGAAGTAGACAGGACTCATTTTCAGTGCAATATTTTCGATCATTTGGATACTAGGCTACATTTGCCATTTCTGTTGAATGATCCTACAAAGTAATCTAATGAATCCTTAAGCTAGGACAAGCACATTGCATTCTCAAAGTCTGCAGCTAGTCCAGCTGCAAGTAACTGAGTGGATGGAACTTCCTCCCTTGCTTTGTGAAAGGAAGATCCAAAGCATAATAGAATCCCTGGTAAAAGGTTTCTCTTGCAGTAATCTTAAACTTCTCCTCTGATGGCAAAGTAGTGATTCTAGTTCTGACCTCAGTAACTCCTTTTCATATTTCCTGTTCCTCTAAGAGACAAGAATCAGTGCTGGGAAGAAGCTGCATTTGCAGCTTGTATCCAGAGATAGCAATTGTGGTTTTTATCTTGGAGTTGTAAAAAAAAAAAAAAAAAAAAGGCAAAGCAAAACCACAGAAAGAAAAGTGTTGTCTACCTCTTGGATGGCTGAATAATCCAGGATCATCCTAGGCATTACTTATCTCTCTGGAAGACATTCAAGATCTAAGGCACACCACTTTAGAAGTCTCTTCACTGATGCAGCTACACCTTATTCTTGAGGATACAAGAACAGGTCTGTACTACTACAGACCTGTAACAAAGACTGTCAAGAGTGTACACACTGTAGCAAGGAAAGTGTTTGACAATCTGTAGAAGAAAACAGGGATGTTTATGATTTAAGTTGGACTATACAAACATGGTGATGAATTCCAAATAAAACCAATACACAATATCCTTGGTAATTATATCAAGCCAAATAGTGCAGTTAGTGAGAAGAAACAATAAACCTTGTCTATTCAACATTGAGAACATCAGTTCCTCGTAAAATGTAGAGTGATCAGGATGCGATGGTTGGGAAGAAGCTTATTCCAGTAGGCTTTGAACAAGATTCACTAACCTCTATCTTCACAAGTAAACTTATTTCTTTTATTAATCAAGAGGCATGATAAGGGTTGTGACAGGGCATGTTCTCTTCTGCTGAGTTTGAGAGCTTTTACATTCCCTCCTAGAGCAATTGGGGTGTAAGAGTTAAGAACTGAAGTGACCTATTCAAGCACATGTAGAAAAACTGCAAGAAATCAGGGACTCATAAGCTCATCTTCCAAATGATGGCTTATCCAGTGGTACAGCTCTGCTCATAATGTTATTTTCCTTATGCTACAAGAAGTCTTTGGGAGTCCAAAACTGAGTCCTGGGACTCCAGGAATTCAGTCTCCTCCTCAGCCAAGAACAAGCTAAAATATTCCTCAGAGTTAATACATGGGTTGTTTCACAGCCATCCTAACAGGCTAAGCTAAGTTCCCCATCAGGAAGATGAGCTGATGTTGGATAATACACTAAGGCTTTAATAACCAGTAACATGTAGAGGAAAACTGTTATGTAAGAGACTGCTAGTGATGAGAAAATCACTACTAAGTAGACTGCTGACTTCTTTTACCAAATTACCATTGGGAAGCGGTAGAAAATCCTAGGTAGAAACCCTGATAATGAGTAAACAAAAATACAGCCAAAGCTTCCTCTGGAAAGGAAAAAATGGAATGCCATCCTTCTGAGCAGTATGTTAGGTGTTGTTCTCTCACACCAGTTCAGAGGATGAGATGCTCTTTCCTTTGGATAGTAATAATGTTTAAACGCAATAGAATCCCCTTGAGACCTCAAGCAGAGGTGTTTGAAGACAGAATGGCAAATAACTATTAATCTGTGCTTTGACGTCAATTCTCCTACTAGGCAGCACTTGTAACTGCATCAGACATACAATAGAGCTAACAAACATGAGCTATCTAGCTCTGGAGCACTGCAGGGGAGCCCTTTGTAAAGGAACTTTCTACATGTGAGCTAGTGCCGTCTATCATTTGGAAAAGACAAGAGAGGACAGTGACTCAGGCATTTGGGGATGGATTTTGGCAGGATTTCTTGTTTGTTTTTACAGGCAAGTTTAATACTGGCCATGAAGTGCAGAAGCAGAAAGGGAGGGTGCCGGTTTTGGAAATTTCCTTCTGAAAGTTCAGGATTACAGCAGTGAAAGGCTGCTGCAGGCAAGTTTGAATCCTCTTTTTCAACATAGTGAATGACTGGAATAAACTCCACACTGATTCAGAAGCCAGTGCTTTAAGCTGTTTATCAGAGGTTGCATTATAGCAAAAAAGTGGCTGGGAAGCGTATTTGCTCTGTTTTCATAAAAGATTGGATTAGAAGAGAAATAGGTCTCATTCCAAAAGTTAACTTACTTTAATATTGATACTATTAATATCTGGGGCCCCCAACATAAGAAGGTCATGAACCTGCTGAGGCAAGTCCAGAGGACAGCCACAAAGCTGAGGGCTGGAACATCTCTTCTATGAAGACAGGCCGAGAGAGTTGGGGCTGTTCAGCCTAGAGAAGACAAGGCCCTGGAGGGATCTTACAGCAGTGTTCCTGTACATGAAGGGACCCTACAAGAAAGCTGAAGAAGGACTTTTTACAAGGGCGTGTAGTGATAGGACAAGGGCTTTGAACTGAAACAAGGTATGTTTAGATTAGATATTGGGAAAAAATTCTTTACTGAGAGGGTGGTGAGGCACTAGAACAAGTTTCCTGGAGAAGTTACAGATGCTCCATGCCTTGAAGAGTTCAAGGCCAAGGTGGATGGAGCCCTGAGCAACCTACTCTACTAGAAGGTGTCCCTTGCCCATGGTGAGGGGGTTGGAACTAGATGATCTTTGGGGTCTCTCCCAACTCAACCCATTCTGATTCTATAATGATAATACTCGTATCTATTTCAGAACCACAGGTAAGGGTAGCATGCCTATGAATAAAGCTGAGGAAATGGACACCAGAACTCTTCAGGCCCATACAGACTTTAAGAGCTTTTTGAATAAAAATTCAGGATGACTGCTTTCTGCTATTGATTAATTCTGCTTAAAGTGGCGTTGGTGTTCTTTCTCCCTTATCTTCACACCATGATAATTTATATCCCACTATCCCAAATGTTTGATTGTTTTCTTTTTTAAAGATTTTGGAGTACTATCTTTCAAAATGTGGGGTTTTTTTCATGATTTTGGGCTTTTTTAAGCCCACAGTTAATATTTATAGACCAGGGAAGGTCAGATTACTGTAGAATCACTATTTATAGTCATACACTTGAATATATTTTCCATAATATTGCTTACTGTATTACCTGAAGTATTTACATTTAAATTTTAGGGTAATTGTTAGAAAATCAACTAAAAGATGACTTTGCACAGCTATTAACAATCACGGCGGAGCTTCATGGTTTAGTAATTCACAGGAGCATAACAATCATGAATACCTGTGAAATGAAAGTTAACAGCAGATCAAGTCTAATAGGATGGAAAGTTAATTAAAAGAAGGTAAAAAAAATCTTATCGTATTAGGCTTTCCTCTGCTATGAAGTAAGACATTATATGGTTAGATTTTAATAGGAAAGTCTATTACTTTCTCATAGGCTCTAATTTCCTTTATCTGTATGAGCCACAAAATTTTCTCATGAAGAATTATTTTTCTGATGAATTAATTATTTCTATCCATAATTTTATTCTAATTGATGGACTTGAGCACAATCAAAAAAAGGATGGAAATGGAAATATTATGTTAATAGAACAAACACATTATTTGGGCAATTCTGCTGTTGGCAAAAGTTGCAGCTTTGAACTTTGTGAATGAAATAAAAAGCCGTTCAAATTCTAACCTTAGTGCCCTGCGATCTACTGGCTTATTAGGGTATTAATGGCCAGCATTGTTTGGAATTATAAGAAACGTTTCACCCTCAAAAGGCTCATTACAAACACTTGAGCTCATCTAGGTCCTTCCTGGCCTTTTGCAAAAGCCACAAAATGGGAATAGGCACACGGATCAAGATTATTCTGGAGAAGAACTGGCAGATTTTCCTGTTATTTCCACTGCCTAAACAATTCTTGATAGTCTTTCATGGTAAATTTAAGTGTTAATGCAAAGTGGCTTCTTTTTACAACCTCCCACAGCATTGAGTTATTCATCAAAATGGAAGCATGCCAGAAGCCAAATCATAAGCTGCCATTTCGGTGTTATATCTCCATCACAACTCCTTATTATTGTCTTATTTCACTGTCTGATAAGTTAGTAGTGGTAACCTCAGCTGAAAAATACAGAGAAAGGGAACCAAGTGGCAATTCAAACATATAACTATAAAGAGAAGAATTCAGCACAGAAGCACTAAGCTTTGAGATAAGATGATAGCAGTATGTGCTCTGACTTCCTAAGTAGGGAGGCAGAACATAGAGCTCACTGGAAAAAAAATCCACTTCATTTCTGCTCTTTCCTCAGCCTCACCTTTCTCTCAGAAAAATACATTCCACTTCAAAAACTGTGCCATGGTGTTTCCTGCTTATTATACCTCACTGGATCTCTCTCCAACTTGAAAAATATCTGATCTATTTCCAGGTCTAAAGAAGTTCTTCATACCAACTCACTGCCAGCCCAAGTCTGAGATCTTAAGAGATGAGTTCAGGTTGCCTATCATCACTCATAAGGAAAGACATAAGCCCTCAGCAACCTTCTAGTTACCCTATTGCCTTCAGCAATTTTGCAGAAATATGACTGACTGAACCTTTAAATTCAATACAGGTAAATGACTCTATGGGAGAAGTGAGAAACTAGCCCCAGTGCTGCACAGGCTCTACAGGGCTCATCAGGATGCAAAAGCATTAGAAGTCAGTGGACTGAACCCTAAAGGCAAATACACATATGAGTGACGAGGAGGAAATAATTTCTGTTTGCTCATCTACAGCATTCAGGTATCGCTATGGGTGAAATTATTCCTTTTGCTTTAACAATTATGGACTTTCATAATTAAAAAAAATTTATTTAGAAACATTTCTTCTCCTTTATTAGTGAAATTCTTCTTTTAAACTTGACAGTAATTTATCTGCCTTCCAC
>JAWWMO010000174.1:42572698-42662593 GCA_035047845.1 Dendrocincla fuliginosa | reverse complement strand
TTTATTTAGAAACATTTCTTCTCCTTTATTAGTGAAATTCTTCTTTTAAACTTGACAGTAATTTATCTGCCTTCCACCTCTGCAACTGTTGCATGCCCTACAAATACTTTCTCCATGCATCTCTCCATGTTTCAGCTAAAGCTGAGTGAGTCAACTAAGGAAGCATCCTTCTAACCTCTCTGATTATGATATTTCTGAAATGCAGACAATAGCATTCATCATTCTTACTAAACGCCTGAAAAGCTTCTTTTAAACACCTGCAAAGCACTTCTGAAGTCTGAGATAAACAATGCTACTGAAGTACTAACAGGACATTTCTGGTCAAACACCTTACCTGACATATAGGACTGGGTGCTCTGTCAGATAAGACCAGGAAGATCTAGAACACTATCAAGTGCAGAAATAAAAATGGAAGTTGCAATGACTTACTTTAAAGAATAGAACATATTTTCTAAGCCAAAAGAGGGTTTATCTCTGCTCCCTTCAAGAATACTAATGTGCAGAGTACAGACACACCAAGCAGGCTCAAAAAAGTAGGTGAAAGTCAGAAGCTGCCTGATCTCAGAAAACCAACAGGCATTTCTTATGTATTCAAACTGTGTAGAATAAAGTGAAGCATTGTAATGAAATGCAGTAAAAAACGTAGATGATATGGACCTTATAAAAACAAGCTGTTGTACTTGACAGCTGAGTTTTCAAGCATTCCAGCTAAAGTCTCTCCTCAGTGTTAAATCATCTAGACTTCTTTGTTTCCAGACTGTGACTTAAGGTCTAGCTAACTTTATATAGTGACTTTTTTTTTTCCACGTATAACTATAAAAATTTAGCCCTAATACGATTAACTGCTAAATACTTTCCACTTTCATTAATCCCAAGTTACTCAACATCTCATCAGGTTGCCAGTTTCTTCAGCCATATGGTTAATGTAATTAGCAAACATGCAAGCACAAGCACATATACAGGAATCTACACACGATTTTTTGAATTTTTTCACTATGAAAGTATTTAATTTGCATCCAAATTCCAAACTGCTATGGAGATCCAAATGCTGATTGCTTCCTTTTCCAAAAGAAAAATCAACGTCCCACTCATAAATGCTCTGAACAAAAGGTTTGGAAGGGACTTATAAACATGTGAGGAATGCAGTGGAAAAGTTCTCAAGTTAGTATTTTAAGCCTATCACCAAATGTAATCTCCCAGGAACACCTTGTACATACAATTCTTTTTTTTTTTTTTTTCATATGTGCCATGGATTTCCTAATTCACTCTTTCGGAGCTGGTGCTCAGTTCTGGCAAAAAATCCTACATTTGAAACTTAAAAGCATGATTTTCTACTCACCTGCAGCAGTTTTACACTGATACTAATGTTTATATGCATTATTGCTAACTTATATTAGCATAAATGAGAGGTATACCATGTAAATAACTTCTTATAGGAGAATCAGAGAGACCTGAAATACGACATGTAGTTTACCAGCACTCTGTTTTCACACCTGAGATATTTGCTACAACTCTCTGAAATTTGTCATCATATTACATAACTGAATAATATGGGATTTTTATATATATATACTTACACACATATATGTACAATGTATTACAGAGATATAAATATGTTTATACACTCATATATATAGACATATTTCTCTTCTTTTCGATTTCCAGCACCTTTCCCAGTGCTCCAGTCAGAGACACAAAGCTAAAATCTGTTGGATTTTACAAAAGGAAATTGCATTTGTCATCCCTTAATCCTTTCTTGCAAAGAATCTCTTTCCACTGCACCAGTTCCCTATGCTTATTAAGCTTCCCAACTAGATTCAGGACTCGGGTGGTGTATAAGCAGAGGCTCCACTGTAATGGAGCAGAGATAACAGTGCCTCTCTACTTGGCTTTGTCAGTACTACCCCTGAAATGATGTGTACAGTTCTATGCATTTCATTACCAGAACAGCACAAGACAAAAGAGAAAACTGATAAAGAACTGCTGTTCAACAAGGAACAACAAGCATTGCTCTAAGCTGATGTCTAAAATCTTTAACTTCACTACAGATAGCTCTGTCGTCTTAGTTTGCATTTGCTGAAATCTCCCTTGAAAAGAAAATTGATGCAATATGACACATTACAGTAAAAAGCTGTCATTGCCCTAATGTGGCTGGATCCCCAGAAAAATGACCTCCTGGTGTGTGAATCTGAGGGAAGGTTTAAGAAATCTGCAAGATCAAAATGCAGCTTTTGTTTAAAAGGGAAAGAGAGATTACTGCGGTTGGAAAGTGAAGGAAGAATTAAAACTCCAAGGTCTTACATCAAGTCCTGCATTCAGACAGACCTTAAGGGCCTGGTCCACAAAAGGATTAACTGTCTCTTGTTAACGTATAAATCTAAAATTTAGATCTTTTAAGCAAATGCTCGGCTGCTCTAATATCCACAAAACTCCTCTTAGCTGCTGGAAAAATGATGGCAGTATAGCTATAAAACGTTGGAGCTATTGAACATTCACACATGCAGCCATCCCCAGGACCTAACGACTAAAATTCATTTTAAATAATCATGTGGAATGTGCAGCTGGCATCAGAAATTAAATCCCAATAAAATACAATCAACAATATTGCTTTTATAGGGATTTTTAAGGCCAAAGCAATAGGTATCAATAGCAATTGATATTCCAAAGAACATCATAAAGCTGGGTCTTCATAAAAAGTCTGCTTTTACGGTAGTCCAAATAGCTTTTACCTCATTTGCTGTTCAGACTCCTAATTAATTAGCTTAATTGAAACTAAACAAATTTGATGTGGAAAAAGAAACAAAACTTCTCAAGTTACTCAGGATCCTTTAAACATTTCATGTTAATATAGTGTTCTTAAATGAGGAATGCCAAGTCTGGCAGGTCTTAAGTATTTCTTAAACTACCTGAATTGGCAGCTTGTGTTTGGATATTTGCCAGCTATGAGACAGGCCAACAGAAAACTTGCAGCTTATCATTAGGAAGGAAAGGTCAGCTGGGAGGCAAAGAAAAAAAAAGTCATCAGAAGAATAAAAAATCTACTAGTTCAACAGTAAATGAGGTATAGATGACTGGGATTCCTTTTTCCTATACTATCAGGTCTTTGCATTTGTTGTAGACAACACTATCAAAGCACTCATGCTTTAGAAGAGAACTGTGTAAACACCTTTTTAGAGGAGGCAAGATAGGGAAAAAAGTACTGCACCAGGTTTCCCAACTCTTCCTGCATAGAGGAAGAATCACCACTAACAGAGTGAGTGAGACACACAAATGGCTGCTTTCATCTTTAAACAATCCTGTTATTAGAATATGGGTGCTGCAGGCACAACATCTGCAATTTGTTTTACCATCTGTTTCTAAAAATATCACCTTAGTGAAGGAAACTTTATTTCCTCTTTCTTCAAAATAATTTTTGTTTGCCTTTTTGTTTTTTTTTTTTTTTTTTTTTTTTCCTCCTGCAAGGGAGAAGTGATGGATTTGAAAAGCAGCTTATGTAGAAAAGATCATACAGCTTCAGGGATGGACTTTACCATTGCTATTCAAAATATAATGAAAAGCTGCGAACAAATCAATTGAAGATTCTGAAAAATACTGGCTCAACTCCTTTGATAAATGTAATCAAAGGTTTTAGTCTTCTAACACAATTTGTACAGAGCTAGTGACAGATGTTTCCTATGGAGGAGAGTATGGTTTAATGTTCTGGAAAACCTAAAGGGTAGAGAAAAGTAAAAACTGTAGAGTAAGAAATCCCCAAGTTATTTACAGGTGAAGGTTACTAGTCATGTTTTCAGAAATGAAAAAATGAGACAGATGTAGTGAAGTACCCACACAATACTTCAAAACTTTTTGGTTTGTAGTTAGATACCTTGCTAGAATGCAAACCCTTTTTTTTTTTTTTTTAATAAGCATCAATTTAAAAATGAAATGCACTGTAAGGCAAAAGTCAAATTTTGCATTTTAGGAGTTAAAGAACATCTTCTTGTTTTGGTTATAACACAGAGAGTTAATAATAAACTAGATGGAATTCCCACAGTACTTTGCCAGCACCCAATCTTAATTTGTTGAAAAAAAAAAAGAAAAAAGAACTAGGGCATGAATTTCTTCAACTACCTTCCAATCTCTGAATTCCTTTTGGGCTTATACAGCATGTATAAGCACTCGAAGTAAAGGGTATGAGAGACTGAAATGTTAGAGGTTAATGACTCGAACCATCTGCCATTTGCAGAAGCAGCAAGTACTTTGCCAAGGCCAGGTTTGCAGCCCCCAATTGAAGGGGAGGAGAAGAGTTTTTGGGTGTGTGGTGTCCAAACTTCTGATCTGCATAAGAACAGTGCAGGTGCAGAGGGGGTGTGCACCCACCACAGGAGGATGATCACAACAAACCAAGCGTTGTTCGCAGCAAGCTGGGGTTTGAGCCAGAGAAATTAAAAGGCTGATAAGAAACAGATCGTGCCAGGAGGGATAATGCTTCTTATCATGCCAACGTCCTTCCTCCAGATTAGGTTTAAAACTCAACCCCTCCCTCTGCCCCACCCCTCACCCCAAGGAAACTATTGGAACATTCACACTAAACCTGAAGGTATTAATCCCTTCTGAGAAGCCACAACTGGCTGAACTACTCAGGCCTGAGAAACCCCAGTCGTGTCATAGAAGGTGTCATAAACCATCAAAGACTCCTGAAGTGCCTGCAGACTCATTTCTGGTGACTTCCACCAGAGGACTGCACATGATCCATGGTGTTGCAGGGGAACACTACCCATCAACTACAGGAATAAGAGCAGATCTGGTAGTATGTCCAGTTTACTGCACGAAGGAGTACTTTATTCTCTTTCAGATTCTGTTTCAGATACTCCCACTGCACTGACTTCCTCTCCAGCTGTCAAACCTTCTTTACTCCTCACCACAGGTCTGTGAGAGTCCCCAGCGCCCTGGCAGAGGTAAATGATTCAGAAACTCACCACAGATACCTCCCTGCTGCAAGTTCAAATGCACGCTGGATGTCCTCTATCTCAGATTGTATGCAGAACTCAAACCAAGAGTCACTCTTGCCTTCACTCTCAAAACACCTCCCCCAAATGCTGGGATGTAATAGCTGCTTTCTGAGTTATACAAAAGCCAAATACTTGAATTAACAGAATTGAGCGGGAGTATGAGAAAGAGGATGAGGCAAGATTCAATCTATTGTTCCATATTTGCTTGTAAAGCTCCTAAACAAGTTTATTTTACTATTTCAGTTCCCCAGAATGCTTCCTTTAGCCAGAACATAAACATACCATTAATAGATTTATAAAGATACACACATGTACCGAGAGAGAGCATGCACGCATCCACATGTTTTGCAATATATTTATGATCCATGGTTTAGCACTAAAATAATTAGCATACAGGATAACCACAGATTGTGGGGGAAATACCAATCTCCAGGCACTCAAGAGTAGACTTGTTACTGCACAGAGTGAGGTCAGAAGAAGAAACTAAAATTATATTTTGATACACTAGAAAATACCCTGAACTATTTACAGGACTATTTTTGCTCTTTGTGTCTGTCAAATATAAAATTTATGAAGCCCCCAAGATTTAGCAGTGAAAATGAGTAGTTGCTAAAACTAGTACCTAAAATCGGTCATACTGGTTTCAGTACTAGGGAAAAAAATGAATTATTGGCATCTATTAAAAAAAAAGAAAAAACAAAAAAACCCAAAACCAAACAGGAATATACCCACAAAATTGCTTTGCATTTCTGCTGTCCCTCAAAGACAAAACAACTTTTCCCTCTCCTTGATGCTTCTGACATTTACTGTTCTGACACTGAGATGGAGTGAAACCAGTGAAGAGAAAAGTGTTGGGATTTTTTTGTTGCTCTAAAATAAGTTAATTTTGAGATTTTGTACCTTTGTCTGTCTACTAGTTGTAGTTCCTCTTCAATGCCAAAAGAGGAGCTGATGATCCTTATAACACCACCCCATGGGACCAAAGAACTTCAGTTTTTATGAGACTTAACAGAAGTAAAGAAAGAGAGTCCTTGATTGTGGCTCTTTTGTAAGGTTTCAACAGTGTATTTAGAAGCATAATGAAAATGCAGAGTAAAATAAGTTCTCAAATTAGTAAACAGCTGAGATTTCAAATCAAGTCAGTCTAATTTCTTTTTTTTTTGTCTCCTGCTCCTCAGACAGCATTTAGGGTAAGTAGTGTTACAGAAATCTTACACTTTACCTAGGAAATGGCATCTCCAGCTGCTTACAGTTGGGATAAAGCACTGATTTCTAGCATTTGTAAATAATAAATTTGATTGGAAACAGAGAGGCAGAATAAAGGCAAAGTAATAACCCCTTTGACATAATTACTATCTTTGGTATCTCATGATATACTTGGGTTGAAAATGCAACTAGAATATGTTTTGCTGCTCTACTAATGTATTATTCCAGGTGTTACAGTTCATGTGACCATCAGTACCTTTTGAGCTTCTAATACATAAAGCACCCTCACATCTAGGCATGATGACCAAAAGAAATATATAATATAAACCTTAAGAGGCAGAAGTATATCTTGGTCTCTAGTATTTGTAAATGCTCAGCATATTTTCTTTCTAACAGATATATCTTTCAGAAATCAGACAGTTTCTTCTCCTTTAAAGGTAACTAATCAGTTGCTATAGACATTTAAGGGTCAAATATACATACATTTGCTTTTGATGCAAAATCTATTCCTGAGTCATGTGCTAGCTCTTCTTTTCCACTGAATGTGTCATTGGCTATTTTTATTTTCTTTCCCATATATTTTATGAAGCTGAAAATCAAAGCTAACAGGGACAAAAAGCAAGTCCCAGCAGGTTGAAAATATCATATCTTAGTATTTTAGACATGTGTCAGCTTGATAACATAGGCACAGCACTAGAGGGATTGCCAGAATGTGACAGTGCACATGGCTTTGAGTTTAGAGAACACGCTTTAAAAAAGGACTGGAAGGCAGCAAGGGCAAGGTAGCCAGACTGTGGGTCTGATTCTCATCTTCTCTGGATCAGAAATGCAAAACCAGGGAAACTTACACCAGCTAAGTTAGGTTGGAAAAACTGTAAAGTTTTTAAAGCAAAATTCAGATCAGAATGCCAGTCCAAGTGAGGTAAGTCCTGATATATATTGCAATATATTGCTGTCCATTCATGACATTAAATTATGTAGCCTGAGCATGGTTCATTCCATTGCACGTGCTAATTCTAGAGGAAAGAGGGATATTTAATGAAAATAATGTCACACCAATCATCCCTCTCATGAAAGTACTTGACTTGTGTATCCCTCACTGCATTAGCAGATTAAGAGTTATACCTACTGTATAAAAATACAAATAATATTACTTCTTGCAACAGTGAAGACAGCATATAGTACTAAAATCTTAACAATAACATAGTTTATTTGTACATTTTTGGTAGTTGGCAGTACAGTACAATTTTGTTGTGTTGAAGAGCAATTTGCACCTGAATATCAAAGTCCATTAAAATACTAATTAAATCTCCCTTCCCTTCATCTCCACCTCATTTAGCTAGAAGTATTTTATTTACCTTGCCTTAGATGTAGGCAAATGAACAATATAAATATACAGTCACAGAGGTAATTAACAGCAAAGCTGGAAGTTCAGGCTTTTTATTCTTGGCCTAAACAACTGAACCCTCAGCTCTTCCCCTTGCTCAGGGACAAAGATCACAAAAGCTGAAGACAACAGCCTGCCCTGAGACAGAAAACAAAAGCAAGGACTAACTATTTCAAATGCCAGATATTCATATATATCCTTTGTAGGATAAAACAGAGCACAATGGGCCTCTCCCTCCCTGCAGCAGAGGGCTAGTCACAGGCATCGCAGAGGCTACATAAGGCAAACGAAAGTCACCATTCAGGAGGACTCATCAGCTTTACCACAGCCTGGAGGTTACTGTCCTGGCACCCAGAAACTTGATTTACTCATCACAAAACTCCAATCTGAAGGTTACCCTGAACTTCATGATGCAGGGGGCTAAAACTTTGATTGTTCTGCTCCAATAACGTGCCACTTCAGCTAAAAAAATGGTTTCTTTTGCTGTTAGTCTCGTAACAGAACTGTTCTGGTCTCTCTGACAGAGGGCAGTATTACACAAAACTATGAGCTTGTTGATTATAACACAATTTTTTAAGCAGTTGCTTTATTTAAGCAATCACCAAGAAAAAGCTTTGGATTCATTAGGAATTGCTAGTTGTGAAAAACAGATAGAGATCTAAAATCTATATCAAGCAAGCTTTAAATATTGATTCATTTAATAACTACAGTCAGTAATGTTTCTCAGATTGTATGAATTAAGAAAACTGAACTGAACATAAGATCATTGATTCCCACTGGTGAAGAAAAAAAAGCTCTCTCTCTCTCTGAAAGTATAGGAAGCATATAATGGTAAAGGTAAATGAAATAATTAAATAATTCTATGTTGGAGACTTGAATATATCCTTTCACTTCCCTCTTCTGGTAACTCTTACCTTAAACAGGTAAGTTTTATATCACGCTGTTGTGAGAAAAGTTCATAGATTTCATCATCTTCTCTTCAGAACAAACTAAGTCCTGCAAAAACCCTGGAATTTTAGCTAGGCAAAAGATATGTGTAAGTATGCTTTTTGTGATGTAGTGATCTCTGCCTCTTCCTCCGCTAACTTGAGGTGATCCACTGATGCCAGCTGATGTATCCTAATGCACTGAGCTCTCCCATGCCATTAATGTGGCTAGTACATTCTCCAGGAACTGAATGAAGGACACCAGGAAATGCATCACTGTACAAGCCAAACAATATGTTTTTTCTAAATAGTGTTTCAAGTGTAAGCAGACACCTGAAAACTCAACTTGTTTTCCTCTGTCTTACGTGTTATTGCACATTTATGATGCATATGGCAGAAGCCACTCCAGATGTGTTTCCACACATTGTGTTCAAGTTATACAAGTAAACATCAGCAAGCCAGTTTTCACCAGAATCTATAATAGGGCAGACATCACACAGTGACAAACAGAAGACTGACCCCACAGAGTGCAGATGCACTATTCTTAGAAATCCTAAGTACATTCCTAGATTTTTCTCTCCTACCTACAAATGAACTGTGAACTGTAGATTTAAAAAATACATTCACACATATATCATTTCAGCTGCATGTGCACAGTGATACTCCTTTTCCAAGACTGCCTTTTATAAAAAGGCCTAGGTACATCCCATTTAACACACAGTCTGCACCCTACATAGCATTGTCCGGCACCTAAAGCACAGATAACAGAAGTTCTTACTCCAGCACATCAGCATGTTCATACAAATCCTCTAAAAAGTTGCATAAGAAGTCACTTAAGCATCATGCCAGTAAGCCACTTCTAGGAATGAAATTATAACAGAGTTTGAAAACTACTGAAAACAGAACAGCTGCAAACTTGGTCTTTCTTATGAAGCTGAGTGGACATCTTGTAACACCCATCCTAAAGCCTCAGAGCTTCAGAATGTCATTCAAAGCTTGGTGCCTCCTTGTGGATCCCCCTCAGGAAGGTGAGGAGGGGAAGAGAGGAAAGGAAAGGGGAGAGGGATGACAGAGCGCTGAGGAGCTGAACACCAGCTTACAAACAGAGAACAGAATCACATAACAACACTGGACCAATGGACTCCAAGACACCCTGACAAGACAGATGGACACAAACAAGACGCAAAATTGCTATTTGAGAAATAAAAAAAGAGCAAAAAAATCCCATAAAACAAAATAGATATATAACTCTGAGGCTGTGAGAAGCAGCCAACAGTACTGGCATAACTCTTCCAAAAAGAATAAATTATAATGTAAATAAAAATGAAAATCAAAACAATATCCCCCCAAATCATACACTACGGACTTGCTCGGTTAGCCTGAATGCGTAGCTCCGATGGAACACAAGATGGCATCATCACAGCCCATGCACCGGTTAATGAAGGCCATGGTTAGTTACATCAGCTAAACTACAGCATGCCAGAAAAATGATCTTGCACTGACCCAGAAATAAAAGATACAACAGACACTCTGCATTGCAATAAAATTCTTTTTATGCCATCTGCAGTTTGTAGGGCTCTTTATGTTGGAAGAATTTTTTTCTGGGAGAACTCAGGGATAAAGGGGAGGGTTTTTTGTTGTGGATGTTTTCTTTCTTCTGAACTCAATTTAAAAAAAAAAGGGAAAAGGGAAAAAAATGGGATAGAGATTTTGCAGAAGTTCAAAAGAGATAGGGAGAAGAGAAAATAAGAACACAGGAAGGTTAAGATTCTTCATTCTTTTGCACACAACTTTCTTGGGATGTCCGAAAATGTGGATTTCTTAAGGATGGCAAGAAAAGATTTTGTTGCCTTTTTTGTTTTGCAGATCTATATCTCATTCTTGAGATGATTAAATCATTATTTTGTTGGAAGAACTCCAAAAATATAAATTGAGAAGTACAGCGATGATTTTACAAAATTAAAAAATAGCAGTATGGCACGATTACGAGCCAAAAAAAAGGGAAAGAAATATAAAAGAAACTAAAATATCAATCACCAAAAATTCATGCGGCACAAGATGAGGTGAAACGATAGAAAATGTTCTTCAAATATATACAATGTATATATCTATCTATATATACACGGAGTATGCATGTATATATCGATTGATATATCTGTATAATTTTTTTGTTCTCCCTGCCCCACCCTACCCCAAGGCTAATTGGTAGATGAAATTATCAATTAAAAGTAAACAAATAAATAAAAGGAAGAAAGAAAAACTCTAAAATAAAAAAGAAATTAACGTGCTTTGTTCACCAAGATACAACAATATCATGCATCTGTTCACACCAGCGAATGCCAGGGTTAGATGAAGGCATGAATTTCTGTGTAAACATGTGATTGGATGATAGGGGCTACTGCTGATATTGGCAATTTATTATTTTAGCATATAGACATATATGCACACTGTATATATAGTGCATATATAGATAAAATATCCTCATGGGTGGGGCCTTTGGAGTTTACATGGGAAGAAAGACCAATATGCTGAAAACCAATCTCAGTATTCCTAATGTAAAAAAAAAAAAAAGAAAAAAGAAAAAGAAAACCAAAATTCCTGTAAGTCATCTGCATGATTGGTTAGTAAAACTTTTATATTTGGTTTTGTTTTGGCTGTAAGATTGTAGCTAGGAAATTCCATAAAATAAGTGATGCTATTACACCTTGGGACACCTTTTGGTCCGTGTGGTATTCAGCCTGTGAGATGTCTACTTCTCTGAGTACTCAGGGGCACGCACACAAGTTTAAAGGCCATTTCATGTTCACGACACCAGAAATGAAGCAGAACTCCTGCTTGTCAGAGGGAGAGATGGGACTTAACTGGGCACTGGATTGTGGGGGATGTTGCTTTTAGAACAGTGAAGACTCCCTAGGTGCTTAAAGAAGGTTGATGTAGTTACAGAGGACAAAAGCCAAATCAGCAGTTCTCTTGGTTTCTTCAACTAAGTTTTCTTCACTTTCAGCATACTGGGTTTTGTACTGTGCTGGCTGTTTGTAGACTCTTGGAAGAGAGATTCTGCCTGTTTTCTGCAAATAAATCTCTGACCCAGACAGCTTGCAGGTGGATGGCTACAGGCCAGTAAATTACAGATACAGAAACCATACCTGTAGGGTATGTGTCTCCTGTGTGTGGATATGTGTACAAAGCACTCTAACTTCCAGTGCAAAGAAATGTAGATTTTTGCATCTCTATTGCTGTCTCCAATCCCTCATAGGAAAAGCTTACCAGTGTGATCAGACAATGCAAGCCTTATGATATATGAAGCCTTTTGGGAAACACAGAATAAATTTCTCTGGAAAAAAAAATCACATAAAAAAATTGATGGCCAGATAGGAAGGGAAAACTGGCAGCTGCACCATGGAAGAAACACAGGATATGTCAAGCCAGGGAGGTAGGATTAAGCCCTACAGATGATTTCAGGAGGCTGTATTATGAGCTTCAGGCTAATTGGTGAGTGTTTGGGTCTCACTGTTTTGCGTAGTCCAATGAGCAGCTTGGGCTATGATCCCAATCAGCTTCCTGGCCACCAGCATCCAGCCTGCCTGGTGCCAAAGCACTCCATTAATGGGCATCCTTAACAGGAACAAGGGCAATGGTGTGAGGAGACAGCAATAGTTGCTGTCAGGAAAACATAATTCTCAAGGTTTTGAAGTCTCAGTAAGATGAGACTGTAGGGGTGCTCCTCATTTGACTGGAAAGAGATAAATGCTTGCTTTCTTCATGATCACACAGTGCTTCCTGGTCTGGAGCAAAAATATTTTCCTTATAGATTTGTCATTCACTGAGCATGGCTGAGTGACCAAACACCAGCATGGAATTGTGTTCAAAAACACAGTCTCGGGACCCTGGCTTGAGCTTTGAAGAACTTGAACATTTCGGCCTCAGATCTCCCTGAAGCAGGCCAGAAGAGAGTCCTGTACTAATACCAGGGAAAATCATGTTTGTGGTACAGAAACAAGAAGCTTTTTGGTGATGTACTGGGAGAAGCAACATTTCCATAGGGATAAGGGACGAACTGCTCTTGACTGTTAAGTAAATGCTTCTTCAGGGCAAATGAACAGTTTTATACCCCCTGTATCACTTTAAGCCAGTCTGGGAGATGTAGCGATATAAGGGTATCTAGGCTTGTCTGCTGTAAGATGAATACTGAGTATTTTGTTATCCCTGAACATGCAACATGGTTTCTTTTGCATTATGTAAAATACAAATGGGTTTGAATGGCAGCTGTCATTGCCATCATTTAAAATAATCCCTTATAATAATCCCTTATATATACACTTCTACAGGTGATGTCTGTTGGCTGCTTCAGTCAGAAAAGGTCCTATGACAGCTTCTGTTTCTTAAAGAAGTGGATCTACGGAATTCCCAAAAGAAATCACTTTTGGAAGAGGGGCACAAAGTGGTAGCAAGCCTTTTATGGTGAGTGTCTCAAGCCAACCTGGAAAATCCTGAATGGAGAAGTAGGAAATTGCCTTCACACCATCTTCTTTTAAAGAGATGCAAGTGTTCAGGTGCAGATTGCATGCTTACAAAATTCAGGTATTGGATTCAACAGTGAATCAGTAGTAATTATTAAGTGGCAATAAGGCCTTGCTAAGGACTCTCATATGATATTTAGCCTCAAAGAGGACATGATTTTCAGCCTTTGAGTACACCAGAAACAAAGGCTTCAAAAAAAGACTCTCTGGAGTACTGCCTCAGATTCAGGACTAGGACCAAAGTAGTATGTTTAGATATTGGGATTTGATTCTGACCATATGAAATCTGAAAATTTCTGATTTGCAGGGCCAGATTCTCTGCTGCCCTTGTCTTGGCTATTGCACAGCAGGTTTATAGTGATGTGTACCATATCTCACAGCTGCAGTAGTGAGTTCAGTAACCTTTACATTACTGGACTATGGCACTGAGGGTGATAGAAGGCCAAGTCCTGGTGTCTGGCAGAATATCAAGGGCTTTAAAAGCTACACATTATCAGAGCAACAAAAAGGAGACTCTGCCGGGTTAGGCCATTTAATTTTCAGTTTGTTCTAAAAGGGATCAGGCAAGCCAGAAGGCAGTGACCTGACAACAGAACAGGATGAATAAACATCAAATGAGCCCAATTTAAAAAAAAAAAAAGAAAACATTAAGTTTAAAAAAATCCAAACCCACACACTAGAAAATACAAGCAGGATAATCTGGATCTTTTCTTTCCATGATGTATATATTTAAATACCAGATTTTGGCGTGTGACCAGAATCCTGACTTGGCTGGTGAAGTGTAAAGGCAAACATATCTGCTCAGCCAAGCCAGCACCACTGGCTTTTGATAAGCTGGCTCAGATTGCTTTAGTGATCCAGAGCAGAATGGGCTGCGTGAGTGCTTTGATACTGGCTGTATTGCATACACTGGAAGCACTGGGAATGCAGGCAATAAGATAGACAAAGAAAATGAGAAGCACCATAAACCTGTTACTTTTCCTTCTTATTATGATGGAATCAGTTAAGTTTATGCAAAAAGGACCTGCATATTCCTCCTCCGTCTGGTGAATCTGTACACCAGCACTTCTGAGATCAGGAAAGCTCAAGATCTGGAAGTGAAGATTTCATTAGCAAGGATCATCTGGGAGACTTATTTTTACATATAATCAAGCTAACTTTTACTCTCAATGCCATAGTAATTCCCAAGTAAAGATTCAGATTTCAGTGGCTCGTGCATTTCACCTTCCTCTGCAAGAGGAGTAGGGTGCAATAACAGATACTGGGTGAAATTTGCAAGAATGTCTAGTAGTTTAGAACCTTCAGCAGATTTTCAGCAAATCATACTGTTTTACACAGCAGATATTCAAATGTCTGTAGGGACTTATAGCTGCCAACTGTAATGTTGAGCAGGATTTTCAAAGGCATGTCATTTTTACAAATCCAGTTTGTACCTGTTTGTAGCATTAGTTTTCTAAGTGTGTCAGGAAGGAGATATTTTTAGTCTGGAAATGTTGCTCTACAACAATCTGAAATTTCATGCTAAACATCCCTTTTTACCAAATTTCTCCTGAAACTTTGATTTTTCCACTGGCAGCACGAGCTGGAAATATTGCTATTGCAGTTTCTAGCCATTGAAGTAATTGTGATTTCTGAAACAAAAATGTACAAGAGGATGACTCTCATAAAGACCTCATTTTGTCCTTTAATTGAAATACTTGGCAATCAGAATATAAATAAAAAAAGAAATCTTGACACCTTAGTGAAGCTTTAATGAAATGACTTCTATCCATTCAGTTACATGTCAGCTGTGGTACATTAGTCCTTTTAGCATGGTCCTATTAATCTCATGCCTCACTTCCATTATAATCCCTGTGTTGGCATTTCATTACTACCTTTATTGAAACTCTCAGTCCCCACACTGTATATACTTCACAATCTAGTATTATTTGGACTGCTTTTCTTCCAGATGGGGAGACGTAGAAAAACATGCAGAAATCTATGAGAAAAGAGATGGGAAGTAGGCTGAGCTATCTGTTAGCATCAGTCACTGTGTCACTGCCTTCCCTGCCATCACAGGGAAGTCAAGGGTACAGGTGGAAGTTCCCAGCTACAAGGCAATGCCAGTCTTAGGTCCAAGACTTGGTCCAGGACCAAGTTCTACCAAAAATGCAGGTACAGCAGGACAAATTGAAAAGAAATGTGACAGCACTAGCCTTGGGTGAATTTTAATGTTATTATTGTGTTACTCAAATGGCTTCAGGACACCAGAAACAGAACATTTATGATACTTTCTTGGGATTTTTTTAAAGAAAAAAAAAACATCCCAAACAAAACAAAGCAAAAACAAACAAAACAAAGCCAAACAAAAGAACTTCCCTCAACTATTTATATGTTTTACTTTTAAGGATAAAAAATTCTAGCCAAATTCCCTCTTTTTCTTTTAAATGTACACAGAAATTCGATGATGTCTGTTCTCTATTATAGAAATGCTTAACTCATGGCAAGCCTCAAAAAAGAAGACTTGAAAAAGCCTGTAAGAAATAAAATAGACTGCAGCTGCCTGCTGGATATCACATCATATATCTCACCAGAAAGAAAAGCCATCAATATATCAAAATGTATCTGAAAGGAAGAAGTTGAGTCATTTTCACATGGCCAGTCCTTCTGACTCTTTAATGGATACATTTTGAAGCATCACTGCAGATAACAAGGCAAGAATTACTACTAATTTTGTTATGTTAGAACTATGTTTTGGTGCTCCCCAATTTCTTTGGGCTCAAGGAAACAAAATTAGTATAAACACATTACCATGTTAACTGTATTCAAAATCCCATGGACAAATGTATCCTTTAACATTCATCTTCAGAGCAATTAAGAAAGATTAAACATTGCTAGTAACCCATTTTTGTTTCTCTTCTGTTTTTCTAATGTTGACCCTCCTCACTTTATAAATCTTTATTATTTCTCACACTCCACATTGATATTTTTGTTTTACCACTGTGTCAGTAGAGTAACTTCTGCAAACAGCTTTATATAAACCAAATAGCGACGACATATCTGTGTTTTGCTTCTTCCACGTCCATGGGATCCGATGCTTGGCTGTATATTATTTTTTATATACAGTGTATATATACATAAATGTATATATATATACATATACACACATATATATACATATATAATAATATATGTATACATTCACACACATATAAATATATGTATGCATTGTTTTTTGCAAATGAAATCAGAAAGCTAGCAAAACAAGACTGACCTGACTTACCTGTACTGGGCTCACAGTCAATGAAATCTTCATCGTCACTGGAACATTCAGCTGATGAAACGATGTCATCTGTTGTCTGGCATGTGAAGCAAAGGAACAAAGAAAAAAAAATGAGTTATTTGCAAGTCAAGAGGCTGTTATAGAGGCAGCTAAGTATCCAAGAAAAAAAAGTTTCAGATTTGTAACTTTTAAAATATTTTAGTTGTACCAAGCACTCCAGATATGCCTGTGTAAATATGCCTCCATTGAGCTGGAGTCTCCTGTCAAAGGAGCAGTGCTTATCCTGTGCTGTGGAATATTTCAGGTGTGCACAGGTGCTGTGCACCTGCTGGGCTGTTTAGGTCAGCAGGCAGATCACACTGATACTGTTGAACAAAGTACAGTGGGCTATGATGCTTGTTTGGCTGGCAAACCACCCTCCAACAGCCAGAGTAGATATGTCTGGTTGGAAGATGCTGGGCTTCTCAATAAATAGCAGTATCATGTAGGGTCAGCCAGAAGGCACTGAGAGACTTATCACATGAGGCGTGTTCAGACTGAACATGCTTTCTGCAGAGTAAAATATACAAGACAGACGCAGATAACATGTATCACTCAGGCAGCTAGCAGTACTGTTTACTGCAACTGATGCATCACTCTGAGGCAGAGGTAATTCCTGCTCTGTTAGTGCACCTCTTGGGCTGGGAATCTGGTAGACAGTAAATATCTATGCAAACCATTTGCTGCATATTGAAGAACTGCTGCATGTATGCCCAACATGCTTATGCCAAACTGTGACTGTTCACAACCCTTAGAGGGTTCATCACATTTCTTTCATGATTTTTTGCTTGTTTGGTTCATTGGTTTGGGAGTTTTTTGGTGGTACTTTTTTTGGTTTGGTTTTGTGTGTGCGTGTTGGTCTAATTAATGAGAAGCATGTACTGCAGCATGTTAGAGAGAAGTGTACTGGTGTCTCTTCCCAGCAGCATCTCCTGCCTTTAATTGCTGCAATTAGTTGAATTAGTAATGCAGACCATTAGGGAGAGTCTGTGGCAGCCTCTGGATACAGGTTGTAATGTTCCTGCACACAATATAAAATTACCCCAGCTCAGCAGCATTGGCTCAAACTATGGCTACTGCTGAAACTGCCTCCCTTAACAACTTTGCCTTGAAGAGAGTTGCCTATTCTGCTGAGCAGTAGGATCAGTGGGATAACTCCTGAAACAAAACAAGTGAAATGCTCCTCATCAGGTAGGAAGCGCTGCTGAACTCAGGTGCAAGGCAGCTATACTTCAGTACTCTGAGTGAATATTCCGGGGAATCTCACACCATGACCAGACTTTCAACTCCTTATTCCTGAAAAAGACTCTCAAGCTTTAAATAAGGTCTTTAACCTTCCTATGTCTGCTATGGCTGTCTCCAACATGTTCCCTCTTTCCTTTAAATAAGTGTTCTGAGGTCTCAGCCTTTTCTTTAGCCTTCTGTGCCCCTGGAGCTATGAAGTACCTCTGACCCCTGCCAGAAATTTCTTGCCCTGCCCCTCTCTCTTTGTATTTGATCTAAGGGGAAAAAAACGGAACCAAGTTAGTCAGAAAGATCAGGCTGAGCGTAATATTCCCTCAGTCTTGATTTCTGTGGCTTAGATAGAAGCAAGAAAGAAAACCAGGATTGGTCAGCTGTAAATAAAAAAAATATAAAAATAGAGTGTCTGTTAAAAAACAGCCATGAAGTAAGGGAATCCCTAATCTATGTGTTACTCAGTCATACCCAGCGGTGCCATTTGGCAATGTTTGGTAGGATGCGATCTTGCAGTCGTTTCATGCTTAAATACTTTCATTAAATACTTTTATAATCTTGCCTCAATGGAGAGTCAAGGTTAAAATGAACTGGAGGTAATCTGTACAAAGAAACTTCCTGCCTTACATGCCAAGGTCATTCTTTAACGTCTTTCAGTCATAGAAAGTGGAAGAATCTTTTGAAATCCTACTGATTTCTCTCTTAAGACAAGCTGGCTTTAAAATTTTGTCTGCTCAGTAAGGGGACAAGAAAGGAGAAACGGACAAAATAGAAATCTACTTTTTTTCAATTCTTCTGGTCCTGTCATATATTTTAGAAAGTATTATTATCCCAATAAGCTTTAGAACTTATACAGTGATCTCACCTTCCAACCCTGAAATGCAGCTATCCCAGGGTAGAAAGATATTAGTTTTTAATTGCACCAATGTAAAGTAATTTAGCACAATTGAGTAAACAAAACTACATTGCATGAAATTTTTAATCAGGTGAAATGTAGTTAGTGAAACTGGAGATTTAAACTGTACTTGTCTAAAGTTAAGGATAGCACTGTTAATAAAATGCCCATCACTACTAGAAGTCCTTGCTCAGTGCTAAAGCCCTGGCACCTGGTTTTGGTTTTCAGGTTGGATTTAGAGTGTGTGGATTTTGCTCTTAGTTGAAGATCTGACAGTTCACACTTTTCATAGAAGAATAGTGATGATTTGCTCCAGTAGGAAATAAAGATAAAAATTATAACAATGTGCTGTTTTCACTTATCGGCAGCTGTACCTATTTGATTACCCACTTATTTGTTCATATGTAAGGGTTTCATGCAACATTAACTTGGAATCAAATCCAATTGAATTGACCACGTGATTCAGTATTTGTAAAGAATAAAGAGTTCCTTCATAACTCTTTTTTAACCCCCTTGTTTATCAAGAGTATCATATGAAAACATAAAGGTAGCATGTCCAGAAAAAAAAGGTCATATTTCTTTACACAGTATTGTTTGGGTTCTGTTTTTTATTTGGTTGGTTGGTTTTTTGTTTGTTTGGGTTTTTGTTTCTTTGTTGTTTTTGTTGTTGTTTTTGTGGGTTTTTTTTGTGTTTGTTTGGTTTTTTTTAAAACTGGGCAACTCCTTGCAACAGGATACTGCTAGGTAATAAAAGTTTAGATGCATTTTGGAAGTGAACAGCCAAATTAAAGGTAAAAACATGCTTCCAAGGCTATTAATTACCCTATACCTGTTTTGGAAAGTTCTTGTGCCAGGACCTGAAACCTGCCCACTGTTTCTCTTCTTGATCAATTTCCCATCTAATAAGCAGCTTAAGGTAGCACACGCAACATAATTATGCTACATTCTTAGATATGTATACCAGATTTCCTGCTATAAAATTCTCATGCAGCTTGTGTTGGTTCTGAGCAGAAAAAAGCGCACAGTCAGCCAGAGTCAGACAAAATGCAAATGTGTGATGTGCAATAATCACCAACCCTTCCAACTCCCACCCTCTAACTGCACTTTTTTTATGACTGGTTCCACACTTGATTTTATCAGCTAATCTCTATCCTTTCTCCCCATCTCCACTGCATGCTATGTCACTTGATATTCCAGCTTTTCTTGCTCTGTGATTGCTGTTTGTCCCATGCTGCTGATTTTGTATGTATAAAAATGAGGGCTAGAAAAGGAAAATGCCCTCCAGAAGTGGTGTTAGACTTAAGTCAAGGTCATTAATGAGATCTCTAGAAACCACAGAAAATATAAGTACATTAATCTGTGTTGTCATTTCCTATCTTGTATTTTTAATGTCAGTACTTTCCATCACAATTCATCATTAACTGATTTTCTAGTCCCACCACATATTGGTTTTCCATGCACCTTCCACTCAAACACCAACATCTGAATCATCCCAAAGGAATAAAGCTATTTCAGTGAGGAAGAGCAGCAAACAGACCACAGAAACAAAGAAACATCCAGAAGACCATTACTTCTTGTAACAGGAATATGTACCTTTCAAAACCCTCCTGGAGCTGAGAATTTTCACTGGAGGATTATTGTATTTGCTATTTCCACAAGACAGGAGAGGCTGGTGGCCAGAGACCCTAGAAATCTCTCCACTAACTTCTAATCAGAAACAGCTCACTACGAGGCAGTAAGCAAAACCACTATTCCATTTCTGGTTCCCTTTCCCCATTTTTGAAATGTTCTGATTATACTCACCCACTGGCCCCAGGGGATGTAAACAGATTAATTCTTTAGTGTCTTCCCAGTGATCTAGGGATAGTAAATGCTAAACATTCTTATGTACGGGCAACAGGATAGTAATGAAACTTCTCCATATGCTATGATGGAAACAGTGTTTGTGCTTTCATTGGAAAGAACACGAGAGAGAAAATATTTTTCTCTTCCCCATATTAGCTAAATTCTATATTAAAAATAATAAGTCACACTACACTATTTTAAAATATGTATTTCATTTTTAAAGAATCCCAGCTTTGAAATTACTTGGCCTGTACTAAAGGACATAAAACTAAAGATAGGTATTATAATAACTTTCAATAAAATCTTTCTCTGGCAGGAACCCTTTTTATTCCTTCCTCTGAAAGACTTTTTTATGGCATTTATATTATTATTTTTTCTCTCCCTCTCTCTAGCGTTTAATGAAATTGCCTTGGAATAAAACCAGGGTAGGAGAAAGTGCTAAACTCTGAGTTCACCCCAGAGGATTTATGGGTATATTTACCGTCAAATTCTTTCAATTTCACTGAATTGGCTTCCCATTCCTTTCCATGAATTATTAGTTCTGTAATCACCTCCTCCTAATTATTCACTCTAAGTGCCTCTTCAATCTTGCCACAGTGATAGTTCTACATCTTTGTTCATTACACTGTACGTACTGGTGTGGGATGTAGAGTGCAAAAAAATTTGGAATGGTGGAGCAAGATCTGCTCAAGATGACTCTGTTCCTGTGCAATCTATCAATTGCCCAAAGCCCTAGTTTATGTACCAGATCCATAACCTTTGCTCCTTTGTCCTACACCAAATGGCAGGTGCTGAATCTTCCTTTTCCCAATTGCAAACTTTTTTTGACACCTTGCTCTTTGGGTGCACTGCTATTTGAGAAAGATTAAGCATGCTAGGTAAAATAAGTCCTGTCACAGAACAGCTTTATGAAATTATAAACAACACACCCAAGAATGATGGAGTTTTCCCTTCTAGTGGGAGAGAAAAGACAAGGACCCATAAATTCAAGCCCCAGACAAATTCCTGCAGAATTACATACTTGGCAGTTGTTTCACTTTCTAAAGTAGGATTCAATTTTCCTACTTGCCTTTTTCTTGAAACTCTTCTGCACAGTATACATATTACTTCCAATTCAACACCATTATTTGAAAAGCAACACTTAATGCTTGGTTGTGAGAGAACTGTAAATCTGTTTGCCACCAAGGAACCACAATTTACAGCCCTTCTTGAAATACGACCATCACAAAATTCCAGGCACAAATATCTCTCCAAGAGTGGAGAAATACAGTTTGTATTAACCTGGGCACTGCATTTGCCTTTCACACCTAAAATGTGCAGAGCTCAAAGTCAACAAACTTTTCATAAATACAAGCACTTGACTACCTCCATTGCTTCCGTTCTGCTATATTTTCTAAATATCTCAAATTTATTATGGAATATGGACTATGTATTGTCTTCTTTGCATAACAGCATACGGTGTGAATGCTCCCCCAGAACGGATAAAAAACCAGTGATGCTCTTCTCTCTTCCACAAACCAAGATGTTTCTTGGAAAATAATGTATTTAAGGCATTTGCTGACTTGCCAAAAGAAGGCAACAGGTGAAGTGTCTGTCTCATTAGGTGTCATTTTTAGCTTGAATACCTCAACCTTTCATACTTTGGTAACTGAGCTTCTTAAAAAAGTTTTGTCTTCTGTTCACACTATTCAATTAAATTAGAATCTTTCATCTGTCCCTTCTATGGGTTACATTTGTTTCTCACTTTTTATTTAATCTTTATTTGCAAAGTACCCTAGATTCATTATGGTATAGCAGACCTCAGAGACTCAGTCTGGACAAATCCAAAATACTACATACAGATACAAAGAATCTGCATACAAGTGGCAAAATATTAGAACTGTTGCAAAACTCATAATGAGGTATTACAAAAGAAGCTGCAATTTGGGACTGTATAAACTTTTAAGGAGAATCCTGGATCCGCTGTCTGTTGCTAAAGGGTATTAAAGCTCTCCATCTCATTGGCACTGAATAGAAAAACACGTATTTTCTTATCATGGGACAGACACAGCCTGAAATACGTGCAAGCCCTTTGCACCTGCACACACTGATGCTGAGGTTGTGTCTGCCTCTGCAGAGACAATGCATCAAAGAACATGAAACTAGTAATTCTTCTTTATACAGCTCATTTAAGGTCAATACAAAAATAAGAGGGCCAAATCCTCTGTTGGTTTAAACTGGCATTGATTTCAACCAGACTACAACAACTTGCAGGAAGAGAGAATATCTCATTACATTTGGTTTTGGACAAGTCAATGCCAAAAAGTCAAGAGTAACTGGAGTCAATTCAGAGGAGAGCCACTGAAGACAGAAAACAACTTGAGAGATGTATGAATGAGACAGGTTTAGTAAAATATGAGAACTTGACTTAACAAGGACTAAAGGTATGATAAATATCTGCAGATGTCAAAAGGGACATCAGGAAGAAGGATGAACTACTTAGGATGCTTCAAAAAAACAGTGGATAAAATTAAGAAAAAAAAAATATTTTCACCAAGTAAAATCTCAATAGTGCTCTTTATCAACTACGGAGAAGTGTCCTCAAATACCAGAAATACCAGAAACCACCATCACTGAGATCAAATCATTGCCCCTGCCATCCAGGTAGGAATACCACTAGTGTGCACACCCTAGTGGGGAAGAGCTTGTACCATCTATCTTCAGCCCAATCTAATTCATTCTAAATCAAATCAGTATTTGCATACTCTCAATCAGTATATAAGCACATTAAACATTTCTCTCTGTCATTCCAAAGCAGGCAGTAAAGGTATCCAGCAGAGCCTTTCAGTTGTGCTCAGAGCAAGAATCACAGAATATTCTGAGTTGGAAGGGAACCACTAGGATCCTCAAAGCCCAGCTCCTGGCCCTGCACAGGACAGACCTGAGAAGCACACCATGTGCCTGAGAGCGTTGTCCAAACACTTGAACTCTGGCAGCCTTGGTGCTGTGACCACTTCCCTGGGGAGCCTGTTCTAGTGCCCAATCAGCCTTTGGGTGAAGAACTATTTTCTAATACCCAACCTAAACCTCCCCTGACAAAGCTTCATGCCATTCTTTCAGGTCCTCTCACTGAGGCTGGTAGGTTACCTACTAAGAGGCTGATAGGTAACCAGCAGGCATGAACCCTTCAACAGTAGCCAAGCAAAAGTGCATCTACTGGCTGCATGTTCCAGCTGGACATAAAAGCTGATTTGCTGTCAAATTATACTATTAAGTCAGGATCATGAGAGAGCTACCCCTTAACATAGCCATTTGTCCATTACTATGGCAGACAAAACATTAAGGAACTAGCCACTTAAGTAAGAAAAAGCAAAAAATAATCCTCCCAATTGTATGTCAATCCAGATTCATGGGCAGTCATGTTTAAAAACAGCCTTGAAAGCTTGAATTAGTTCTTTGAAAACCAAAAGCCTGTCTCAATAAAACCAATAGTTCATTAAGATTGTAAAGACTGAGTCTTCTTGACCAGGTTTGATGACAAATTTCAGACTTTGTTCTGTCCCAGAGCTGTGCTAAGACAACAGGGAAAAATCATGTTTCTGCCTTTTGTCTCCGTCTACTGACAGTGGGAAGGGTGATAATGTGAGAGAGTGTGAGCAGAGAGAGAGAAAGCGAAGAGAGGGTGAAGAGAGAAAAAGTAAAGGGAGGGCAAAGAGGGGAGAAAGAGAAGTGGGGAGGATTAATTCATCTGTTGTTCAAGGCACCCTGACAGGGGAAAAAGAAGTATTGAACCACAGCAGCTTAACCCAACTTCAATGTACCTTCCCAAAAGCATAAGGAATGTAATTCTTCATGGTGTTCTGCTGATAAGCAAATCCTTCTAAATCCTTTCAATTTATTTCTTGGCCTGAAGAAATTACATACTATTTAGGAGCTAAATAAATAAATAAATAAAAATTCACTTCCATGAATCTAGATTGGTTGTTTATTGATTACATATGCCCACAAAGTCACCTGGTCTTCTGTTTCTTTTCTTTCCTAACAGAACAGTGGTCTTTTTGTCTTGAACTAGGAAAGGATCAACCGGCAAGTCTTTTCCAGACTATCTGGAGTAACCATTAAGATTTGCAAGGGCTTTGAACTGGACTGTAAAATACCATTTATTGGTTTTAACACAAAAGATACAGCTGAGATGTGAGAGAAGACTCTCTTTCCTGCTTTATCAACCACATTCTCCTTCCCATGTGCATTTTTCTTCTTCTGCAGAAGTACCTTGAAGATGAAAGTTGTGTATTTATACACTGAGGTCATTATCTGAGCATAAGGCCCCTCAGTCTAATCACACAGGAGGAATTTTCATGCTGAGTGCCCTTTTCATCACTTGATACAGCTTGTTCTCCTTCCCTATTATATTTTTATTTCTTATTGAAAGGAACCTGTTACTTGAAACAGAAACTGTCAGCCATCTGTTTTAAGTATAAACTCCAGTTATGCAGATGGTGGTGACGCAGATGAAAACTCCCTAAAAAAGGTACACTAGGTGTACTGATGATGAACTAAAATAATTAAATATCATAATGCTAAAAATCAAGCATTACAGCTGAACCCACAATAACTCCCACTCTGAAATCAGTGAGAGCTGCTGGAAGGACAAAATGCTGAAATTCAAGCACTGCTTGGGAGTCTGACTTTCTGAATATCACATTAATCTACACAGTATTTCCCAATACTTGTCCAAGAGTCTTCAAATGGAAGACATTTCTTTTCAGAAATGGTCAGAAAATAGTTTCAGAATGATATTCCCTGGACTGTTACTCCCCCTCAGAAAAAACAACCACCAGCCGAAAAACACAGGGCAGCATAAGCTTCAAATTTCTCCCCTTCCCAGCATCTGCTTAAAGCAGGTCACAGGAAGCAAAAGCCAAATACAGATTCTCAGAGGTACATAGGAAAAAAAGACAGTTTATTGTCAAAATTTAACATCCTGCTGCTGTGGGTTCTATCTCCTTATGCACTCATTTTGATGTATTAACTTAAACTGCCACAGAAATAATTTTATTAATATGCTGGACTATAAACTACACTTGCTAAAAAACAAAATGTTATCTACTTCACTAGCAGAAGGGCAGGGCAGATCACTTGAAAGCAGTAACTTCTTAAATTGCCCCAGTCCAAATTGCCAAGGACATTGAATCAGAGATCTCATGGTACTTGACTTTATACTCCTGATATTATCATAAATTTACTACCCAACACCAGCAAAATTACCTCCTTTCCTCATGCTTCTGCTTATACTGCCATAAAATGGGGAGAAAACAACTTGTCTGCTTGCTTGGCATAGAATCAGAATTTTAGTAAACATTTTACATTCTCAAAGCAAAGCCTAAATAAAGAAAAGTCCTTTACATTTAGTAAAGGGAAGCCTATGTGTCAGAAAGTTAGGGACTCAAATGATCTGAGATGAATCAGCTGCCCTTTGAAGACTCAGCCTCTAGTAAGAGTAAATGGGTTTTTCTTTGCGTGCTAGCTGGCACTTAATAACCGTGTCAGAAGAATATTTTTCATTTACACTTTGCTCCTTTGCTGGAAATCAATATGTCGTTTGTTGGCATTTTCTTCTGGACATCTTTATTTAGCTTGTCTTTTTTCCTCGGAGGGGAGGGAGTTGTATTTGATTTTGTTCTGTTATTGATTGGATCACTCTGAACAAGAAATAAGTAACTAAGCACAGCAGAGTAGCTTTAATGACAATTTCTTAAACCTCAAAATCTGCACACCATGTTGTACTCCCCCCCAATACATGATTCAAAAGGAACAAATCTGTAAAGTACAGTAACTATGTAGCAAAGAGGCAGTCACATATGCAATTTAACTGGCATTTCTATTTATGTGATCACTAATAAAACCATACAAGTCCTGTTTCTATTAAAGCAGTATTCCTATTGCTGTAGTACCTACTGCTGGGATCTCACAATCTTACAAATGAGGCTTAACGTGAAATTAAAGATATGGGAGATCTTCTCCCAGCAGACATTGTTCCGTGAAGAAAACCTGACCACGTTCACATATTAAACATTGATGGCAGTGCAGCCTAATAGGTCGCAGCCGATCTACAAAAGGCTAGCAAACGATGGTGGAGGGGCAGTCGCTGTGCCCTGGCTGCACTGGAGTGCCACACCAGCCTACAGCATCCCTTCCAGCATCACATGAGAAGTGATGGGCAAGCCAACCCTATGAGCTGCATGGTAATCTCCCATATTTTTTTTTTTTTAAATTGGGGAGTGCTTCTCTCTTAATTTTTGCTCCTCATTATTATGTCGGCCACAAACAGTTGGCATATGCAACTGTAAAATTCATAAAGAAGAAAATACTTTGATCTACAGTCCAAACTGTGGCACTTAAAATGTAATGTGACAGGGTATGTTATTCATAAAGTAACAATAAACGTAATCACTCCAAATAAATGTGCCTTAAAACAACTTCTGCAATTATTTTAAGTACCTCTGAGTGCAATAAGATAAACAACTATCTTTGAGTATTCACATTAATGCACTAGACTATTCTTGCCAGACAAATATTCCCCTTTCTCTCCAAACATTAACCCACACTTAGAAAATGGCATTTAAATCCTGTTACTCACAGGATTCACACATTAGCTCACAAGGGGAAGAGTGTACCTACACACATTTAAATGCAGAATAAACATAATGTTAAATAAATAAATGAAGAATAAATAATAAATAAATGAATTCATAAATAAATGAAGAATAAACCCTGGTACACTAGGTACATATCAGCACCTAGGACCACTCCCTGAATAAAATTACAGAGCAGAACATTTGACAGAGGAAAATAGCCACTAAATACCTGTATGTAAGCATATATACAGCATACCTGAGAAAAAAGGCCATAAATGGTTTTAATTTATAAACAGTAAAGAAGTTCATAAACACAAAGGTGGCTGTGGTAGAACTCAGTTTTCCCAGGAACAGTGACAGCCTCTTAACCACAAGTTCATCATTCCTCTCTTAATTTAGTATATAAATGATTATCGGCAGCTAGTACAGAAACATCTGTATATGGAACAAAAGTTATATATTACAATTAACATATTGAAATACTGACATATCAACATTGTCTTGGTCAAATCTAATAAAAATTTAGGTAAACAGTTCTAGACATGATTCCACCCAGCAATACAACTGCCAAATATCTGATGCTTAAAAATCATGCTTTTCTATCATTAACATTTTTTTTCTTTTTGAAATATGAGTAGACTAACAACTTCACTGGAGGTATAGGGAACTGACTTCACACCACATGTTAGCAAAAAACAGATAACAAAAGAGTAAATAGGTAAATGAAATCAGACCCACCACCACCAGGAATAATGGGGAAAAATTTAGGAAACTTAGAGACAGAAGTTTGTCTAATCATAACAAGGAAAGATATCTACTCCCATCAAACATATACCCATCAACTTAAAAAACATACTTGTTCCATTAAGTACTGATGAAACCCGGTAAACTTCAACCTCATGAGCTGTGGAAAATGACAAATATCTCCTGTGCATTAACTTTCAACTGAACTTCATTAAAATACCACATGAAGTGGTCCAAGATGCAAATGGTTGTCATGCAAGAAAATGTTGCCATTGGTAGGCAGACTCCCATGCACAACAAACCTGGTGAACACTTATCCCTGCTGGGTTTCTCAGCAGCCCCTGCCTAATCAGAACATTTTCTCTCTGTGAAGGATAAGAAGGCCATTTTCCTTGCTTATTTATTTAGTTTTTTAGTGAGTTTGATTAAATGCAGTAAAGGCAAATCAATCTTTTGTGTTTGTGTAAAATGGAAAAAAGGAACAAACTTAGCTTTAATGGCCCGATAAACGCTCAGCTGGAATGCACTTATGGAGCAAGAGAGCTAGACAAAGGAATTCAGGCAGCTTTAAACACCGTCAAGAACACGCTGACATCATCTACACTTCTACCTGTTTAAAGGGAAAACGACAATCCCACTTCACACCCAGTTCCCACTTCACACCCAGTGAAGAGGCTTTCTGGTTTTTTGCAATTCTGTGAAGGTATCAAGTACTACAGAGTTCTTCCTTGTGTCCTTCAGATTCCCATGGTGAAAACTGGGAGATACTAGGAAACAAGTATCCAAGGGAATATCATCAGAAGGAGAGAGGACAATGAAGTTCGAAATCAATAATACCTTTTCCACTGTCAGTAAACTTGCTTCTAAACTCAGATTTGCTGTAGTGTAACATTTTTGACAATAATGACCTCTTGTAAGGATTGTAAGA
This sequence comes from Dendrocincla fuliginosa, assembly GCA_035047845.1. Classification (NCBI taxonomy): domain Eukaryota; kingdom Metazoa; phylum Chordata; class Aves; order Passeriformes; family Dendrocolaptidae; genus Dendrocincla; species Dendrocincla fuliginosa. Next base: position 42,633,997 of record JAWWMO010000174.1, on the reverse strand, counting down.
TAGCATGAAATTCATGCTCACTGTGAAATGAAGAAGCTGCTGCATGAAAAATTTGAGTGAGACACTTAGTTGAAAGTAGCACTGAGAAAGTATTTTTGTCATTGTTGACAACACTGGAAATCACAAAAGAAACTCTGCCCGATTTTATGCAATGCCCATTAAAGCCTTTAGTAATACACAGAAATACACAGGCCTTCCAGACTGTGGAGAGCCAAGTTTTAGCCCAGAGTATTTAACCTTAGCCTTAGCAATGCATAGAACTGGACAACTTGACCAGGACAGAGCCAAAATGTAGCAAGAAGTATTTGTCCCCAGTACTCCAGTTCCTGACTGGACAGATAAAAGTATATGCTTAGGCTTCTTGCTACATGAGTTTCTGCCTTTGCACAAGAATTACAAAGGCAGAAAGAATCAAAATTTTTGTTCTAAGACAAAATTTGATGTTCCCTTGCTATAACAACTATAGCAATAGCTTTGGGATGATGGTATGTTTCTAGTGTCTCTTGGGAGGAAAGTTCAGTTTTCCTTAAAATTCCTTTCTCATTGGTAGCATTACTATAGCGTCACTTGTACTATCCAGAAACAAATCACAGTAGCCACTGACATTAAAAGGCAGTGCCTTCTGCATTTTTACCACTTAATTTTCAGACTTAGGTGCTACTCACACTAGGAGATGACTAGCACGACAGACATGAGGGCATATCCAAGTTGGCAGAGCTGCCTCTTTTAGGTCTAGCGATACTGACTCAAGAAGGGGCTTTGCTGGCAGAGTTACACCGTCTCTGACCGTTGCAAGCCAAGCTGACAACAGTTGGCATAGTTATGTGTGTATCAGGATTTTGACTGGCAACAGTATGTAAAACCAAAGCATATGCATTTTTGACCTCTGGGGCACTGCAGTAACTTTGACAGAATTCAGGAGTATACCACTGTATTACCCTGAATGCTTCACGTGGTATAAGAGTTTTTAAAAGAATCCTGTCTCTACAGTCTTGATCACTAATAAAACTATGCAAGTAAAAGACTGTGGTCAGTGAGACTTCTTTTCATTCAGAAATCTCAGGGTCAGAAGGTCCGTTATTTTCACCCTGTCTGATGGCCCATTTTATACAAGTGTGGAATTACACAGAAGAGCTGAGTGCCTTAGGCCTCTGCAATGCATTGCCTAATATGCAATGACCCTTGGCAGGGCACTTAACCTGTCAGCACATCACGGCTTAATTTTTAAGACAGTGAAGATGCACATGTACCTCTTGGAAGCAAATTTTTATAAGCTGCTGTGAGAATACTTGGAGAAGAGTGATGTGCAAAGCATCATAAGAAAGATTAAAGAATCACAAAATCATTTAGGTTGGAAAAGAACTTTAAGATCATTGGGTCCAACCACTAACTAACAATGCCAAGTCCACCACTAAACCATGTCCCTAAGTGCCACATCTACACATCTTTTAAATACCTGCAGGGATGGTGACTCAACCACTTCCCTGGGGAGTCTACCATGACTGTATCAAGTTGTTTATATTTTGTGAGCAGAAAGACCCACACTGTCAAAATTGAACTCCCATATGGACTGTAACAAACTGTTATGCAGGGCTGAGGTAGGAGGCACCTAAGAAACATTCTGCTCTCTTTAATGCTTCTGAAATGAAGTACAGTATTGAAAATGACTGCACAGTCCTACATAAGTAGGAAAGGAATTTCCTGCAAATTCTCCTCATCAGTGGAAAAAAACTGCAATGCATATCTACAGAAATAAATGGCAGCAGAGCTTAACACTGTTCATCACCAAAGGCATGGTGGACCATGAGTACTCCTCCCATCAGAACACAAACTTTGCTTTCAGCCAAAGCACAGCTTTTCCAACAGGTGCAGAGTAAAGCTCCATAACCTCTGTACCAGGCAGCTTAGAATCTCAGCACCACAAAGGCAGTGGAACAAATTACCTGGCCAGTCCCAGGATATCCCTTTTACCTAAGTCTCCCACTTACTCAGAATGTGCAATTGATTGAAACAAATGCTACAATCCGACACCATGGAGCTCTCAACAGCTGTCAACTCATTAAGTTCTATTCACTGGCTTCCCACCTCCTTGCCAACGTATTACATAAATTGCTTTTTAGCTGGCAGCCTTCCCCTTTGCCTGAAACCAGTTTGTACTGAGTATATTTAAGTCTATTGTTTTTTTTTTAAAATGAATTTATTCCTTCCCTTTGGTAATTTGCTTTGCTTTGCAACAGTTTGAATGGGCTGCAGAATACTGTTTCATTATCAAGCTGCAACTGGAAATGAATATTTTAACGCAGCTGAACAGAGGTTTGGCTGTAAATGACTATATCCTAATTAAACAAAACAAAAGGAAGACAGAAAGAAAAATTAATTTCATTAATGAGATATTGATGCAATTTAGAGAGAAAGGCCTTCCCACTTAGAAGGAGTTCCTGCAATGTGAATTTTATAGAAAGAGTTGGAGGTTTACTGCTTCCTTCTCAATTTATCTAGTGGTGTTTCTTATATTTCAGTTTTGCTTTTCTCAGAGTCTTTAAAATGCCTAAAGGTATGTTTGGTATCTGTCCATACAAAGTCGCATATACAAGTGCTTCAAATGCAAATACATATAATGACTGTGCAGTAAGAACATGTGAAAACAGAGCGTTAAGTGTGGTCATGTTAGCTCAAACTCCATTGAAGCCTTGATTCCTGCCTCTGGCATTAGAGATAGTTAATTATGTTTGTTCACAGAAAAAGGATAAACACAAGAGAAACACACAGAACTACTTTTCTGTCACATATGCTAATTGGAATGGCATGCATGAGTTAGGAAGTGGTTATACCTGCATCTTTATGCTGAATTTCATAGCTCTTAATGGGCTTTTCTACCACATTCTGACATATTAGCTTTTAAAATCTGTATTTTATTCCTACAATATCACATGGCAGTAAGTTCCCCATTTTGTGTGAAAGTACTTCCCCCTGTTTGATCTCAGCCTGCTCCTACCTTATTTCACTCCTCAATCTCTGTTTCATGAGGAACAGTGAGCAGTCATTGCCTAGTCACAATTTCTCTGAACTATTTTGATTTTAAAGACTTCTGTTATCACCACTTGGTTACCATTTTTTTCAGCCAGAAGAATGCCAGCCTATTTAACCTCTCCTCACATGGAAACCATTGCATATCCTTCAGCTTTTTTGTCATAGATCAATTTTTGAGAGCTGACGGCCAAAACTGAGTGCAATTCAGAAGGCAAGGCACAACACAGATTTACACAGTGGCAGAATGATATTTTCAGTTTGGTTTCTTTTTTTCTCTAGCAATTTCTCAATTTTTTTGTGGCTTCCTGAATGTAAATACATGTCCACAGGTAGCCACATCTGGCTATTTGTCAGCATAGAAACAAATTTTCAATGTTCAGTGTGGTTAAGCACACACATAAATCAGTACCCAATAATGCATTTTTTCTGTTATAGCCTCAGTTTCTGACAGTTTTGAATTAAAGGCCCTACAACAGAAGGAATTTATTGATTCTTGAGATGCTTCAGAATGCCATTTATTGAATTGTATATGGAGTGGATCTACAAAGAAGCAATAAAGCTTTTGAGAGGATACTGGATTTCTCAGTCATTCTAAGTCCAAAAGGGCACTTTTCTGACATTGCAGAAGGCTCCTGAGTAAGCCCAAGGGATGCCAAGTGTCAGAAGACAGAAGCACTGCCTTGTAATATGTAATCATTCAAAATGAACTGGAGCAATCCTACTGATGCACATAAGGTGAGTAACAGAGAGAGGACTCAGTATTATAAATAGAAGTGTGGAATGTATACTCATACATTCCAGAAGTGAGGACACACTGTAGAATCTGATCCAACTTGTTTCCTTACATGTTTTTGATGGTAAATGGTTTCAATATTGTGTATGTTGTAAAGTGAATCAGACTTAAATATAATGTCAAAATGCCACACGAATCAAATTAGAAGATGAGAATAGACCTGAACTTTTAAGAAAACCACAGCTGTACTTTGTAGTCCAACAGACAGTCAAAAATTGAAAAACTGTGGCATATTTTGCCTGCAATAACCTTTCCTCTTCAAACCATTTGTATCATTTTGGGTGAGCGTGACATTTCACTCTGGAGTGGACTCTACTGTCTACTGGGGATCAGTGACAAAATAGTTTTAAGAAAACTGCTCTGATTTAAAGTAAGTGAGGTCAAAGAGAATGCACACAAATAAATACAAAAACTACAGCACCAAGCAAACACAGAATCTGGTTCTATGTGAAATGCAGTCTTCAGAAACCTGAGGGAGAAGCTATTGACTCTTGTCAGGCCAACCATGATTTGCCTGACTGAATACCAGTAGAAAAATCTTTGCAAAGGAAGAGAAACTACTACCTGAAAGCATATAACCTATAATGTTCTACAGTCATAGTTTCTTTAAATCCTGTATAGCATGTGAATGTAATGGACATAAATGAAAACAAAGCTCCTATACAATTACATGCTTTGCCATTGATTTAAAACAAATATAATTTCTCATCTACTTCAGCAAAAGAAAGAATATAGCAGGAGTGAATGAATAAAATAAATGGATCATTGACAAGTTTGGATGGGAGACAAATACCTTTCACAGACTTCACTTACCTGTGCTATGATTTGTTTTTTAGAGAGGATCTAAAGAAAAACTGCTAAAGGAAGACTTTGTCTCCATCTCCCACTCAGTGTTCTACCTTCCACCCAAAGCTGTCAAAGGCTTCCTACTCCTAGTGTGCCTCTCCGTCCCTTGTGGTATTACTGAAGCTCATTAACTTTGGTCTCCTCCTTTCAACATTACTTCTGTTTTTCTCTCCCACCTTTTCTTCTTTTAAGTGGCTCATATACCAACAAAGATACTGATCATGACTTAAAACACAGGGGAAAGATTTCTTTAAATTACACATTATCAGAGAACATAAAGCTTGTATGTTAAGATACAACAGCTATTACCTGAATTTTACAATAATGATATTACTCAGAGCCTCTAATCAGATCAAGAACCTGTTAGTAGATACTACAGTACAAACAGGATAAAAGAGACCTTGTTCCAAATACTGCTGTTTAGGCAAAGAAGCAACATATTTATTATGGCAGACAGGGAAATAACAGCTTAGTTTTATGATCAATTATGATGTTCAAAGCTTAGCTTTTGTTCTATGCTGGAACAACTCCAAAATGCCCTTTTAAAAACAATCCCAGAAACAGAATGATACCAAAGTATCAGTTTTCAGACAATAGTATTTTTTTAATTTGCACCCAAATTTCAGACATACCATTCAGTGCGTGCATGACAGCAAAGCACCCGCTGGACATCTTGGAGAGTGTAGCCCCCAGAAAAAGAATCCAGGCTTGACATTCATGCTTCTGAATAGCTAAAAGCAGGGAAATTTCTCACTGCATTGGAAGCATAGGAACAAGAACCTACAGAATCTCCTTCGCAGAGCAGTGCCCTGATTGTAACCCACTACGGTGAGAGAGCCTCTCACCCCTTTGCCTGACAGAACAGAGAGCATGATATGAGCAGAGGGTAACGTGAATGATAGCAGGAAGAGAACATTAGAAAATACTGATTACATCCAAGATGAATGAAGGTGCAGAGGAAGTATGGGCAGAACAAGACTGGCTAAACATGGATTTCTTAATCTGGTTAGCCTGGGAGATTTCTAAAGAGGCTAGCAAGGACTTTGTTTAGGAATGTAGTTAGTGCCTACATAACACTAACTGAGATTATACTTTAATAATCTACAAAATAACATTTAGGATTACACTTCTGCTTGCAGGGCCTTCTGACAAGAACAACTTCAGGGAAAAAAAAAAAAAAGAGAAAAGAGAACAAAAATGTAATTGCCTGCCTATCAGCTCCACTATCATAATTACTTTCAAACTCTTGACATGGGTTGAATCAGATGAACACCAAATCAATTTTTGCAAACAGCAATCATTGCATTCTTAGCTCATAAATTAAAATGTCACTGGTAGACTGAGGACAAAATAATGCCTGTTTCACTATTTTACCCTGCAGAGAGAGCAACTTCTTTTTCCTTCTCTTTGTGAGTGTAGCTTGTATATCCTTAAGCACCGTTCAGTACATCAAACTCATCTAATTTAAACCAAAGTTTGTACAGCTGGATTCTACACAGGAGAACACAAGAAATTATACTACCTATCTAGTGGGGTAGTGTTATCCCCCTGGGTATCCAGAGCCCTAGTCTAGGTGTGGGGAGAGGGTCGCATGATTTTTTCTCTTGTCTGCACAACATGAAGTGTTGGGGATTTGCTGGCTGTACACAGGTTCAGAGGAGCAAAAAAGCCTTAAGGCTCCACTCCACTGTCCTCCCCTTCATCCTTTTCTGACCTGCAGTGAACCTCATCATGCTGAAGCGAGTAGAAGGCTCCCCAATACAAGGAAAATTCTCAGAAATTACTCATTGCTGTGATTCCTTGAAGGAATAAGGTGATCAGATTAAACTGATGAATCAGTTGCATATGCTGAAAACTGACTCACCAATGAAGTGCTTAATTTCCTATTACCTTTTGCGTCTCACTTCTAAGCACAAGTAGGAAAAATTTAATGGGCCACTCTGTGCCCAGAACCTTGCCTATCACTTTTCACTCTCTGTTTCAAATCACAAACTCTGCAGCTGAAAGGCAAAGAACCAGGCCAATGAGTTTAACTCTCATGTAACTAGAGTTATGAAGATACCTCATTCTTTTCTCCTTTTAAGGGGCTTTTGCACTTACATACACTGTAAGTGATTTTTAGCTTAAAGCACATAGCCTAATCTTTGCCTAATGATCGAGATAATCTTTCCTCATATAATGTGACCAGCCAAGCCCCAAATTCCCTATCTCTAACATCATACTTGGTTTCCGAAAGATAAAACTTCAAGCACCTTCCTCTCTCACCCACCTCAGAAGGAAAGGAGCTACAAAGTCCACCGCTGATTGAAATCCCAATTGCTGCAAAATTCTCCTCCAACGTTTCACCTTCAGATACCACTGAAAAAGATATCCAGCTGTACTAGCAAATCTAGCTAGTCATTTTAAGGGCATTTCTATAATAACCAATGTCACTATTCAGAGTTTTGCCTTGAGGGATATCTTTGAAGAGTCCAGGATTTTTCTTCTGCTCTTTCCAGACTTCAGAAGCTGAGCTATAAACTCACTGAAACCTAAAGTACTTCCTCATTTAGTAAAAATAGGAGTGCCTATCTCTTCAACCCAACCAGCAGTCAGTATATAGGATTTCTGGAGTGCTGAATTTAGGAAAAGTTTCCTTTTTCCCTTACAGTTGATTACTTTGCTGGTTCAGAAAGAGAAATTTCACTTTAAGTGGAATGGTTGATTCTGTCTAATCAGTGTGCTAATTTGACCTCATGTGATGTGATTAGCCAGATGATCAAAAGGTCTTCTCTTGTGTGTTTATCAATGAGTTGTCCACTACTGACTGCCATTGGCAGCTCTGCATCTTTTTGCAAAAGCTTCCTGCTCTGCTGTGCCACCTAAGAGCTGACAACTGATCACAGTGAAGCTCATCAGAGCTGTGAGACAGCAGAACTCTTGTATCCCTTTGATACTTGATCCCTCTGGTACTAAAGAGGCAGTAGGTGCAGACTCATCAGGCACACAAGTCAGAGAAAAACAAGAAGGAACCTCTGAAGGTGCAGAAGCCAGTACTCAGCTACTCTGGTTCTACACCATATAAAGCCATGAACTTACTCTTCTGGACCTCTTCATCCAGATGACACCCATTTTGGATAGGAACTCGCTTCTAACTTCTAGCTGTAGCTTATTCGCAGTTGGGTTCCAGACATTTTGGGCCATGAAACCCTTTTGTTTAAATAAATATTATTCTAGACTCCTCTTAGTAAACACTGTACAGTTTCAGAGAGCAATCATATCTCTTTTATTCCTTCAGTATGCAAGGTACAGGAGCTAAATTGTAACAAATCCCTTCTTCCAAGACTGAGTCCCCATTCACAACTTTGTCCCTCAAAACCTTCTCTTTACCTGTGCCAAGTCCTTCCAGTCATCACACGAGCAGATATGCTTTGAAACAGCAGTGCACAGACTTGGAGGTTGCTTTTTTAAAATAAAATGCTTTGAAGAACAATCCTGCTGTAGTAAAATGGTGGTATGTTTGTGTGATGAGGTTTATGAGTTCTTTATTTCCACAAGTAGAGGAATGCAGCCAAATACGTTCTGTTAGATAGAAAACTGGGTTTGCTACCAGTTTCAACTCGGCTGCTATTCAGAGACTACCAAAAAAACTGAAACCAGTTCTTAAGGAAGGGATTTCTAGTAGCTTAAATGCAATGAGGTTAAAGATCAACCCCATATACTCTTGAATGAATCCAAAGTAGAAGCAAAACATCTACAAAATGGCTGGAAACAGAAATTTGTGCCTCATCTGAGCACAGAAAGAAGTAAAGAGATCAAGCTGAGAAAAAAAAGGCAGTTACTTTTCAAATTGCCATCTTTTATCTTGGAAGAAACACAAAAACTGGAACTGATAACTGTCTCAATGTGTTATCAGTTATAATAACTACATTACAGAGATGCAATATAGAGTAAGTCCTTAGAAATTCCAATCTTACAAATCAAATATAATGAATAAGTGAGAAAGCCCCACTTTCCATTTCAATTCTGCTCTCCTTATCTGCCATGCTAATATTTAGAAAGTAATTATTGCTCTTGATGATTAAATGTTTTTTTTTCTCCTCTTGAAATGACAGATTTTTCTTTTGAAGTCTGCATCACCCTAAAGGGAAAATACATTTCTCAGCAGATTTTTTCCCCCTTTTTGCCTAACAAGGAAAGGGGATTAGAAAAATTAGAATAGAATGGCAATAAAGAGAGGAAAGGGGAAGAGTGAGCAAGGAAAGACAGGTCCTTTTTTCTTTTTCTTTTTTTTTTTTTTCCTTTATGAGGAATATCTTTAGGAATTATTGAAGAGGAAGAACAGAAAAATCATGAGCTCATCACACAGGGTATGACACCTAACGCTGCAATCTGGAGTTCCTATAATGAGGTGGTGAGTGGGCACTGCTGCTGACATCTTATTGCCGGAGAGAGGTTAAAATGAGTTCTGCATCACCAGACCAGGCCCATCAACACTTGGCATCTTCATCGTACCACATTACATTTAGATTTTTTTGCAGCATTATTGCAGCTGGGTTAGTTCTCCAAAGCAAGCGCAAATTTATCCTCTCCCAGAGTTAATTACCGAGTTAATCTGGGTTGGAGGGAAAGTAATTCACACTGTAATGATGAAAAGAGGTGGGTGAACATAGTTGGTTGCATACTTTACCAATGTAAAAAGATTAAATTATGAAAGTTTAACTATAGACTCATACTTTTCCTATATTATCCCCCGTAATTAAAGGCAAACTAAATAAAAATCAATATACAACAGCAGAATATAAACTGATGTGATTTCTCATTCCCTAAACTTTTCCCATTAAAGTGATATAATAAGACATTGGGGTTTTTGGGCCACTGAAACTGCAAATGAAAATCTCTAAGAATCAAAGCCTGCACATAAGAATGAGCTTATCACCAAGTCACCCTGCCCAAACCCCTGGAATCAGTATATGTGATGCAAATAAACTTGGCCAACATTATATAGAATCTTATCACATAATTTGTATGCATGCTTCCATACTGCTAGAAAGTCAACATGGTGGTGCTGAGTTAATGGTTGGACTTGATGATAGAAGAGGTGTTTTTCAACCTTAACAACTCTATGGTTACTTCACTCTGCTCTTGCAGAATAGAAAGCATAAGGTGTGTACCATTATTGATGAAAGACACTTTCTCCATAATCCTTATATGAGGCTGAAATGTTGAAACTAATACTTCAGAGCACTCTTTGGTAAGAGTGGGCAAAATGCCATATATCAAAGACATTTAACTTTTTCTCAAAAAACCTCCAAACTCATCAGTGGTAGTTTCCAATGGAATGGGAGGGGGAGAGAAAAAAAAAAAGGTGTGAATTGTGAGTTCTTAGGAAATCATACTGACCATGACTCCCAGCTAAGCTCTCTGATAGCTGCTGAAGAAACTACTCAAGCCAAACTGTAATTCACAGAAACAAGCTGGAGAAGAGCCAGCTCTCAAAGAAGTGATTGGCTTATTTCAGAATATGAAGTGTTTCTTCTTGACAGCAAGCCAAGCTGATTGCCCTTGAGGAGATGCTAAAAAGAAACCTTGATCAGAAGTGAGACAAAGCATCAGTATTGGGTTGTATAATGGAGGGCCATTCAATGCCTTTATATCTGCAAAGCAGCTAAGTAAAATCTGCACTAAAACAGATATCTTCAGTTGCTAAAGAGGCTAAGCATATATTTCTCACACCTGTTATTTGTGCTTGATAAATCATCAGAATGTTTCATCATTGTCATCTTCTTTATTTTGAACACATTGCTTTTGAAGTTAATAAAATTACTTGTTTCTCTTTTGTGCTGGACCATTAGCATAATTATAAAAAGAGTTCATGGAAGAGAGTCAATCAGATAATTCCCACATGCAAATTAAAGATCTTTCAATTAACATGGCAGGACATGTGTGAAAACCATGCTAATGTAGCAGAAGATATCCCTAGTGGCAGTTCAGCAATCTGTCTGTATGCCAAGACATCTCTTTGCTTTGTCACTGATGGCCTTTGCTTGGGCAAGAGAGTGGTGAAACAGAGCAAAAATGGAGGTTTATTAGAGATCTGTATTGCAATGTTACTGGAGCAGTGCCTTAATCTTGTTTCAGGCAAAAATCAACTTGTTTGATTAAACCACTGTCTCTCATCACATCAGGGAAAAATTTTAAGAAGACTCTGACTTTCAGGAAGCTTTTTCATTCACTGATGAGTTTGCTCAGAGTTCCCCTAGTGAAAGATGACTTCCTTCTTCTGTCTTAAGTAATAACACACACACACTACTTTCTTTAGGCTTTTCTTGCTTCCTTACTTGCAAGTAATGGCCCCACAGAACAGCTACTGAAAAGCAGATATGAGTTGAAAAGGACACTGGATACTTGGTAAAACCTTAGGTTATACCCGATGAAAAGAAATGAAGTCAGATCCTCAGATTGCATGTATACAGGCTGATCATCAACTTCAAAATCATAATTTAATACTTCCATGAGTATAAAGATGCTCTATGGTCCTTTATAGACTTATTACACCTTTCCCTTTAAGCATGAGAAACATTAAAGAGCAGACACCAGAAGACAGATCCTTGTTTGCTACTGTGTCACCCTGCTAGCTTTCTAATCACTGAATAAATTATCAAAAGCAGCTCTTGCACAGGAGAAATAACATGCCTGTGACTTCTAGCAAAACAATAAACCAAACTGTATTATGATAGGTGCTAGTTGCCCCTGACTCCTGAATTGTGACTCAAATTAGGAGCCTGCAAGTCTGGAAATTTTGTGTCCCTATGTGAGCATGTCAGAAGTATTCCATGAAGGTATCTGCTTCTCTGGTGTCACTCTGATATGTTCCCTGGAAAGCGGCAATACTCTTAGAAGCTGTTACTCAGGAAATAACTCACTGCTTGCCTTAAAAAAACCCAAACAACAAAACAAAACAAAAACAATTAAAAAAAAAAAAACAAACACCAAAAAATAAAACCCCAGGACCTGCTGTTTGCTCTATGTAGGAATAATTCAGCAGAATATGCATTTATTTGGATGATGAAGAGATGTAACCGCAGCGAGTGTCACAAACTCCAAAGTATTTTAAAGAAAATGAGAAAGTTACCTTCACTGAATGTAGTCAAATTGTATTTTTTTAAACCTCAGACATTGTAAAATTGTAGGAATATGACTTTCAAAAACAGGAATAACCTCCTACTAACTAATCATGAAGATGAACTGGTAGTGGCCTTGGTATTAGTATCTCCCTCAGTTTTAATAATTTCATTACCATCCAGCCAACTGGGAGGTCATCTGCTTCCTGCTACTAAAGTACTATGGAGCATGACCTAATTTCATTTAATAAATGCAAAACTGGGAATCATGAACACTTACTGAGTAAGGCCGAAAGGCCCACTGCTTTCCCCCTGGCTTTGGCACCATACCGGTGAGGCAGACCTAATCATTCACATCTCCACTTTTGGGGCAAATCACTTTCCCATTCAGGTCTTAGCATTCAAAACTTACAAGGGGATAGTGTTGTGAAAGAATTCAACTGAGACACAAGGCTTAGAGAGTTGCGAAGTTTGCAAGGAAGCAACTGTAGCTCCCACACTGTGCATATAAACTCCAGATCATTGGAATGTTCATCAAACTACCAGCATTTAAGAATAAAAAAATGATAATAATAAAAAGCTGTATTTGTATTCCTGTGCTTCTGGATTTGACCAGTTTATAAAGTGGTTCAAACTGATCAACAATTTTAAATATTATCTTTGTGGTAGCAAATAAAAATCAGCAGTTCATTTTCAGCAGGCTATTAGTTTTATAATTGTTATTAATACTAGTTGCTCTATTATGTAGCACTAGCAAAGTAAACTCAAACTCTTTCAGCACATTTTAGATTTAACGAAGTAATTACTTGAGTCAAAATCATGCATCAAATTGAGTAACATCTAGAAGGAATTATAGTTCTGTCTTCAATTCTTTGTTTTTCAAAGAGTAAGGCATAATAACTTCTTGAAGAATTAGTAATCAATGTGTCACTCCTCTAAGTAATTATTTTACTTGAAACAAGTAATAAGCTTGTGTTCCCATTTGAGGGCACATGTAATTGCAATGTATTGTTAATTCTGCAGTCTTTTGTACAGAATGAATATTCAGCTTCAATAATTGTAGGAAACTATCAAACTATCTCTAGTGTATGTTCTCTGTAGCAAAAAAAAGAATGAAAGAAGTTATCACACTGGGCAACTTTTTAAGTTTCAAACTTCAGAGAAAAACACAATTTACTGAAATGCATTCTGTGTGTGATATTTGTGTGCATAATCAGCATTTCCCAAGTTTTGTTTGTTGTTTTGAAAGAAAACTATAGGCCTAGAAGAACCTGGAATCAGATGTGCTTGTTTCTTAATGCTTATCTATGCCATTGCATTCTCTGTCACACCAGAAGCAAGGCACAAGGCTCTTCTCTGCCTCTGTTTCACTGCCTTTAAAGTGAAGAAAACTGAAACCGTTTTAGGGTCCTCATGAGTTGCTGTTTACTAAGTGCTTTAAGATCAGTAATATATGTTCTTATTGAAGAACAGAGCATTGTTTTTAAAAGATAATAAATTAAAATGAAATATAATAAAACTTTTCAGCTCAAGTTATGTCTTAGGACACATTTATGTTAGACCCTGGAGGCACATTTTTAAATGAATTTTCACATGAAATGAAACGGATATTTTATGTTATACATAAACACTACACCCGAGTATGGAACATGACTTGCATCCTCAGAGGTGTTCAAGAACTGATGGCTATGGCCCTAAGTAACCTGAGGTGACTAGACCCTTGCTTTGAAAAGGCCATTGGTATAGCTCCTTGTTGGTAAGAGCCTTTCTGGACAGCCCTGAATATTCCACACTTCACAAGTGTGAACCTCTTATGAACACACAAACGGACAGGACATCAGTGAAATCCTCAGTCTAAACAGCACCTGGCAGCACACAGGGTGCACTCAAGGCTGTGCTTTGAGCCAATTCTGGTGCCAAAGACAATTAGACACATTACTTCATGACAGTGCCTCTGCAAAGAAGTCTTTCCTCACAGCTGGACTTCATCTGTTGGTATTGTCCTGTGTTAATGCAGCCAGATGGCCTTTCTCCTGCAGTGAGCTCAGGGAACGTGCACAACTGTCCACACCTTACTGTGCAGTGCTACCTACATTGCCTCCTGCCACTACAGAAAAGCACCATTTATCCCAGACTCCAGGCGTACAGGTGTCACTGCTGTGCCTCTGTCATTGCCTCTTGCAGCCCTGTGCTTCCAGCACCATGCTGGGCCTTTAATTAACTGCTGACAAAGAGAGAACATCAGCTCATCAGCCATTGGGAAAGCCTGTGATCGCTCATCATGCACCCCTGCCACAAGACCAAGATGAAACCAGGTCTTCAAGCTGAACATTTATGTTATTGTTTTTATTTTGTGTGTTTGTTTGCGGTTTAATGCCTATGAAGTTAATTTGAGGGCGATAAATAGCTTTTTGAGAAAACTAATTTGTACACAGCTGCAATTAATCAGAGTGCAGACAAGAGAGCACCGGAGCTGAACGCCCTGCTGAAACAGATGGTTGTGCTGCCGCCACACACCCCTGCATTCCTGTGAAGGTTAAGCCAAATTGCAGAGCCCTGGGAATTTGAGCTCGCACACATGCTGGCTCTCCGCACATCAGGTCTGCTAGGGAAAAGCTTGAACGATTTTCACCTGGAAGACTCCTGGGGCTTGCAGCCATTACTTGAGAAGTTTAATAACCACTGGTGGGGGGCGGGGGGGGGGGGGGAAGAAAAGAAAAAAAAGAAACAAGCAATCCACTGAACTTTTCCAACTGCACTGCTGAATTTATCATTTAGTCCTGTTCCTGGCTGTCTTCCTTGTATTGCCTGATCCTCCAAACTTTAACTTTTGTGGCATGAGAGAAAAAAAAAAGCGGCCAGATGGAAGCTGCTGTTTACAGCAAAGCAACCTGAGAAGAATCCAATAGTCTTAGTTGTTTCTACTGGTTTCCATTTGAATGCAATAACAAGTTAATATTCCCAAAGACAGAGAAGTTGAGGTGCACAGAGAGAGGTATAACATTTTCAAGGTTCTGGCTTGCAGACTGGGTCCCTGCAAACCTTGGAGACTGATCTGCACCTGTACTGAATGATGTGCTGATTCAAGTGGAAATTGTGAGAGCTGGCACCAGACATCTCTGAAATGAGAAAAAAAAAATCATTCCATGGTGCCCATCATGCTTAGGGCATGCAGTGGCTTGCAAGATGGTTATTAATTAGGTTATTCACTACTGCCTGAGGTGCACTCAAGAGTTACCAGGAAGAGTTTTAGCACTGTCTTTAAAAATCTTACCATTTAAGATAAATAACAGGTGAAATCCAGAAAGATCATGTTTGAAACATGAACCTCTTTTTAATACATAGATGCTCTACTTAATCACTAGAAGATGACTAATATTCTTTAGGTATTACTACTAAAGTGAGTCTTAAATGCAAAAGAACAGTGCTTGTGCAAATGCCATAGCTATTACAAGTGATTCTTCAAAGGTCAGAATAAAGGTCCTCCCACATGTGCTATTACACTATGGAAGATAGTCCTAAAAGAGATTAGTGTGAGACATACCAAAAACACAAGACCGTGTAATGTCTGCTGTAATGCTGATGATTTCAAAACTGCTAGAACCAATTTTCATTACTTGATTAAGAAACAAAAGGCAACATGGAAGCCAGATTCATACTGGGCTTGCTTCATAGGGCTTGCTGCCGCTATAGGAAGAGGATTTCATTTTACTCCCCATTTTCCTTTCCTTTGCAAACACATACACTCTTGCAGCCATGCCTGGAGTAAGGGAAGCACTTCAGCTTGGTATTAAAAGCAGATGGCCTGACAAGTTAAAACCTATAAATGTCCCTCCAGTAAACTCACATCAGATTATTAGTGTCAGGTTTCTACTTCTTTCTTCCTTGCTAACTCTTCAGTGTCTTCAACAATTTGCTGTTGTCTTGCAAAGGAGGGATGAGAAAAAGGACACTCAAAAATGGTTGCTTAAAGACATAAGCACTATGGCAGGCACTTGGGGAATTCTAGTATCAGGGCAGAAAGACATCTGCATAGATATTTAGGGAGACCAAACTTGTGAGCCTCAGAGTAGAAAGACTCTTTTTTTAATCTGCACAAATTGTGTGTGCTTTTGCTTCTGGCCAGGACCTTACCTTCCCAAGATCCAAAAAGTAATTACAGCAATGTCTCCAATAAACTCACAGAGAGTGTTACTGTTTCTCTCTTTTATACAAAATACATGCAACTGTATTCAACAGGCTATTGTCTTTGGCAGTTGTTGTAGGCAAGCAAATAGAGTCACTGTTCCAAGATTAATGATAACAGTGGTGATCAAAACAAAAGCAAGGTCCACAGTCCTTCAGACTGACAGTTCTGAAGGCAGTGAGATACAGTTTTGGGCTGAGAAGTTGGAAGGATTTCCACGTGGACAATAACAACTATACATGCAACATCAGCTAAGAAACCAGAAACCCAAACAGGACTTCCCATGTCACTTTAGCAATGATAAAAAGATGTGTTACTGCAGACCTTATGGAACAGAGGCATAGTGTCTTCTATTATTAAACTTTTCCAAAGACAAATCCAGAGATCAAATATAGTTTTGTTATTTTAGTCAGAGACAGAAGTCCAGACTTCTATTTTCTGTTGCTGGTTCTGATATTAGACTTTACCTTATACGGCCACCACTATTATAGCACCTGACCACATTTTATGTTTTATTCCTATAACTGATAGTAAAGACTATTAACCTCACTTTCCGGAGGGGGGCTATGGCACCATAAGGTTATCTGCCCTAAGATCATATGGGAAATTCATAACTGACCCAATTCTCCCAAGATTGAGGTTTTGAATTTTCTTCTTTGCTCAAATCCACTCAAATGCCCATAACCTCAGTTAGCTCTGGATATAATTGTATTTTCACCGAGATGGGTAAGAAACCTGAATTTTAAAGCCTTCTGAGTTGCTAGAACAAAAGGCACTACAGGAAACTCTGTACTATAATAATAATTTGCCTCATGCCTTGCAGTAGTAAAACAAAATAACATCACTACAGCATATTATTCTTTATATAAAATGTTCTTCTTATTTCTACGGTATTGGTAGTTCTGCAGTGCTCAACTCCGTAACACTCAGGCTCTCCTGTTTACTCTCCAAGCTCAATGCCATAGTTAAGATTTGCTCTGCAGTGCCTCATAGTGAAAGCTCTGGGTGGGTACCTGCGGGCAGCCAGTAAACAGTGGCAATAAAACCGATCTCAAAATTTATTGCTACAATATACTGATTGTCTTCACTCCTACTGTGCTGAATGGGTGGAAGATAAAAAGTGGGGGATATCCTATTGGGAGTTATATATCAGCATTACAAAGCAACTTATCAATCCCAACACAAGCACATCAGCCAAAACCAGCACAAAGGCATAGTAGTAGGTAAAAACGAAGAGCCTAGCTGTGACCACACAGTGTTCTTAGTGCCTGTAACAGGACAACTGATGCAGAGTTCAACACTGAGACTGAGATATTCTGCTTTTATGTGACAGTGGTTCTCTCAAGTGAACTAGAGGAAAAAAACTACCTCAGGCTAAGCTAGCAGGAGCAGAGCTAGTGCCTATTTGAGATGTACTTTTATAACAAAAGAAGAGGACTGCTGCTACCAGCTTTTGAGACAGGTATGGGGAGCTAGCACACAGCAGCCCAGCCAAATGAATACCCTAATTAAGAGCTATTTCCATTAAAGCTATCATTACCCTCTGCCTGCAATTTACATGAGCTTTTCCTATCCACATCAGAGCTGAAAAGGAAATGGTGTGAAATGGCAATGTACTGATTTGAAATAAAAGTTGCACAAAAATCCTAAATCATAATTCAAATGCTTGCTGTTAGATCCCCTTATAAAGTTTATAATTTCCCTGCAGTCTCCTATAACAGACAAAGAGGTTGAGATTTTCTGGAGGTGATCCTTCTCCCTTCATGTGCAGATCACAAAAAGCTTTTAAAGGGCTATGCTAAAGTGACCTGTCTGTGTGCATGGGAAACTGCATCTACTACATATGCTAAGTGTAACATGGACTCACACATGTGTTTCCTGGTGCCTACAGTCTGCTGAGTGAGATCACTGCTTGTGGGAAGGAGTTTGCTGTACCTGAAAGCACTGATGTGTGTTGGTGAGGAAGATGATATCTGGGAGGATATAGAACACAGACACACGAGTATGTGTGTGGGTCTGAGAAATAGTTACACCAAACAGAATGACATGACTGGGAACTTTTCTATGACTTTTTGGAGCACATGAGTGTATACTCTGGGCAAATGGTATGTATGTGGTCATTTTAAGTGTACTATAAGGCATCAAATGTAGTTATGTACACCTTGATGAATATATTGGAGATCTCTTAGCATGGCTTAAACTTTGCCCTCTCACCTTACATGTTGGCCAATACGGGGAGGACCAATGCATCCTAGGACAATGCTTTTAATGTAACTGAATAGAATGCCCCTTCTCTTCCCTTCTTGGTCTTATCAAATCATCCAACATCAGATTGTTGGATTACTATCCTTGCAATATTCTTGTCCACGAAGTAGATATTTTGAGTTTAACTCCCATCATGTACCTGGAACATGCATGAAGCATTTAGTTCTTTCGTATGGTAAATCATGGGAAACCTCAACATCAGCAAAACTCTTCTCCCTGAAAGAAGTAGGCAGGAAACAGAAAGGAGCTAGATAGCTTGCTTCTATCTATTTCATATCTGATTAAAATTAAAGTCTTCAAAGGTATAGGCATGAATCAATTTATGTTCTAAGTGATTTTAATACTGTGTCCTTCCTAATCTTGAAAGGAAAGAAGACTTCCCTCTAGCCCAAAACTTCTGCTTGATTTTTGCAAACTGCAGCCTATGTAACATCTCTTTTAGTGACTGGCAGTCTGTGGGACAGGAAAGCAAGCCCTGCAAATGAAATTCACCTAGCATTTACAAACCAGACAAGAGAAAAGGAGGCTGAAGTGAAAAGGAACCCTTTTTTTTTCAGCAGGGAACAGAGCACAACAAGGAAATAAAAAGATGAATAAACCTGTCATAGACTTTTTCTTTATGGAGCACAGGCACAGTTATTAGGTACCTGCAAAGAAGGCATGCTGGATATATGACTCCTAATACAACGTCCATAATAGAGCACTGTGCAGAAGGCATACAACTTTTCAAACAGTTGTCAGGGACAGAAATAAATACAGTGTCTTAGTGGAAAAAAATGACCAAAAGGATTAGAAGTGAGCAT
Source organism: Dendrocincla fuliginosa (assembly GCA_035047845.1). NCBI lineage: Eukaryota > Metazoa > Chordata > Aves > Passeriformes > Dendrocolaptidae > Dendrocincla > Dendrocincla fuliginosa. Next base: position 42,614,971 of record JAWWMO010000174.1, on the reverse strand, counting down.
TGGAGTGGTGCAGGTCTCTCTGACAGCGTGTTTTCATACATCCTACTTGTCAGAAACAGGAAAATTATTGAGCTATTATTATTATTTTTCTCTTAATAATCTCAGTGAGTTTTTTACTGGTCTTAAAATGTGACAAATTGATAGTGCTCACTAGAAAAGAAAGGCTGCAAAGCTCTGCCAAGCGTACCTCCATCCACAATTGTGACACCCTTTATTCCAGATGGGTCACATCAACCATTTGAAAACCCTGACCTGACTCTCTTGAAGGCCCCCAAAAAACACTGCTAATCCTGCTCACTGCTAACAGGTAACTTTCTCCATATTCCCCTCTTGCAGTTCTGACAAAGTACTGTAATCTTCACCCATATTTCTCTTCAGTTTTCTGTCTGGGGTCAACTGCACAGTCCACCATGCTCTGTAGAATGCCATCTTATTCCAATATCAACTTGCTAAAAATGACCAGAATGTCCTAATCCCTGAGTTATGCAATCACTGCAGTATCTCCTAATGCAATAAAGCTACAATTTTTGTCACAGACTGACGCCACAGCAGAGTCTTAACCATCTTCCTATCAGCTTTCTTCTACAGCATTGCAGAATTGGGGGGCAAAGAAGTATCAGACTATATAGGTTAGTTCTGGACATATGAGGTGTATTAGGAAAGGTCAGGTTAGAAATGGAAGGTGTTTTGTATGCTGTAACAAATGCTGAGTGGAGGATGTTTTTTTCTGTAAATTTGTTCATTAATAGTTTGAACTAAGCAACAGCAATTTTTTAAAAATATGTTGAGTTGTGGTGGTTTTTTTGTTTGTTTATTGGGGTTTTTTGGTAGTGGTGGTGTTGTAAAACATTCAAATATTATCAGGAAAAGCTTTAAGTAACAGCAATAAGTAATATTTAACAATTATTGTTTATGCTTTCATGACACCATTAGACCATGCTGTCTCCATGCTAACTATTAAGCATCGATTCTGAAATGAGAAACTTGGAAGATCTTTCTTATCCTTTGTTCTCCAGTCTGACATTTGATATACTACAATTCACACAGGACCCACTTCAAGACTATTGCACATCCTAGCCCAGATTTCTTTATAGACAGCCTCATTTCTGCCCCTAGCCTGAAAAAAAATCAAACAATTTGCAATGATGGATGATCTCAATAGTGAAATTTCATCTGACCTGCTGCTAGAAGCAAGGAGTGTATTACTGACTTGAGATATGTAAGTTGGTTAGGATCAAATATCATAAACCCCAAAGCTTTCAAATTGAACTTCCACAGAACTCTTTTTCTGAGATTTAGAGAATGCATTTTTCTTATCCTTATGCATGAAGCAGTGTTTATCAGAGCTCTGGCTGAAAAGACAAGTGCCCTATCCCCACCAAGGTAAAACTGTTGACAATCCACCAAGGTTGGCAGCACTTCTTTAGTTTCACCCTCTCTCCCTAGCCTGATGATCCTCTGATCTTCCTCTGATCTTTCTCCTCCTTGCCTCCCATATTACTCTCCACCCACAAAATCTTTCACTGTTTCAATAAAACAATAGCCTAGCACAATTACTATCCCTTTCTTATACTGTACTAACATGTTATGAAAAACACAAGTAACTTTATTCTTTCCACACCCTAAAAGTAAGAAAGAAACTCATCTCTGACTCATCATCTGGCAACTGGTGATCCCTAGATATGTGATTTACAAGAAACAAAAATGAAATTGCAATAAGAACAGCTCAAATTACATCAAAATGAAAAGTTGCATTACTTTCTGGCTGGCTTGTAACCAAAACACAATTAGACGTAAAGTAAGGCCAGTTTTTATACCAGCACTACTCTCTGCCATGGCACTGGCTACAAACATTATCAGCCTCTACTTTTGAGCTTTTTTTCCTTCTTCAGTACTCTACTATGCTTAGAAATGTATAAATATGCAACCTAGCTTTATGGACAAGGCCAGGGCAATGAAGCAGTGATTTGTCCTTTCAATAAGGGTGAGTGACAACTTCATATAATTAAGTCCTTCATTCACTCTGCAGTTAAGCTTTATTCACATCACTTTTTAATGTAACATAAACAAGTTTTATGGGTCATTACTTGGACAGGTGTGCTGCATACTGCATCCCTTAGATTTCAGGCCAGAAAAACAAACACCGGAATGGCAAAATTACTTGGCAGCAAGCATTCAGGGAATGCTGTGAAATGTTGAAAGACATGTAAGCAAGGTTCACATTTTATCTTCCAAAAACTCTTTTGAAGTTTGACATTACATTCATTTACTCCTCACCTCTTCTCTACTTCTACACTCTACTGAAAAGAGCATCTTTCAGATACCAAATTCATTCCAAATCAATTCATTGTTCTCCTGACTTCATAAACTAAATGCTGCAAAAGTGGAACATTCACTTCACAAATAATTTAAAAATCTAATATTTGCACCCTTTATAATACAACACAACTTGTTCACACCTGACGTGTAGCCCTTAGGGAAGAGGCTCTTCTCATTACAGTGATGGGGCTAGACCACTTCCTTGCTAATGTGTAATTCCACTCAGAAATAATATTTGTTGGGCCAATTCTAACTTCTGAGAGTGGAAATGAATGTGCTTCTGCAACTGCATTAAAATGGTCTACACACTTATTTTCCTTTAGCTTCTAGAAAATGCCTATAAGCTCTTCCTGATGCAGTACCCACAATTTCCAGGGAGTTTCTATTCAAAATAAAAGCAATTTCTCTTCATTACCTTCATTGATGGCTTTGATTCATGCATTTTGTACTGACATAGTCAATTACTGTATTCAACCAGTGTTGCTAATTTCTTTCACTATGCAAACTAATTTGTACAATCATAACTACATCTTCAGCATCCTATATGACCTGTCCAGTTTCTGCAATGAAAGTGGGCAGAGCTCTGGTCATCTATGTAGAGAGTTGCCTACTCAGAAATTTACTACATAAAGGTAAAATCAAACACATACAACAATTCATCCCATAAGGTAACTGAAGTATCACCACAAGATGTATCAATGATTGAGTAAATGCTTCACTTTCTTGGACAACAAAGAGTCTTTCAACATTTCCAAGAAGCAGGCCTAACTTCTTTATTGGATCTGTACCTGCAGAAGTCTTAACTGGATATGCCATTCTTCTTTTGTTGCCTTTTTTTTTTTTTCGCCTTGGTCTTCATGAAAATGAAGATTAAAAAATGCAACTTCAGGAATTAAATGGATTTGCACCTACTTAAATCTGAATCACCATCCTCTCCTGTTCTAAACTGTCGTGTGCTATTTCTGCACATTGCTACACAGCTTTTGCACTCTGCAAAAGAAAGATGTATATGAGAAATGAGGGAAATGAAGCCTGAATAGACAAGAAAGACAAATATGCAGCCTATTAGGGACCTAAAACACTTAGTGCTCTGTTCATTCCTAAGAATTGTAAAAAATTATAAAAAAGCAACCTAGAAATACAAAACTATTTTGGGGAGCATTAGCTTCCAACTGTATCACACTAGATGTGACAGAATACCTTCTTTTTTATAAGTATTTCTCAATGACTTTTGCAGATTAAAAGATAATTTGACAAACATACATTATAGGGTTTTTGGTTGTTTGTTTCTTTCTTTCTTTGGTTGGTTGGTTGGTTGGTTGGTTGGGGTTTTTTTAGCTCACAAAAGCTTGGTGCAGATGACATGCAGTGTTTTCACTTATATGAAGAACCTTTTAACCACAGAATTGTAAAAAAACCAGACAATTTTGACTCAAAATATTGCTGCAGAGTCGTGCTACTGATTTAAATGCCATAAAGGATGAGAGAATCTTATCCTCTTCTGAAAACTCTACCCACTCTGAAATTTGAACATGTTCTTTCCCCACCAAAAAGAGAACCCAGACTATTCTGTCAAGAAAAGCCTTCACATTGTACTTCAGTATCCAGGAAGGAAGATTCTAGTATTCCAGCCTACAATCATGCTATGCATTTACATATGACATATATAGGTTGAATAGATGGGGAAATACAAGGTCAGTTCATAGATACACCAGGCAATTAAGTATATGGAGACAAGCATAATTAGAGTAAATTATGCCAAGCATGATTAGAGGCAGTCACAAGGCAAACACATCTTTGTTCAATTAGCAACAGTAGCAATTGCAAAATTCAGAGTAGCTTTTATTAATGCTATCCAGTAGCAGAAGTATTCTAGATAATTCGAATGTCCACAGTTTATTGATTCAAAACTAGCATAATTCCATATACTTTTGCATATTTGTGTATATAAAAAGATGAAACTTGAACTAACAGAAGTGTACATGCAAAATTGTGCATTGGAAGAGTGTGTGTATTTGAATAACAAAGGTACCTATTCATACAGACTAATATCAGTTTTGCTAAAAGCAAATATGCATATATATGCAATACTTTTAATAAAGCTAAATGGAAGTTTTTAAACGAGCGTGGATTTGAAAGACAAAGCTGTTTTTTCATTTCTTTCATTAATGAGAAAGAGATAATAATTTTGTACCATTCAGGTGTGCAGTTCTCTATGTATTAAGTACTGAAATCACACAATCCAGTCTTGTGAAAAAATACTTGCAATTTAAATTAGTAAATTTGGATACTAGAAGCAATAAAGCCACGTGATGCTGCATACCATGATGCTGTTGGCTAATTTTGCCTGTTTCTCAACAATGTAAAATTATCTGCATGGAGCCCCGGGCTGCTATGGTTAAACTACTCCTAATATTCATACACATTTATTCAAAGCTAAGTTGCCTATTTCTGTACAGGACTACAGGATTCTGTGCAAGTATTTACAAAGATTTTACCAAGGGGAGAAGCCAGTTTAGAGGCCAGAAAGGTGGAGTTAACTGATATACTGTTTATTAGACTTGGATAGCTCAGAGTTAGTGTTTTGTAATATAACAGTCTGGGTTTGGAGTAGGATGTGAAGGAAGACTGTCTGCTTTGCGCTCTGTTGACTTGAGCATGCAGCACCTGGTTTTGCCGCAGCTCTGAATCACATGAGCCATTAAGAGAAAACAAAGTCACAGAGCAAACAACAGAAAAGACACAATATATCTTGGAGTCAGTCCCAGCTAGGACAGGCTCCTTTATAAAAGTTCAGGTTGAAAGTTGTATAGTGCAGATACCAGCAACAATGCCAAGAAGAAATCATTTGCAGAGAAGAAGAATGAAAGAGAATCTCTGCATCACAATCTCTGCATCATGTTGCAATCCCTGCATCTGCAACATGAAGCTTTAATTAACATTTCACAAGCTCTAGGACACTAAAAATGTCACTTTCTGTTCACTATGGGAAATGTGTGGGGGGGTTAGAACCACAGCTATGGACAGGATGCAAAGATGCGACTACGATTAGGACATAGCTGAAATAAAATCAAGCTGCTTTTCCTTTCACATGTGGCCATGTGAATCATGGCAAAAATAGAAGGAGCTGCTACTGTTGGTTTGGTCACACTGGGGACAGCTATTGCCACTGGCATGAGTAACTGGCTAGCTGCTAGCATTGCTGTAGTGGTTTGGCTGGCACAGATCACCACTTTCCTCTCTGAAACAGTTTTATAAAAACATGTTCAAGAATTTCAAGTTGGTTCAATTTCTTAACTGATTGCTTTCTTTAGAAATAAATATCCTAAGTGTTTTGGGGATTAAGCCCCCTCAAGACCCTGTTATATATAAACCAGATCAAAGAAAATAGAAGTGAAAGGTATGTATTTCAACATATTTATCCTATTATCTAACCCACTCTTTCCTTCCTTGCAGTCAGTACAGCAGAGTCCTACACAATACATTCAGCAGTAACCTGTACAATCCAGATTTAAATTTGCTGAGCAAGGATGCTTTCAGTTCTTTTCTGGGGAAACTATTCCACACTTTACCAATCTTGCTTTTTTGACATTGCTTCTGCTTTCAGCCTAAATTTATTTAATCATAGCTTCAGCCCAATGCACCTAGTTATATGCACTCAATGCATCACTCTAAAGCATTTATACTCCTTAAATGTGTAGTGTCTGTTACAGTGATCTTGCTTCAGTATCATTTAGCAAACAGTGCACATTCATAATTTGTGTCATTTCTCATCATCTCATGTTTTAATTTTTACCTCCTTTTTTCCTATTTAGACATCTGAAGTGGCATGCAACAATATCACAGGAAAGGCAATTCTTTTCAAAGTTGTTTTGAAATTCTTTGTTTGGGCCTGACAAGCTCTGCAGATATCCTACTTACAGGATCATTTGCTATTTACATAGCAGTATGGTATCTTAGCACAAATAAGCTAAGGAGAGCCTTGTGTTCATGTCATCATCTACAGCATCATCAGCTGACTTGATGAAGCATTTCCATTTCCTCTGTACATAATACTAGCTAGAGGCTCTAATTCAATTATTTCTGCACTAAATTCAGGAGTAGTTATAAAAATTACTATGGCTACCTAACTGTTTCGTTTTCTGTTGGTGTGACTCATACGGCTCATACCGCACCATCTCTGGAACATCACTGTTCCCTTTAGTGGCTTGTGGCTTAGTGAAAGTACTTTAAGCATCAGGATTCAAGCAGTTCTGTGTGGTCTCTGTAATAGCGACTGCAGAAAGTTGAAAACCCTGTTCCTCTGATACTGTTATAGAAGCACTTTGTTTCCAATACATAAGATGTCCCAAATTACCTTTATCTAGCTTTACCAGAACTGCCAAGACCATTGTCCTTAGAGGCACAGCTAAACAATGTTTCAAGTTTTGTCATCTGCAAGTTCAGGATACTGTCACTTCTGACGTCTCCAGAGTTACTGCATGCTTACAGTCCATTGGGAGGAAGAAAATTATTTGTTTCAAAAGGCGTAACAGGAAACAAGGGGGATACAAATTTAATTTCATAGCATCAGAAGCAGCTGCCTTTTTGTACCGGTGTATGTATGCAGTATATATTAAAATATAAACCCATATACAGAGGGATTATTAGAAAGTGGAAATGGATTTTAATGCATTTGAGGTTGTAGCTGTTTGATATGCTGAAGCCTTGCTATTGTAACCGACTGCAAGTCAATGAAGAGAGGCCCTGCAGAAAAACCTTGACAAATGAGACAGATGGGCAATCACCAACCATATGAAGTTTAACAACGGCAAGTGCTGGATTCTGCACTTGGGATGGGACAACCCTGTTCATGTGTATAGATTAAGGATTGACAGGCTGGAGAGCAGTGCCATGGAAAGGGACCTGGGGGTCCTGCTCGATCTGAGTCAGCAGTGCCCTGGCAGCCAGGGAGGCCAACCGTGTCCTGGGGGGCATCAGGCAAAGCATCGCCAGCTGGTTGAGGGAGGGGATAGTCCTGATCTGCTCTGCACTGTTCACACTGCCTCACCTTGGATATTGTGTGCAGTTTTGGGCACCACAATACAAGAAAGGTATTAAACTATTAGAGTGTCCAAAGGAGGGCAACTAAGATGGTGAAGGATCTGGAGGGCAAGCTGTATGAGAAGCAACTGAGATCACTTAGTCTGTTCAGTTTGGAGAAGACAGAGGTAAGACCTCATTGCAGTCTACAACATCTTGATGAGGGAAAGTATCCAACTCTTCACTCTTGTGACCAGTGACAGGACTTAAGGGAATGGCAGGAAGCTAAGTTGGGGGAGATTTAGACTGGGTATTAGGAAAGGTTTTTCACACAGAGGGGGTTTGGGCACTGGAACAGGCTCCCCAGGGGGAGTGGTCACAGCACCAAGCCTGTCTGAGTCCAAGAAGCATTTAGACAATACTCTCAGGCACATGGTGTGATTTTTGGGGTGTCATGTGCAAAGCCAGAAGTTGGGCTCAATGATCCTGATGGGTCCCTTCCAACTCAGCACATTCTATAATTTCATGAACATTAAATAAATGATTCAGAGAAGAACTTAATAAAGCTTTAGCCCTGTTTATGACTTTTAAACTAATTACGTACTTAACCTTTATCTGACGCTTATATTTATTCATTCCTTGTGTGAGGACATTAGAATTTGTATTTACATACTATGTATTTAACACATTTTTGTACGCCTCTGTGTATATGTGCTTGAAGAGGGAAGGAGGCAGGACACTGAGGTGCTGGAATGGTTCCAGAGAAGGGCAACAAGGCTGGTGAAGGGTCTGGAGCACAAGTTCTATGAGGAGTAGCTGAGGGACCTGGGCTTGTTTAGCATGAAGGGGAGGCTCGTGGGTGACCTTATCACTCTCTACAACTACCTGAACGAAGGCTGTAGCCAGGTGGGCATTGCTCTCTTCTCCCAGGTAACAAGTAACAGTACAAGAGGGGATAGTCTTAAGCTGTGCCAGGGTTGATTTATGTTGGACATTAGGAAGAAATTCTTCACAGAAAGGGTGATTAGATATTGGAATGGGCTGCCCAGGAAGGTGGTGGAGTCATCATCCCTGGATGTGCTTAAGGGAAGACTACATGTGCCGCTTAGTGCCGTGGTCTAGGGGACAAGGTGTTGTTCAGTCACAAGTTGAATTCAATGATCTCAGAGGTCTTTTCCAACCTAACTGATTCTGTGATTCTGTGAAAAAGTTTTTATTCTGAGAGCGTGTAAGGATAACTTCTTCTGGTGAACAAAGAACTTACACAACTGTATGAGCAAGGGTAAACGTGAGCAGGAATGTGCAATGCATATGTGTAAGTTGCAAAGTTAAATGAAAAACAGGCATATGAGTTCAAGTATAAATATAAATAGTCAGTTTCCTGTTTGAATGAAAATCTTAGGTAGGCAGAAGCTTTGAAAGGCAGTGCAATTCTGTTTTCTTTTGTGGAAATTCTTTTGTAAACCCATCTCTTGAGTTCTGAAGGTTTTTGAAGTACTTTTTATATTCTTGCGCTTCCACATGCAGCAAAACATGTTCCAAAAATGATAGTTATCTTTGAACTCAGCAACTTTGCCAACTACAAAAACAGCTTTCAGCCCCACAGCCCGTTTGGAGCGATAAAGAATTACTGTGGTCTTGCACTGAAATGGACTGACTTCATTATCACACTCAATGATGGTTTTAACTTCACATTTCCTCAGCTCTGCCTGAAGGAAAAATGATAGCTCTGATAACCAAAGAATACTATTACAGCTAGTTTCCCAAGGAGTTTAATGATAACTACATTATTTCTCCTTAAGAAAACTAAATTGTGAAGCTAGTTATGTTCAGTGTGCTTAACGCTGGAAGATTTTGTGCTATTGGGTTTTAAAGGGCAAGCTGGTTTGATTTTTTTATACATATGTATGTTGGATTATTCCATGGAAGGGCTTTTTCAGCACACTTTGAAGGTAAAAATGAAGTCTACATAGTAAGTGATCTTTTAATGAGTTTGTGGCTTTTCTTTCATGTTTGTCAACAATGAAAATGAAGTTGGATTTAATTATTCATCCACTGTGTAGTTCACTGTTTGATCACATTTAGTGGTTTCCTAACAAGGCGAAACTTTAATTGTACCAGCACCTCCTTGTTTTTGGCATACATTATACAGGTGATCTTGCTGCTATGTATAAGATTAGTGAAGTGGACTTTTTAGTTTTTTAAGCTACATGCACATGTAGATGAGTGTTCCGAGGCTCAAAACCTCCTTAAGATGGCTTCTTCAAACAGAAGGTGATGAATTAATACACAAGAATGTGTTATTCTATTATACAACATATTCTTGTATTTGAAGGGGTTATGGCATGGATTCTGTCCTTGGTTATAATTTGCTAAAATTGTAATTATAATCTGATGTACTATGACTACTGATACAATGAGCTACATTAACACCCTTCCAGTGATAAAGGTCTTCTGACTTAATGAGTTCATATTCTAAGCAAGTGATGCTTCCATCTGAAAAGGGAAGCCAAAATGAACGCTTTAATCAGAACATGTAATACACTTTATAAATTTCCATTCACCAAATTTAATGTCATCCTTCAGGAGATAGTAATTATCCGAGCAGATCAGATGACTGATCTGTCTATCTAGACCAGTACGATGCACTCCCCAGAGTGAATGCCACCTACTGTCTCCAGAAGACTACACCCATCACCTCACGTGGCACCATGAACCACAGCTACTGTTTCTCTACAGTTAATGCCTTAAAACAAATTGAAATATCTTTTTGGAATCCTACAAAATATTACTGAGGATTTTCTCATTAGTATACATTTATTTAATCTGCTTTTGAGCACTGATAAATTCTTTGGTTTAGGCTCTTTTTGCAATTAGTTTTACAGGTTAATTATCTTCTGAATACAACACATTTTCTTCCATCATCTTCAAACATATCACCTTTTAAATCCTCTAAAATCCTTCTGTTCTTGCAGTTTTGGAAAGGACAAATAAGAACATTCAGTATTTCCTTCCCAAATCATTCAGGAATTTTCCCCATGCCTGCCTGCCTGCCTGCTTGCTTTTTTTCTGTGACAGCCACAGCCTCACAAGTATTTCCTGCTGTAATTTACTCTTGTGTTTCTTGTCAACATTAGCAGCTGGTTTTTGTACTTCCTTTAGTTATATTATTTCATGATTCTATGGGCAGAAATATATGGTGCATCCTTGGTAAGGATGTACCACTGTTTTATATAATGCCATGATAAGTGGAATTTTCTAACCCATTATTTCTGTATCACAGTGCAATGCTTGCTTTTTGACTCTGCTGTGCAACGAGCAGATGTTTTTACTGAGCTGCTGGCAATGTCCCCTAGGTTTATTTTTTTTCTCCCTGAATGGTTACAGTTAATTTAGAACCTAGTAATGTGTATGAACAATTCAAATTATTCCTTGCAATGGGCATTATTTTTGTAGTTGTCAACAAAGCATTGCATATGATGTTCTGCTGTCAATACAGCCTCCCTTATTAGGTGACTAGTCCTCACTATCTTCTTTAACACTGACTTCCATAAATAATTTCTTTATCTGCAAACCTTGTAACTTCACTGCCTACTTCCTTTTCCACCTCACTGATTAAATAACAGTGGTCCTCAAACTGAAGCTTGAGGTACCCTTCCAATAACCTTTTGCCATTTTTCTATTAACCTGAAAATCAAGCATTTATTTCTCTTTTCAGCCTCCTGTCTGTTGCCAGCTTCAAATCAATGGCAGACTTTACTGCTTTCTATCTGACAGCTTTGCTTCCCTATCAATTCTTACAAGGAATTTTTGAAAGACAAAATAGATCCCATTTATTTGTTTTACTACACCCACTGGATGTATGGATGGCACAGAATTAGTACTGGCAGATTGGAGGAGCACAGTCATTCCCAGATTTTCACTCTCATACATTGACTCAGATACTGTTTCATACAATAAATTAATTACCAATCCAACTAACTTTCCTAAAGTCACAATCACTAAGCTATATAAATATGTATCAAAATAATGTGTACTCTCTTTCTGTTCTATGGCAGTTATTTCAATGAGTCCTTTTCATTTTGAGTTGTTAAGGACTTGGTCCTCCACATGTCTTCTACCATAGAAGTTTCCAAGAAAATACTCAGCAACTCTGTACTGCTTTCTAGGAAATGTAATTTCTGCCTTTAGTCCTTCATTGCCAAACCAACACAGTGATAATTTATCGAACATCCTGATTGTGATATTCCACCTGTAATAATCATTATCCTGTTACTGCAGATAGTTAACTAAGGATGTCCAAAACAATTTATGTGTTAAATTTAGTGACTTGGCAGGTACTAGAGAGGGAAAATCAGGATTATGATCCTTCCTGTAACTTTTCTATGAGATTATCAGCTTCACTATTCAAGTGGTGGAAAAGAGGGGAAGAATATACAAACTGAAAATGTTTGGAAGACAGTGAGGGGGTGAGTAACAAAATAACTGGATTTTTCAAAGCCAAGCTCTGTCAAAGCAGTCAGTTATCGCCATATATTGTTGATGAGGGTAAAACTAGAACATATTATACTTTGAACATCCTTCAACAGTGTCTCACATACCACAGGGAAACATATTGCTACATAATGGCACAAAGCCAACTGAAAAAACATATTCTGAATGAAAATAGGAGGCTATATTAGGCAGGTTTGTCCTGCTTTTGGTATTAATACTTAATTTATTTAGGACCTGGAGGACAGAATAAAAGATGGGTTGATGAAATCTTCAGGTTGATCAAATTGTGAATTTGCAACAAAACTGAAAACCAGAATTTACTTCAAATTGATTTTGAAATTGGAAATTTTGAAAAATCATTGAAAATATAAGAGTTACAATCCAATAGAGATAAATGCAATTTCTTTAGTAGGTTAGAATAAATCTGCCTGACTGCAGAATGGGGAGTGATTGGCCTGTGAAGAGGAGGACCTGGATATAAGAGTACCTTGTAGGATACACAGCAGTCAAAAACTCATGCTGATGCTAAAATGGGGAACAAGAAACCAAGGTGTATAAATACAGCTATAGTTTATTGCACAAATACAAACCAGAGGTCTAGTACTGTCTCCTGTAAAATGTATTCAGTGCTGGTTAATCTTTCTCTTGAACACTGCGTTTGGGTGCTACAGAGCCTATGAAGTTACAGGGCAAATAGCTGGAGACTGTCAAGGACACAGCAACAAGAACAGGCAGAGCTCTAGAAAACAGAGACTAGAAGAAAGGTAAAATAACCTGTTGTTTAGCCTAGAAGCTTGGGTCTGAACATGGTTAAAATATGTAAAAATGTGTTCAAAAGAACATGACTTGAAAGATGGATGTGACAAGTATCGTGAGCTTAATTTGAAGAAATGGGTATTTCAGATAGCATGAATTTTCTAAAGATAAAGGTGAATAAACATTGAAAAGGTTTTTATAAGGAAGATTGAGAAGCTTCATTTTTAGAAGCTTTTCTGTTTTTTAAAAAGCTCTGATAGACAAACGTCTGTCTAGACTGAGCAGGTGGTTTCATAAGCTTTTTTTCACACTCGTTTTCTACAATACATGCTCGAAAGAAAAAAAAAAAGAAAACAGCTGCAAGAAAAATGCTGAAGGTATCAGAAATGCTCTTGGGCAAATGGGAATAGGCCATGACACTGAGGAAATAAGGGGGGTACTATGCTAGTTAAAATACCTCTGATACCTATTTTAAGCCATGAGCAGTAACTGAAATGAGTGCATCCATCAGAGACAGCACTATCTAGTCACAGTAAGTGAATTGAGTCATATAGTCTGGATTCACCCTCTGGCATGGCACTGATTCACTCTGCAGCCTTAGGTGAAACACTTGAGCTTTCCGCGTTTACTTTCCTGTCTCTAAGAGTACATATCTACCTCAAAAGCATGTCACAAGTGAATCATGGTAGAAGCCCTGGTTGAAATGGTTTGTTATCAAGGAAACTGAGGGAAAGCTTGCTTCCTAGAACACAGCTTCAGATAACTTAAGGGCCTAGGATCACTGTTCTCTGCTACTGCTCCTGACGCCTGCATGATGCAGGTTGTTTTGATGCTTTCAGGCAGGCTGCCAGAACAGCTGAAACAGTTCTCAACAAACACATGGAAAGATCTCAGCAGATGGTCACCATGCACCCTTTCAGCCTTTTTCCCTGCCTTTTTCCTGTCTTTTTGAGCAAAACAATCACTATTTCTAGTGTGCTTCTACTGAAGGCATTTTATAACATCCCACAGTGAAAAAAACCTGTTTCAATCTAAGATTATTCTACAAGACACTCTCCTCTAAGTTCCTGGATGGTCCAAGGTCCTATATCTCCTATCTGACATCACACTATGTGGCATTCCTCTGTACACTTAATTTTCATGCAGTCTCAAGGTATTTAAGACCCTTAACTTAATGGGGCACTATCCTAGGAGTGCCCCATCCTACATCTTCACACTTAGTGACCAAAAAGTGAGAGTTCAAATCTTGAATTTAACATCACAAAGCAGGCCAGCATTTGATCTAAAAACAGGTTGAGGTTGATCTAATCTTCAATTTTGTTCTATGATAACCTATATATATCTGGTTTTATATATACATGTATATGGATCCCTATAATAGATATTTTATATATGTGTGTATGTGTAAAACAGATTGTTTAGCTATGAAGAGAGAAGCATATGATTGCAGTTTCTCCTTACTTTATAAAAGTATATTCCAAGAAGGTTCAATTCCAAAATATGCATGATACAACTAAGAGTTTTAAACTGCACGTTTCAAGGAATACTGAACAGTTCTTAAGGATGGTGTCTTTAAAAGGAAAAAGAGTAGGAATTGTACATATTGGCTAAAAGTCTTTTGATTACTGTGTGCCTTATTTAGAAAGCCTAGTCTGACCTTCCTTTTTCTGGAGAGCTTGCATTCCTAATTTTGTTTGCTTTTTTTCTTTGTTGACTACAGAACTGATACACTTTGATTTTCATACATGACTTATCTAGTTTCCATGTGCTTCAGAGCTGTCCAGCCTGCAGGCATCTATTCTGGCCTCAGTCCAAGGCAGACTTCAACACTTAATGGCAACTGGGGACATGCATGTTAGGAGAACACTAGTCCTCTGCTCTTGGATTTCTGTATTTAAAGGAAAAGGCTAAGCTGTCAAACACAAAAAATGCAAGCTGTGTCAGGGCACAATGTAGAAGTCACTACATAGAAAAGAACAAGAAAATTGTTTGCCTCTTTGGAAGACTCCAATTGATAACTGACACTCCTGTCACCTTCTTAAGTCACCTCCTCCAATTTTCTACTAAGCAGTTCAAAAAAATCTATAGGTAGTACAGCCTTTGCCAAAGCAGATCAGAGCATCAGTCAGTCCCTCCAGTTACAATATCCTGCCCCTTCACGTACCTGGAGAGAGCACTAGTGTCTCTCATCTCCTATTCAGTTTTCTACTGTAGCAGATCAGATAACCCCATTCAGAATGACCACCCTGTACTCACATCTAGCAGTAACCCCAGGAACCTTCATTATCACTCTATCATCACTGTCTTATACACAGGAATAGGCCAGTGAATTGTTTTTATATGAGAGAATTCTTGTACCACACTATTGAAGTATCTGAGTACCTTACAGTAGTATTTTAAAGGCAAAGACTGCATAGGAGAATTGGCTCACAGAGAGTAATAGTGAAGAGCCAACCATGTCCTGGGGGTCATCAGGCAAAACATCTCCATCCAGTTGAGGGAGGGGATTGTCCCAGTCTGTTGTGCGCTGGGGTGACCTTATCTTGAATATTGTGTGAAGTTTTGGGAACAGCAATACAAGAAAGATATTAAGCTACTGGAAAGTGTCCAAAGGAAGGCAATGAAGATATTGAAGGGCCTTGAGGGGAAGTCGTATGAGGAGTGGCTGAGGTCACTTGGTCTGTTCAACCAGGAGGAGACTGAGGGAGACCTCACTGCAGTTACAACTTCCTAGTGAGGGTAAGAGGAGGAGCAGGCACTTCTCTGTGGTGACCGGTGACAGGACCCAAGGGAATGGCCTGAAGTTGTGTCAGGGGAGGTTTAGGTTGGGTATTAGAAAGGGGTTCTTCACCCAGAGGGTGGTTGGGCACTGGAACAGGCTCTCCTGGACAATGGTCACAGCACTAACCCTGACAGAGTTCAAGAAATGTTTGGATGATACTCTCAGGCAGTTGGTGTGACTCTTGGCGATGGTCTTATGCAGTGCTATGAGTTGGACTCCATGATCCTTGTAGGTCCCTTCCAACTCAGCATATACTGTGAAATCTGTGAATAGCTGGCACAGTTTTCTCTCACTTCATCAGCCTAACCTATTCACCTGGAAAACATATTTTCTTTTGGCAGAGAGGAAGACCACAAGCTTTTGTCTTGGGTTCTTCTGTCCTAGGAACAGTGATCGTGGGTGAGAGGTAGGCTAGTGAGAAGCAGGAATAAGTTTCAAGGAAACAAAGTGATCACTAGCTATTAGAAGAGGTAGGAGATGGAAGTCCTTTTCCTCTTGCAGTTCTGCATCATTCACGAGAATAAGTGAGCAAAGCGGTTGGGAAGCTGGGATCAGCAGACACCCTATGCACAGTCATGATTCACTGCAGATACAGAAGCATTCTGCAACTTGTCTTTACAGCATTCTGGTATAAATGGTGTTGATTTCATATCTGATTGTTTCTTATAAAAGAGCAAAGCACAAATCAGCAGTACTTCAGGAATACATTATGGCTAAAATATGTATGTGAATTCATATGCAAATTAAACATTGCTTTCCACTCCTGGAACATTACTGAGTATCCCCCAGTGTCAGAGATTTTGGGAGTGCCTGTTGTGCTGGCATCAACCTACATGTCAGAGCTCTGGTATTTCTACCAGGAATAGGGAAGTAAGCAGCTCTTCCTTCCTAGCCAGTGATTAATCATTCTGTACTGCAGCAGAAGCCATACTCCGTAGGCTTCTGACTGGCAATGTTACAAAAAACAGTAGGATGGCCATTTGATGGAAAATCTTTATCTCCCCTCTCCTGTGTATGATCACACTGGTAGCGGCATAGAAGTAGTATCTGAACAACCTGTATGAGTTGCAGACTTGACAGCACACTTTTTTCAACTCAACTTTCAAAAGCATCATTCTGGCACTGCAAATATTATTCAAAAAAGAAAACAACACTTCTAAGACTTTATTTATAAAACTCCACCTAATAACAGTGAATTTCAACAGTGCTGAAGGACAAAGATTTCCCATTGCAAACATCTTGCTCTCGGTAGGTCATAACCGTTTTGTGTAGGAATAATACCTTCATTAAGACAACTTGTTTTTCTCCGAACTCATATATCCCTGGCATCAGCATATGTGTGCCATTTAAAGGGAACAGTCCAATGCCCACTCTGGTCACATTCTCAATGCATACACATACAGGAAAGAACAAGGAGGGCATTTCAGTGACCAAGCTCTTGATTTTTTATGGACAAAATTTCAGTTAGTGATTTCAGATTTAAAGACTTTAACTCTCCTTTTCATGTTAGGAAGCTTCTCAGGTTACAGGCTCTATCCCGTAGTATCTATGATATTTGGATCTTCCAGAAAATGACAGAAGTTACACCTTCAGTAACATAAAACATTAGTGAACAGAAATGGGATTTTGCCTCTGAAGCGGCAAAAAGCATTTTTGTAAAAAAAAAAAAAAAAAAACACCAAAAACAAAGTACCACAAGCAAAAAATCAATAGATCTGTGCAATTTGGCAGAGTTTTTATGCACTGGATAAGTCTTGATAATCTTTGATAAAGTAAACCAAATAGATTACCCAAAAACTATGATGTTCCCATTATTTGGCTGAAAATACAAGATCAGTATCCAAAGTGTAGTGCTTTTCACTGATATTCAATTCCTTAGCCATTAAATAGAAGACCATATAAAAATCTCTCTTTAATAATACATCTGTTTAGAAAAGAAAATTACAATTCCTATAGAAAACTTTTCTATCCTCAGTTGTAAATGAAGAGAATTTGCATTACCACTGGAGCGCATAAATTAAAGGGAGAAAGAGGAAGATGAAAGAGTGTGAAAGAAAAAGAATGTAACTGATTGCAACACAATTTATTAGCTTCAAAGGTCAAGGCAGCCAGTGTTTTTATTGAATCTGATTACCTAGGGGCATTTGCAGTGCCTTGACCCAAAACAAACAAGTTGCTGCGGCAGTGTTTCCACATATTTATGTCATCTTTAGGCTAATGCAACCATCTCTTCGAGTCCTAGTGCAGCACCACTGGCTTTGTGTAGTCACTATCTGTTGGCTGAAAATTCCAGGCAAGAGGCAGTGGCACAGCACCATCAAATAAGTTTCTCCAACCCTCTCCTGATTGCTACTGGATCATCTTTGCCCTTGGATGGGTCTGGTGACTGACATCCTCCATAGGCAGGAGATGGCAGCGAGGGGTTGTTCAGAGCCACTTCACTGAGGAACGTGCCTACCCATGCAGAAGGAGGGTTCTCTGGGGACTGACTTCTTTGCCAGGGTACTTCAGATGTGCTCTGGGATATTCACAGCAGCAACAGTATAAAAAGCACCCCAACAACTAGGGAACAGCAGCTTCCCAGATGATCTACTTTCAGCTGCACTTCCACATGAATTTCCAGGCTTGTGACTCTTGAAAAAAATGAGTCAGTTAATAAGGAAAGTTTAGGATACGGAATTTTCTAGTGAATTCCAGTAAGTATTAAATCTGCTGTAGCAGTGGCTCAGGTGTCTAGTGTAGTGGAAGATGGCATCCTGTCTGACATAGCAGATGTTATGAGGGACCCGCTTTCATGTTCAACCCATCTTTTATTACCTGCATTGGCATGTGGTCTACCTGAATTTTCTGTAAGAATATAACTGAAATTCCTAGCAACACTTGTGCCTAAGCCCTGTGAGAACTATGAAGGCTTCCGGCCAGCCTTCAGCCTCTGTACCTGAGTTACTGAGCCTCTTCCTGAGGGAAGCACTCGATGAAGACAAGTTGGTGCCAGAATATGCTTCCAGTATCCTGCTGTTCTGTCTTCAGGACAGCAAATGCTTGCTACAGAAAGGGTTGCAAGTTCAGCATGTGAAAAAGAGACTCTAAAATAGACACGTGAGCTGAAGCCATGTCTTACATGAACTGAGGAAAGAAACAGGTGATGTCAAAGATTCTGTTCAGCTGAGGGATACAGTACCACATTTTACAAAGGAAGGATCAGTTCTACCAAGCAGTACTACTACTAGTTCTCACTAATTTGCTCCACCATTGCTAAAACCTGAACCAGTGATAGGTTTACCAAAGACTTCAGCAGCTGAAGTGCAAAGCCAAGTGCACTAAATCAGCTATAAAATATATCACAATATAATATATACCCACTCATTTCACATAAGCCACAGAAATCTTACAAATTATATTGACTTTTAACCACTAGTGATTTATTGTATGTGTTCTGGAAATCCAGAGGCAGTAAATATGGTATCTTTCTTATTCACAGGAATTATTCAGAGATGTTTTACAAAAACAGGTGAAGTCTTCAAGGTGTTAAGGAAAACCTACACACTAGCAAAATTAATTGTCTTTTCTTTTAAAATATTCCTTCCATCTCAGTGAGCACAGTATCACTGGTGCTTACACATGCCAGCAATGAAGAAGCTTATCATCTAATAATAGCCAAGGAAGTATTAGAAGTTGCTGTGATGCTCAAAGTCTGAATCACCTTTAAGGTCCTTCCAGCTGGGGACAGTCTGTTTCTGAGACACACATCTTGACAGGGAGGGGAAAGACAACACTCCAGCCTCAGGGTTTCTTATATATACAGCAAAAATTAGGAACGCAAGAGGTAAAACTGTCTTGAGAGCAGCGCTGTCAGGAGATGACAAAACTAGTTGAATGTTTTAGGTCTGCAATATTAAAGGAGAATTTTCTTTCAGCCTCTAAACAAAATGAAGGCCCTTTCAAGGGAAGCTTTTATAGAAGCTAAGATACAAAAAATTATCCATGCATTAAAAAGTACTGCAAGAATTAATTTAAGAATAGCAATAATCCTTTTCCTGTATGGTGCAGATACCAGACATTAGAGCAGACAGAGGCTGATAAGAGGTAACTAGAACTCACTATAAAGTGACAGAAAGTCATTGTCATACAAGAATGAGACACTGAAGTTAAGAAATGACATTGACTGAAAATTCTCCCCCTTTTCATTAAAAGTTCAAATGAGGTATTTTAGTTTGAGCTGATATCATTTAGTAATACACCTTACTTCCTTTTTCAACACCCACTCAGATACCAGTCCAACATTTGTGTTCATTTTGACAGTTCAGACAGTTACTAACAGCATTTGGTAGCTGTTGGTAACCATCAGATACTACATGATCTCATGCTGGCATAGTACTGGTATCTGCAATTAAGGTTTCACATAGCTCAAAGAAACAACTTATTTATACAAGTGTGTATTAGGAACAAAAATACAAAGGATCAGCTGGACACAGGCTTAATGTAGTACTACTGTTATAATTATGTGATATATTTGTTTGCGATACAGTTCTAGTAATTTATTAAAAAGAGTAAGTGTAAGGTCCACAACATAGCCTGCTTGTGTGTAAAAATGTACCTAAGGAAACTAATATCACATTTTGTTTGACAGCATAAGTGCTCAGAATCTCTACCTATTGTTCTTATCTCTGACCTAGAGCTCGGGCCACCCTTTCTCGGTTTTCAAACACTCATTTTCATTAAAAGTACAAAAAATGTGATGACCCAAAGTGACTCATCCTTTTATTTTAATCTGACACTGCAGGATGAGAACAGTCACTGGAATTTCTGACCAATGCTCTTAGGTGATTCCATGCACTAGGAAGAACCATACGAGTTCCCTACACCAGAATAATTGTGCCAGGCAATACCCATTTGTTGGATATGTACCCAGTTGCTCTCAAAGACCTATGGTGTCCCTTTCTTCTCTGTAGTCAGAAGCAGCAGCTTGCCCTAGAAACACTGACTTGTTTGTGCTGGCTTGTGTGAGGCTCTGAGAGAACAGTGCTGGGCAGGACAAAAAGACAGCACTCAGAAAAGAAAACGGAAGTTATTTTAGCACAACAGAGAATAGCAACATGGTGTGTACAGCTCATCATCTGCAGTGGTTACCTTCAATCCCAGTAGGGACAAGGGCTAAGCTGTACATGAATTTTCATTTATCTCTGCAGCTCCAGGCTGAGGGCAGACAGCACCCATTTTACCACAAGACCATGCTTGTGAGCCAGGACAAATGTACTTCCAATTTGCACTTTAGAAGAGTCCTGTCAAGGGCATTTTTAATTTCTACAGGGTCAGAAAAGCAGCCCATTACTCCTGACTCTGCCTGCTGGGTTTTTCATCCATTAAATAAATAATAATAAAAAAATAATCATTCCAAATAAAGGAATTTGTTGTTATTGCCAGTGTTCTGCATTGCTCTCCATGAAGATGTATCAGCTGAGAGCAGGTTCCTTTAGGCTCTGGCAGGAGTACTAACACAAGCAATTAATTAGTACTTTTCAACCATACATCTGAAAACACTTTACAAAAGAAGAAAAAGGAAATACTAATGCCACATCACATAAAGAAGGAAACTAGGCACAGGGGTTAAAGTGCCTTGAGCAGTAGTATGCTGAAATGTCATGCAAAGTCTGGAAACAAAACATTACTGAAGAGAACAGAGAAAATGGTGTCTGTAATAGCTGGTGGACTTGACCCAGTGATTCATGTAAGGTTTTCCTACAAGAGACTCCTACAATCATAAAGTTCAGGCCTAGAGAGTTGATTCTGGTGTCCTACCTACCTGTGCTAGAAGGAAACCGCACAACTTATTTATTTCCTAGTAAGAATGTTATGAGCACAGTGTCAAACAAAAATTTCTTCACTGAAAAAAATTCCTCAGTGAACTACGGAAGAGACTATATTGGGGACCACTGAGAAGACTGCGGATAAGGAAAGGAAGTTTTGAGAGTGCAAGACAATTTCAGCATCTCTTTGTGTCAGTTCAACTACAACTATCCTCCAGGAGAGTTCCTGTCCTTTTGAGTAAAAAAACAAAACAAAACTAAAAAAGACCAAAAATGCCCTCTGAGTATCAGCAATCCAGAACAAATCTGGGATTCCTCACCCAAGGTGCAAGTGTCAGACCACAGCTTACTTGCAGAAAGAGTCACTTCCCTCAACAGAAAAGAAGTCCTCGCTAGCAAGCGGCAGGCAGCAAAGGGAATAACAATTCTAATAACCCCAGATTATAATAATTCAACATTTCTGCAGCAATAAAAAAAAGTGATGGACTGACTTTATTTCAAGAGAAAAATTAAGTCCTGTTTTACTGAGAGAAGAGAAACAGCTTTTGAGCTGCACTGGGTAGCCCATACAATGGAATTCTTAGATCATCACAGTGTGGCAGAGGACAGTTACAAGATGGACCTCGAGTTTGTCATTGCCCCTCAAAGGAGAAAGCATAAAAAGAAAACATAGCAGGCTAGTATAAAGTGATTAACAACTAGATTAGAAGTTTGTTTCCTCATTCATTCTCATTATTTCTCTTGTGCAGTTATTGGACAATTTAGGTTTTGTTTAATTCTGATCTGAAAGAAGAGAGTCAGGTTATTTCAATTTATAGCGAGGCAGAGGCTTTCATTTCTTTAGTGTAGTCACCGCTGTGACTACACTGATAAGAAGTTACACACAACTCAGCTTTGAAGTTAGCTGTTAACAGGTGAGTGAGAGCATTCTAGAACAGAGGCACAGAGTTTAATGAAGGCTGACTTAATGTGCTTTTCCCATATACACTGAATTTTAGGCTGGCAGTTCTCATAAATGAGATGGGTTACTTTGAAAAAAAGGAAGAAAAACTGGATTACAGAAAACAGCAAGCAACAGGTATGATTGACCAGAGGGTCCTATTTGTATAGTTCTGTAACACAAAACCAAGGCTGGGTAAATAAAAAAACCAACTGATTTTAAACAAATAAATGCCAGTATTTTATATTTTGTGAAATGTACTGCTGTATTACCATGGCTAATTGAGTAATAAACATCCTGAGAGGATTAAGTGTTTTCATAAACATTTTTTGCAGAACCTTAACCATGATAGCAGTTTAAAGCAGTCACTCCTCTCACTCTGAGAATCAACATCTAGGGACAGAATCCAAGAGAAATATAGCACACACAGACAAAATCCATGAGCAGACGCAGTGGGTAGATAACAGTGCCCTCAGAAACCTCCAGGCTGTTTCATAACCTCAGGTACCGTCTGTTTAGCCTGTTGATCAAAATAAAACTAAGACATGCAAGGCAGGTGCCTCCCACAGGGCAGGTGCTTTCCATTTTCCCAAGGAAGAGCTTCATCCTCTCTGCACTTTCCAAATCGGTTGTAAATGGAAGGGCACATCCAAAGGAGGCAAGAATGTTATAGAGCCCCTAACATTTGTGAGACCCAGGAAAGCAATTCCATCTGACTGAGTTTATATCAGTGGATTAGGTTTGCGTTCAGCTGACATTAAAATAAACAAAAGGTGGAAGCAGTGAAGAAGCAGCAAGGAATTGTGGAAAGTTAACTGTGTTAGGAAAGAGAAAGACAGTGTAGTTTGATGTAATGGCAAGAGAGTGAAGCAAAAAAAGCAAATAACAAAAACAGAACATTCAAGCCAAGACAGAAAAGGTTAAGTCAGAGCCCTGGCAGCCTAACAACTTCATTGTGAATTCTTTGTGGGGGAGACAGCTGCCACTGAGAGCACATAAACACTCCACAGCAGAGCAGCTTCAGAAAGCACAGCAGAGGTCATTCAGAAATGTTCCACATCTCAGAAAATGTTTTTTAATTTAGAAGAAAAAGAAAATCTGAAGTTTGACATGAATGATTTTTCTTCAATTTGTTTTCCAGGTCTGCAGAAATAGACAACACAGTACAGCCTGGAAAGCATGTATGAGCTCATCTTTTCTACAGATGCCTTGAATGACACAGCAAGCATCTCAGCCTCAGCGAGAGGGCCATGCAGGTGTACGACTCAAGGTGTAGTTTAATAAGGCACATTGCATTCCTGGGCAAGGAAACAACTAGTTTTACTTGACTTTTCTTTTTTAAAGAGCAAGGAATTCTTCAGAAGCCGTAAGATTTTAATCTGGTACAAAAGGAGTAATGAATATACTGTTCTCATGGGATGTCAACATAGGGTGTGAGATACCAGTGTGAGAGGTCAAAGCCAAAGATAAGTTTAATGAAAACCATTGAAAACTAATGAAAATCTCTCACTGGTTCAAGAAGGACTTCAAAGTGACATAATTGTCACAGAAGGGATAGCAGTCCCAGAAATAAGTTATTAGACGAATACACCTAGGGAAAAAAGATACTCAGCTGAAGCAAGTACTGCTTCTCTTTGAAAGGTTTGAAGCTCTATCTTCATTTGGCACTACAAAACGTAATGCCATGCAGCAAAACTTCAATAAGGTATTGCAAGGGCATTGAAAAGCCTTGCCATATTAAGAAATAGCCTTGTTCATAACAAAAACTTCTGACTGACATCATGTTTTACTGTTGCGGCGTGGCTGAAGATGTTAGCATTCCCACCAAAGGTTACAGTCCCTGCAGCAAGGGCAGTGAAGAAGACCCGTGTGTCCATTCCTCCCCAGCTCCATTTCACGGAGTGTAACCTGCTCATCTAAAGGAGCTGGCACTTCAGCACAGGCTGTGACCCGAAGCAGCTCGAGCACAAGTGTCTGTCCTGATCTTTCAGCTCTGCCTGAAGGCAGCTTAAAGAAGTGATCAGAGGCATGTCAATGATGACCTACTAAATGGCAAACTTCAGTAAGGAAAGTCTTTGAGTCTCAAACATTGAATCTTTTCTGTCTCTGATTCTGCCACTGAAGCAGGCCACTTGCACTGCCTGTTCACTTGTGCCTGTTTGAACCCCAGCTACCTCTGAAGACAGATACAGCATAACCTTCAATCAATCATGTTAAAATGAGGTCATGTGTGAACCAATTAGTCTGAGATAATAGATAATGTTCTCTGCTTTTCAATAAGCAATGTGACAAGTTACTATGGAGAATGTTTAACACTGTCTAAACTGAGTTAACTTAGACTTAGTTTGGACAGTGCTTCACAGTTGTCCAGACCTACCCGTCTTTCCTTGACAGAAAAATAGGAAGAAAAACATCTCCAAAATCACCTGTTGTCTTTGTGGATGAGAAGAGCTTGCACATTTTCACAAGATACGCAAAGTATGGCCATGAAATACAGATGGAGAGGATGCTCACTAATCAGTACACATAAATTTGCATGTCAGACAGGGCCATTGTTTAGGTAATGATCTTACTGATATAATTTGACTATTCAGAAACCTTTTATTAAATATCTGTTTTGGAGGTGTCCTGATGTAATGACATCTTGGTTAATTATATCTTGCTTTGGTTTGGTTTTGGTTCTTGTTTCATGGCTGTGTTGAAAGCATCCTTCATTGCCATTCCAAACTACTGCTGGTTTAGCTATGCACTATTAAACAATAATTAGGTGCTAACCTTCAATTAATTGTGTATCTGTGATGA
The DNA here is from genome assembly GCA_035047845.1 of Dendrocincla fuliginosa. NCBI lineage: Eukaryota > Metazoa > Chordata > Aves > Passeriformes > Dendrocolaptidae > Dendrocincla > Dendrocincla fuliginosa. The sequence continues at coordinate 42,590,049 of JAWWMO010000174.1, read as the reverse complement.
AAACAAACCATCCTTAGATACAATGAGTAAGATGCTTCATACAGAGATTTTGTTAACAGCTGTTTTCATTACTGTTAGCATGCACAGGGCTCCAGCAGGTGCCACAAGGTCTATCCCAGAGACTGAAGCCTTTGAGCAAGTAGATTTAAAACTCAGCTGTTTTCCTCTGCTACAGAAAAAAGAATCACAGCCCTACCCAGTAAGATTTGGCTGAAGGGATTGCTTAAGACAAACCCCTCTACCTGGCACTATGTCAAAGGCATCAACAGAATTATGAGTTTTCCTGAACTACACGCAAGTAGGAAAGCAAATTCTGTGTCTAGTACCTGGAATGGCTCCGCATACAGTTTGATGCCAAACAAGGTCAGTCAAGTTAAAATTGGCTTCCTGATGCTGCCATATGGACTACATCCCAAATTTCACTGCTGTATGCAAAAGAAAATCATGCCAGATACATTAAAATAGAGCAGAAATGGCACCTGGAACAACATGATCTGGTTAAATGAACAGTCACTACAAGTAGTAACCAGGGAAAACACAGTCCCACTACAGACACCATACCAGAGCTGTAGGACAGTCCACACTTAACTCCTCTGCATTTCTTCCAGGATATACGCACAACTTCCAGTAACAAGTGCTTATGATCACACTTTTCTCCAGTGATGCAAATTTTCTGCTAAAATATTGCTTTGCATTTTCAGAAGGCAAAACACTGTTCATAAACACATCCTCCCTTCTATTATCCTATAGGTTTTAGAACTGGCCACCAGATTTTCTTACATGAATGTTTACAACAAAGAAAATTTGTTTCTGGTACCAGAGAGTATGGCTATTTCTGTTCACTGATATCTTTGACATATTTGAAGCCATAATTCATATTATGCTTGTTATCATAGTTTTTATCTGCACAACTCAACTCAGAAAATGTTATTTCTCAGACCCCACAATTTCATGCAAGGAAAATTGAAAAATTAATGCATGAATAATAACAAAAAAAACCCAAACAATTTATTAATTCAGTTTTACTTCTGCAAAATAAAACTCAGCCCTCCTCTATTCCAGAAATAACTTTTTCTTTTTTTTTTTTTTTTCTTTTCCTTTTAAAGGGACTTCCTGGACATCAAGAGGGAACAGAAAGAACAGGGGCCTGGACTGATTTTTTCTGAAGTCTTTGCCTTCTATGGATGAATTTGTACAAGACTGCTGAATAATGCTCTGACTTGAAACATGATGAAGTTATGATTTAGTCCTAGTCTAAACTCCATGTATGCTCTACAGCAAAAGGCATCAGTCATATAAATAAACTGATAAAAGAAGATAATTTCTGGCTCAAAGAGATTTAATTAACAAGTGGATTTCTGAATTCTAGGTAAAGTACATAAGTGTTTTGATTTGATACTCATTACTCCTCTCCACATCCTTTGTCTGACTTTATGGACCATGGGTGGATGGGCTCTTGAGCTGCAAAGCTCTCAGAAGCCAAGGCAAAATACATGACAGATACTGCAAATGCAACTTGCCAGATTTGTTGCTTGATTACTTTGCTGTACCCATGGACAATAGTAATCATTCCTCATTTTGTCTGTAATGTCCTATTGGAAGAAATGGGATACAGTACTGCCTAACCAGTGTCACCTTTCATTGCCACCACACAAGCTGCTTCTCAGCTTTAGAAAGACAAAAAAGCAAGGAAAGAAGAGCTAACAACAGAAAAAATTTTAAAAATGAAATCCTCAAATCCTCCTGACATTCAGCTACAGCTGTCGTTAAATCACATTAGAATAAAAGAGAAAGAGTCAATAAATTCCAGGTGACCAAAACTGACAGAAGCTGAGGAACAGCCAGCCTGTGCCATTTCCTCTCTCCATAATTAGAAGGATCCTTGGTGTTGTAAACTGTCATTGACATCCTCTGCCCTGTTCAGTCTGCAGCTCTCTTGGGGAAAGGTGATGACATTGGCCTCATTTCACCCTATTTCTCCCCTCACAGCAGAAGCCCTGATGCCATTTAACTTTCTGTTTTCCTGGCTGACTTTGATGCCTAGAGTCCACCACCACAATAGCAAGGAGGAGAACACAAATGCCTGCAGCAGCATTGTGGCACAGTTTCAACAGAAGAGCTTCCCAAGCCGTGCCAAAGGAAATCCGGCCTTGTGGAAATGAGAGAGCAATTCAGACTCAGTATCTGAACCATAGACCTTCCTTGAAGGATGTACCAAACTATCATAAAAGAACAAGGTGCAGACTGCAGGGTTACAGCTTACAGCTCACTCTAGTTGATATAGCATCTCCTAAGGTCAAAGTGAACATTGCAGATCTTGGTCCTTAACAATCCACAGCCAGGCTCTCACACTCCTTTCCAGTTTGTGCCAACTTCCTCCCTTCTTTCCCTCTGGGAATCACATGGAGCAGAAGCCAATGCCATTCCCATGGCTTCAGTTAAAAAAGGATAAAATAAATAACTTGAAAGCATCAAATATTAGCTGAGAGGCATCCAGAGAGACACCAAGCCTTCTCACAGCAGATTGTAAGTGGGTCTTGCTTCTTGCCAGGGCAACAAATGCTACAGCCAAGCAAGCAGAAATTTCTCTGCTGTGCTTGAGTGCATAAAAAGGACAATGTGTAATCAGCCATCTGAGCACCAAGGAATTATTCATCTTCAGGCAAGCAACAATAGCTCACAGTGAGTCAGATGTGGAGGTGGAATAAGTCCTCTACAGGACAGGGTCTCTGTGCAGTGGTTCTTTCTGAGACATACACATGACACACAACCCTCCTTCCTTCCATCTATCTTTCCTTTCTGCCTTGGCAATCTTATTTATGTCTAGCAGCTGGAAATCCTGCTGATTCCCAGCATCCACACACAGCTCTGTTACAGAGTGAGACCAGCTGCCCACCCTCCTGGCTCTAGAGGAAGCCCATAAGCTCTGCTGCATAGATCCTCCTCTAATGCTGTTAAAGCTGGATGCCTCCAGGGACTCCAGAGGAACAAGCTGTATATTCTAACCTGCCTAGCATAACTATATTTCTAATATATTTCATTCTCAATAATTACCAAATCTTAAGACAAGCAGGTGACAGCAGTAGTCACCTGAACAGCTATTGCTCACAAGCTGAAGAACAAGAGTTAATTATGCAAGTCTGAAGTGTGGCAGATTAAATGGCGATAAATTAGGCAGTGAGAGGACAACTTCAGCAGTATATGTAAACTGGGAAATATGTATGGGACAAATGTAAGGGGAAGAGTGGCATGTATTAGGAGCACAGAATCAGTTTTACCTTGTTTTTCCATAAGTATCCCTAATGAGTCTATGTTTATACCAATGAAACAAACCTGGACACTGGAGACCCACCTTTTAATTTAAGTGTCAATATAAACACATAGCATTGCTTTAGTAGAGAACAACTAAATGCTGCCTAAATGTAATCAATTCGGAGCTAAGACAATGATGTGTAAGATTTGGACCCTAAACATATTTGCAAGTCTTGAGCCTACTCTGTGAAGCAAGAGGGAATTATGCTAATACACTCACAGCAAAGAGTAATAAAATTCTCTCCAGGAAATACTGGCCCTACCAAAAATAGGTATCACAGATCACAGAATGATATGGGTTGGAAGGGACCTCTGGAGGTCATCTAATACAACCCTCCTGCCAAAGCAGGTTTACCTAGAGCAGGCTGCACAGAATCAAGTTCAGGTGGGTTTTGAATAGAGATCTCACAACCTCTCTGGGAAACCTGTTTCAGTGTCCATCACCCACACAATAAAGAAGTTCTTCCTCAAATTCAGATTCCCATTGCCCCTTGCCTTATCACTGGGCACCACTGAAAAGCATCTGCTCCCATTCTCTTGGCATCCATCCTTAAGATACTTTGTATGCATTGATAAGATCTCTCGGTCACCTCTTCTTAATTCCCAAGCAAGTCTACTCCTTTATTACAGCTATTCCTTCCTATATTCCTCTGCTCAAAGGGAAAACAAAATAAGGTATGACCTCTTAATTACCATATCTTTGAGAAGATCTTGAGGAAACAAGTCAACAGGAATCCAATCCTACCCACTCATACGACAGGCGTTCTATTTAAATATAAGTGATATGCTTTCAAAACATCCATTTCTGTTTTCACCACAACATAGAGTAGATTTTCTGCTCTATACTTACATGTCTTTAGAATTAAAATGGAACTACAGTGTCTTAGCACCTCTATGAAAGACCTAGGCCAAGGACCAGGGAAGAGGGAAAGGTGTTTCATCAACACCTGATGAAATTTACAAGGTACTACCCACGCTATCACACTAGTGCCTATGAACTTGGTTGTGAGATGGAGCAAGGGCCTTTGTTTTACTACACAGGAAAAGTAAAGTACCATTTAGAGAGGAGGTTTGCTGACAGGGGCTGAGTGAATTCGTAAGGCTTAGAAAACAGTAGCTCCTGGCCCAGGACCTGTATCTAGCTTGCTGTAGCCTTGCTAGCTAAAATGTTGCAACCCCAAAGCAGCTTGGTAGCTCACCTCCCTCTGAAAAATGCCGGTGTGGCACTTGCTGTGGCCTGCCCCATTCGTCTTCTCACCTTCAAATTTGCTCTTACCTCTCACTTCCTGCATTAAGTTCTTCTAGCAGGAGGATAATATATTAAAGGAATAATAATAACACTGATAACAATAGTCTAAGAAATACATATTTCTTTCTCCATATTCCCCCTCATTTGATTAGTCTCCTAGTAAGAGCAGCATTAATCACTGCGACAACAGATAAGAGACAAAGTAAAGACCAATTTGAATTTCGCTGTATGCTACTGAGTGTGTATGTGTGTGCTCAGGCAGGAGGGAGGGAGGCTGCAGGATAATCTGTCATTTTGTATATTTATGCTGCTGGAGTGAGTCAGGACTGGTTCTCCATTGTTACCACAGATTAAAATCATTCATGTCCTTATACTTTCATTGGAGGTCATCTGCCAGGCAAAAAAAAATAAAAAATATTATGACCAAGTTAAATTCAAGATATTTCTGCAAATCTCCATGTATGGCTTGGACACTGAAGCCATTGCTTGGATGTTAGAAGAACACAATACAAAGTAGTTTTTTGTCCTTACCTGACCTGACTCTTTTTACACTAAGAATTCGTTTTCTTGCTTTGAAACAGTTACTGGTTAAGAACTATTGCATATCAGAGGAAGAGGTGTGTTTTAGATGATCTTGGCACAAGTGAGTAATGCCAGCTCTGCCTGACCTTGAACTGCTGTGGAAGAAGCCATGGATCCTCAGATGTCATTTTTAGATGTTACTGCCAGCAGTTCTACTGAACTGAGTCCCTGCCAGCTTGGCAAAAATAAAAGACTGTTCTTGGGAAAGATGGAGTGTCAAACAAAGCAAAGATTAAAAAGTAGAAGAGCAGCTGCTAAGTCATATGGTATGAGTTTGTTTTCCCAAAACCTTTGTCTCTCCAAAATATAGTTGCTAGAACCACCAGTCTACCAGTTTAGCCATGTCAGTATCCATCGTGAAATCTTGCTTTTTCTTTCCCATATCTCTATGATACAGATGTATCTCATCCTTTGGATCTTAGTTTCTTGCCTGCCCCTAACTATTCACCCTTTCTCTACCCATTTTGATACATACAGCTATTAGAGCATTTTCAACATTTCCTACTCTTTGGTTCATCTGTCCTAATAAACTACTGGCATTCCCTGGGAATGTCCTTATCCACAAATCAGTTTCCTTAGCATACCCAGCCTGAGACAAAATGAGCAATACAGCACCAGTGGAAAACTCTAAAAACAATTATTAGGGTAGAGGGTTCTTTCATGAGTCATTTTAAGGGTGAAAAGCCAACAGATCACATTTTCTCCAAAAAGACTCTGTAAGAAAACAGAGAAGCATCTATATCCAGTACAATACCAGGAAAACTGAAAACCAGTTTCTCACCCCTTTGGCTTTATTTTTCCTTTGAAATTTTATGGAAATACATTCTTATCTTTCCGAATATAATAGAAGTAATTTTGCAATCAAAATGAACAACATTCCACCTACTCATATGCTGTCTAAGGGAGGAGATAAAGAATTGGTGGTTATATAGCCTGTCTTGCTAATTGCTGCTTTTACAAACTCTACCGTGACAGACATATATTGCAAATCAGTGACAACTCATCCCACAGATGAAAAAGAAACTAGCAGAAATCCTTCTGTTTCTGTTAGTTAGCAACACCATCATTCTACAGAAAATCCAAGGCATTAATTAGATGGTTTCAGAAAGCAGGTCTGTCAAAACAGCATGGATGTGTTTCCAATTTCTGCACATTCATTCAAATGAATGAGCTAGGAAAGGTAAAAGGTACATTCTCACCTCTCAGCCAGTCTTGTGAAAAAACAAACAAATAAAATGGAACTATATGCTCTGGAAGTATTCTGGCTATGTCTGCAGCTTCTGGGCATTTCCCTGAAGTATATAAATAGCAAGTGGAACAGATATGCTATAACATTACATGAGCCAATCCTCCAGCTATATTTGAGCTATAACCATTGATTCTACTTCATTTATTTCTAAGTAGTTCTTTTGCAATATTGGATCTCTTCATCATACATTGTCACTACACAACCATCCTAGAACAACACACTTGTCCTGTTCTTTCATTTGGCCTGGGATCAAATATATGGTCAACTTAGTTCCTGAGTACTATATTAATCAGATTTTGAAAATAATCTTCCACGTGACTTTCAAGAATCCTTTCTGTCAGGGTAAATGACATGTCTAAATGCACAAAGAGATACTGTGCTCTGAAAAAGTACATACCAATGTTATTAATGTTGTTTTCTGAGAAATGTATGCCTGCCTGTCTGAAGAAAGCAGGTATCAGTTTACTACAGCTGTTATTACAGCTTCTTGTCCTTTTATTAAAGAAAATAGTGTGCTTTTTGGTCACCTGAAAGTAAAAGTTTCAATAAGTTCTTGATCAAGATAAAAAAAAAATCAAAGAAAACAATCAGAAAAAAATTCTGAAATTCTGGAAAAGTCATAGACCAGTCCCCTTCCCCACCTCCCCTCACCCTTCTTAAGCTGGGTCAACTCTGCATTTCAAAAATCTGCAGTAGAGCAGAACTGGGTACATGTGCCAAAAACACCAGCTGAGATTTTCCTGCAAGACCCAAATGATTGCTCAGATCTGCAAGTTAAAGTCAATATAATCTTAACACTTGTATACATGAACCAGGGAACTCAGACCTTCTGTAAACTATCTCAAGAAATAAAAAGACAATGAGGATCCCAGCAGAACACACAGAGGAGTGACTGAAGTGACTACTTGCCAATGTTACTACATAAAAACAGGTTATCTAAAGAATGGATACATATTTATTTTGAGAAATACTAGGTGCCAACTTGTGGCTCTCAAGTTTGTCACACACATTCAATCAAATTCCTCCCCTGAAGTCATGAGAGAGACATCTCCATTTGGAGCTGACAATGGTTACTAGTTAAATGTTCAAATATTACTGGTGATAACATCAAGAAATGACAGCATGGACCCAGTATATACCAGCATATGCATGAGCTGTTTCACAAACACAATATTCTTTATTACTGTAATTGTGCTTAGCAGAAATACAAGGCTTAGTTTATTTTCATCATCAGTACTTGTCAGCAGTTGGGAGCGTAGGCTGGAAAAATAATATTACAGTAAAAACCCGTTCTCCTTTTGGATGGGTACTGAACTTGTGGCTCACTACGGCACTTCCAGAAAACTGGTTCACTATGGCACTTCCAGAAGTGCAGCACAACTGTGAACGAAATAACTAAAATATAGGGTTATAGTTTAGCTTATATGACCTTTATAGGTAATCTGAGTATCCTGAACATGACATCAAGAAATGTAATTTAAACACACCACACCACTCACACATCTAACACTTGGAGAATATTTTTGTCCCTGTCCCATACAAAACATTGTCATATCATATACGTATTTCTGGCTAGATAGCTACTACATTACAGACCAAAAACTTTGTATTTCAGTATGCACTAAATCTATTTCTATAATTTGTGAAGTATTTAGAGGTCATTTGATATTATTGAATTAGTAACTCTGTAACTGACATGAATAATAGTCTGCATGAAAATTTTCAATCCCAGATTTGGATCCTTACTTCCAAACTTTGCTTTATTTCTCTGCTCAAAGCATGTTGCTATTTAATCATCACAGAAGAGATGTGACTGTGAATAAGTAAATGCCATTTTGTGAATGTCACTGAAGCAATGCAGGACTGTAGTACTGGAGAAAGGATTCCACTTTGAAGCATAGTAAAGTCTGGGGGCTTTGGTGTCTTTAAGAAAAAATAGTGGAGGAAGAAGCAGAAAAGGAGAGATGAGAGCCAGACTGTGTAATTCTCAGCTGTACCAATGGGCCAGTGAAGTCAGTCTTTAAAGCAGAGACTCATCATTAGAGCTTTGTAGTCTTGGGATGAAAATGTCACTAGTGACTTATAAGAAGCAAAAACCAAATTAAAGGCCAATTTCTTTCCCTACCAAATTATTATCTATGAGTGTAAAAGAAAGTACCCAGGTAAGACCAAGGGTGAGACAATTTTATTTGTCTTACTGACAGTGAAAGTCTAATTAGACTGACAAATCTCCTGTGCTCTTTTCCTTTGTGATATACACTGTAAGGAAGAATTTAGCCCGAAGCTGCACTTTATGGAAAAACATTAATCAAGATTATTGGACCCTCAATAGAAAACACAGTTAGAAGGCTGAAAAGCCTAATGGTTAAAAATAAAGGTTGAGAACCTTATTCTAAGCCATATCAATAGGCTGGACTCTCCATATGGTTAACGGGCAGATCCCCTCTTCTATTCTCTAGAGAGAACATTCTGCATATAATATATTATACACGGCCATTCTGTGACTCTGAGATCACAGCTGAAAACATCCATGAGTAATTTATGCTTGTCACCTCCACGCTCTAGCTTGAACAATTTGGCAAGTGTCATTATCTTCATCTCAAGTGGTTGAGGCATGCCCTGGATATGTAACAGAGCACAGAGTTTCTGGTTCCTCATGGAGAGCATAACCAGAAGCCCATCTGTCCTCCCAGAAGGATTCTGATCTGTTTTTCACAGAAAAGTGTTTTGATCTTGGGTCCCCAGCCATCCATGCCACGGGCCAGAGATATTAGGGGCCCACCCTAGGTCAATGGGCCCTAGAAGATTACCTGGAGGATTACCTGGAGTGGTTCTTCTCCTGGATTTGCTGAACTGAATGCAAGTGTTCTGAATGCAAGTGTATCATGATGCATGCCTTCTAGACTACTTTACTTAGTAATTAAAGATATCTTTGCACAAATCGTTTGAAAACTGAATCACCCAGCTGTGAACCAGACAGAATGTGCCACATAAAAGCAAATGGAGAGTCTCCTAAAAAGCTATAAACAGCAACTCACGGAAAAGAATTCTGACCACATAAGCAACTGACATGGAAGCAGAAGCCAAGAGAATGAGTGCTACTTTAACCTGTTTTCACAGAGGTTTCCCAAACCAAAAAATTGCTGTAGTACTTCACTAATAATTGAAGATGTGCTCTAAATCAGCATAGGGACATGTAGGATGTCAGGACTAATGAATTAACCCTGTGAGAAGCATGACAGCCTTACAAGAATATGATGTGGCTCAGTATGCTGACTCTCATCTAATAGCAGCTTGCACAGCATGCTACTGTACCACACACAGAAGCTAACAGCTTGTCTTTAAGGTCTTTGTGGGGTAATGTGGCAAAGCAGAAGTCCCAGAGAGGATATTATTATCACAGGAGAGTCTGGTGTGTCAGGGCCCTGAGACAGGCAGCAAGAATTTAGTACAACACATGTCACTTATGAACAGACTGTACTTAAATCCAGAACAAAAACACATGTGAGAAACTCAAATCAGTGCTTCTACTCAGAGACAGCAGAGCATGCGCACCACTTGCAACTCACTGGAACAAACACAAATTGAAACACCTTTTTCTTCCTTATTTTCATTTAACAGAAAAAGTTCAGATCTTGTTATCTTCCTTTGAGGCCTCTCTGAATCACAGAAATGTTCCCAGCAATATAGTATACAGCCATACATCTCAACTGTTTCTCACTCAAATCCTGTCCTCCACTGATCGGAGTTTCACTGCCTGGCAGAAATACTAGTATAAATTAATTAATTAATTAAATAAATAAATAATAGACATTTTAAATGCTAATTTCATTGTCACTGGGCATTTTCTCTAATAATTTTCTCTCAATTCCCTTTGTCTTGGTTGTTTGTCCAAGACTATATACCATGTCTGAGATCTTCACAAACTGAGGCATGTAATTAGTCTAAACATATACTGCACATTTTTAAAGCACTCCTTTTCCCCAACTGTTTTAGTGTAACTGTGCTCTAAAATACTTGTCAGTACTCAGACTACCTAATGGCAGGAGGTATCTTAGTGTACGTTACAAACAGAAGATACCTTTGCACTTATCATGCTCTTCTGTACTTCCTTAACAAGTCATGTGGAAATCTAAATCCTTCTGAAATTCCGCTGGATTTTGTATCTCTTTGGGATTACAGACTTGCTATTCTGCACAAGCTTTACACTCATTTCAAAAAGGAGAAGTTTTAGTTACTTATGTATGAAAATGAGTAATACAAATAGCACAGATACTCCTAATAGAGTAAGAATAATAATTCCTTATCCTGATTCTTGCTATTTTGCATTATTTTACTTTTACTTGTATCATGTTTGGTATTTCTACAATAGGCCAGAATCATTCTGTGCCAAACAATGTGCGTATGAAAAATAAAAAGCATGTTGTGAATCCAAGGAATATGTAATCTTAGCATAAAACAAGATGTTACACATGGGTACAAAAACATGGATAATAAAAAAAGTGACAATATGGATTGACTTGATAAACAGCTGACTTAGACCATCATCAGCCTAACCTCCAACAACTTTCTGACATGCATCATGTTGACAGAAGAGTTCCACAGTATTGGACGAATAATCTGCTGTTGCCTTGTATGTATGTTGCCATGTATGATATCAGGAAGTAGAAAGATTCTTAGGATCAAATCTAAGGAGTGAGCAAAAAAACTCTTGAATCATGCTGATCAGAATCAAGAGAGAAGAGGCTAAACTTTGAACAACCATGAAAGCAAAGAAAAATTGTTTATTTCTGAGCAGAAAAGAGAAGAGAAAGCTGGAACAAGGTAATAACTAACTGTATTTGTACCACTCATAGCCTTAGGTAGCTATATTTTATGTTCCCCAAAGAACAAACTTGTTCTATTAGATTTTTCCACCACTTAGATATAAAGTTGTAAGCAAGCTTGATGATGGTGATGTCGAACACACGCAAGATAAAATAACCATTAGGTACCTGAAAAACCACGGTTGGAGATACTGCCCGAACAGAAAAAGACAATTTCTTCTCACTTTCACCACACAAATAATGCAACTTAAGCTGACAGAATCAAATTCCACCAAAAGTAAGGAAGAAAGGCGAGCCATCTGTGCTGTGACAGCAATAAAATGGCCTGATATTGAAATGCAGAAAGTTGTAATGGAGGTACATATTGACCTTTATTTTTCTTTCAGCGGGTAGCATGAAGTGTCAGAGTTATTGCTTTAATATCAGCTGAGATGAGGCCATTTGTTGTGGTGCATGTGTATCCAGGAAATCGCTGCTCTAACCATGTTTTTAGAAGCACTTTGACACTTTATTAAATCTTCTTGATGCTCTTTCAGCACACAGTGGTCTCTGTAGGCTGAGCGAGCTGCCACATAGGCTAGGAAGGAAGGTTTCTGAGAGTTCCTCTTTAAGTAAGCCAGCATCACTTCCAGCTTGACCCAGCCCATAAAGGTCCAGTGCTACTCTCTGTTACGCTGTTATAGCTAAACACAGCTCTGCTGCCTTTAAAAATTATAGAGGGAAGGATAAGAACTGCCGACTTCATACTTCTGGAGATGTAACCGTACAAACATTTTCTCTAAAATTAGAACTAACCACTGCAGAGAAGGACCTGTAATTCTTTCAAAGTTTGTGACAAGAGTGACCAGACCTGGAGCAATTTCCCCTCATTTGGCTGAGACTTTATAAATCACCTGTTGGGTGTTTGAGGCTACTAACTCAATCAATTTCAATCCTGCTTCCATCCAGAATTAAAGAGTACCAAAGGGGGCACTGTTAAACATCTGCTTGGAATTAATTACTCTAATAGTTGTAAATTCTACTTTAATTTCTAGGTGCAGTCAGGGGCACCTAACAGAATCACAGAATAGCTGTGGTTGAAAGGGACCTCTGGAGGTCATCTAGTCCAAACCCCTGCTCAAGTAACGTCACCCAAAGCCAGTTGCCCAGAACCATGTGCAGATGGCTTTTGAATATTTACCAGCATGAACACTCTACAACCTCTCTGGGCAACCTGTGCCAATGCGCAGTCACCCTCACATTAAAAATGTTTCCTGAGGTTTAGAAGGATAGTCCCATGTTTCAGTTTGTGCCCATTGCCTTTGATCCTGTCACTGGGCACCACTGTCATCTTTACTCTTCTTTCAGGTATTTGTACACACCAATAAGATCACCTATGAATCTTCTATTTTCCAGGCTGAACAGTCCCAGCTCATTCAGCCTTTTCTCATAGAAGAAATGCTCCAGTCCATTAACCATTTTCGAGGCTCTTTGCTAGAGTCTCTCCAGTATCTCCATCTCTCTCTTTAATGATTTCAAAACAAATGTCTCATTCTAGTTGATAACATGATAGTAAATCACTGAAATAAATAATTTTCAGAATCTCATCCACAGCTCAGACTGGTCATTTACAGGATTCCTTTCTTTGCACAGACAAGGAGAGACCCTTGAAGGTGTTTATTTCTAATCAGAACCATATTGTGGCTGCCACAAAATTGGTTCCAAAACCACTGCATTTTTAGGGTGCAAATAACTACATTGACACAATTAAGTCAGAACTTCTGAAATTAACTCTTTTGTAGGAACGACTTTTACCAAATAGCTTGGAACCACTCTATGTTGGAACAACTACATTTTGCAAGAAACAGATCTTGATAGCATTCCTTCAAAATTCTCTGTGGGAAGGCTATAAAAGGGAAATGAAAAATTACTCTAGCTGGAAGTAATGCTTCATTGCTTTTCTCCTCATTATGAACTTCACTATTGCAGCAGTGCATGCTGTCATATTAATAAATAACCATACATCCACCCTCACTAAGCTTTGTAACTCTCTTAGGAATACATTTCTCCACATATGAAACTCTAGAAACATAGTTAAAACTATCTCCTTCTTCACATTGTGGCAATCCTACTTACACACACGGGGTTGCACTAGAACAAAAGCAAAATAAGCCCCCATTACCCCATACGTACCAAAGGAAATGCAGAAGACTAACTGACTCACCTGGATGCTGGGCGGTGAACGATTTTTTCGGGTTGTAGTGGTTGCCATCGTAGTTGTGGTTTCCATGACTGTAGTAGACATTTCTGGTGGCCCAGAGGTTGTAGGTGTCGTTCCCAAGATGGAAGGGACCTCCCCAACGAGTCGGACACTTCCATTGATTTTAATGTTAGGGTTGTTCTCCGCTGCCATGTTCAGCACTTTCAAGCCATTGTAATAGAGACCGGAGAGCTGGCCTTGGAAGAGACGCCCTCTGTCCTTCCCTCCAATGGCTATTTGCGCCTGGGTGTTGAAGATCGTTAACTGTCGTCCTAGTGAAGGGGGGTGAATAACATTATTGCCAGACATTTCCTTCACTTTGCATATTACACTGAGCCCTGGCCAGAAATCACAGACAAAAAAGAAGTGGATTCATTCTTGGTAGTGATTATGATGACTGTAGAGAGACCATATGGAAATGTACTGCCTAAAGATCATTAATGAGGAAGATTAGCCTGAAAGCAAGAACACCTAAAACCAAACCTCATAATTCAGCATCCACTCACACATCAAAACTCTGGAGGAGCTTTGACTCAGTCAAAAATTTGAACCTACTCTTTTAGACTTGGACCCATTTTAAACTACAAATAGGACTTCAATATGTGGCTGTTTTTCTATCATCAATTCAGATTACAGTACGTGTCAAGCTTTACCCTATAAATAAACCTTCTATTTTGAGTGGTTAAAGGATGGGATTAACTCACAGAGCCACTTTTAATAATGCAAGGGTTTTAAGGGTTGGCTTGAAGAGAGCAAAACATCAGAAAAAACTGATGGTGATATAAGGATCGAGTAGGAATCTCATGACAGGATCAGCCATGAACTTTCTCACCTGTAAACTTTGTGCTGTGAAGGCTCACAAATCTAAACCCAAGAAATAACAAATGCAAACACTTGTGATGACTGTGAAAGAGCAAAGCTTTTGAAATAGTGAGGATAACACCTCAGTGCTTCAGACAGTTAAGCCCCAGAAGGCCTACATGTGACTCCCCTCATACAGACGGTGAAATTCAAAACCAGGCAGGTTATGTGGTTTAGTCAAGGTCACATCTTGACTGTTAGAAGTGGCCTAATATCATATATAATAAAAATGTGTTCATCAAAAATAAATCTAGTAACCATTGCCAATTCACCTAGGTTTGCAGGACGCTCACATTACATTCAGCCTGGACTGCTCTATAAATACTGTTTTATCCCAGGCTGCACTAGTTGACCATGTTAAGAAATAAATTGCTTCATGAAGTTCAAATGCAGTGCCTATAATTTCACTATTCCTCAGAAGATCAGGGGCATGACACCTGGAATCTGTTGAATTAGCAGACAACCAGACTAGACAGAGCTCAGAAGAGTTATCAATGCAGCATCAAGTCAATCATCATTCAAATATCTTACTGTGTTTTCCCATTTTTACGAAGTTTGAAGTAGGTGTTCCCATCCCATTCCCACTCCCCAGTTCTCACTTGCCATTTTCTCTATCTAGTCCAACCTGATAAGAGGTGCAGATGCCACCATGTAGCAAAACAGCCTATAATCCACTGCTCATTCCTTCACAGCCAGTGGTTAGTGCAGATCAAAATACGAGGGGGAGCTCACCAATTTTGGTGGTCGTCGTGACGGGTCTCGAAGTCAAGTGGTGATGCGGTGTAGCATCATCTTATGGTGACAGGATGGACCATGGGGAAAAGAATGGGGACAAGAGAAGAAATGTATCTGAAAGTAGTTCCTGTCCCCAAGGAGGGCCCTAGCTAACTAAGCAACAGTGTATGGAGAGGTGTAACATACAGACATGTGGAGGTGGGCTGCACATCCCTTGTGCTCCTCACCCACAGAATTGTAAATGAAAAATTAGGACTTGATCAGGGTGGAGTAACTGCATTGATGAAGAAATGAGAAATAAAAATGGAGGGTATCCTTCTCCTGGAAAGTGTTGAAACACCTGATGCGATATTCTGCATGTCAGGAGGTTTTAAACTTGCCAGAGGTAACATATGTCTATTAAAACATCAACAAACATGCACTGAAGCCACACATCCTCAGAATGTAAACAGAGCCTTTACTCTTGTCTATGAGGAATATAGAATCCAATAACAATATCTGTCAAGATATTCAGCCCTCTCAGCCCAGCTCCTGTCTGAGCTAGAGGAAATGGCACTGTGCACTGTAGAAGGCCAAACTCCTTTCCCATACTGTGTTTTCAGTGTTTGCTTCTTTCCTCTGTCCTGTTGTGCTTTAAATTTTTTAATAGGTATGATGTAAGATCTTTACTAGACCATTTTGCCTTCTTCTTATATGTTCCCTCCCTCTAGCAGTATATTTCTGTCTGTATTGGCCCTGCCCCTATGAAACCAGACATGTCACTAGCCTCTGATCCCTCCTTTCTCCTCACTCATGATATGAGTACCAAGAACTAGAGGTAAGATGAGTAAAGAACAGGGAATTGTTTCACTAAACTTGAAATGTTATCTCTGAAAATGGATGGAAGGTACTGGGAGTTCAAGGTTTTCTATTTCCATTTCCATTCCTTTCTTCCCTTCAATCAATACTGAATCTTTGTTCATCCTTTGCCAAAGGGAAAAAGGTGGAAGATAAGAAAGGAGAATTTTTGCTGCTTCAGGTAGGAGAGCTCCCCAAACCAGGAGACGAAAGAGGTTCTCTTGCTTTTACTGGAGGATTACAACTCTCCTCAGGATGTCATCTATTTTAACTCAAGCTCATAGCACAGTTTTAGACACGTCTGTCATATCGCCTGATTTATTTTCAAGAATGAGAAATTAGTATATTAAGGCTGGGAAAAAAAAAAAAAAGAAAAAGCCATGTTTCTAATTCTGGGCCTTCATCTGTGCCTTCTAATTTTGAAAGAAAGTGTACACCAAGGAGGTGACCCAGTTCTAGTAAAAAAGGAACTTTGTATATGGGGTCTTCATTGTTTGCTCCCTGGTTTTTTAGACCAGGATTAATGCACTGCACCATATGGTTAATGGTAGAGACTGCACTGCTACTAGAACTGTGTTTGCTAAAAGAACAATTTCTTGTTCCAGTCACCTACAACCTGTAATTCCTCATTCTTCACTCTAAAATAGTGTACATTCACATGAATAAAGACAATAGGGAAATGCATATGGAATGAGAAAAAACTGTTGAGAGAATATACATTTAATTTTGCCACCATATGTCTCTTGTAATAATTTTTTGATGATATCGACTGGAAGCCCTTACTTTTCCTAAGTAAAATTTATTTGGCCACTGAATTTTATTGAGGAACTGTTTACATTAGTAAATTCTACTAGGTGTGTAAGGACAGCAGAATTACAGTCCTTTTTTTCCACAGAGAACTCTTCCTATTGCTATTTTAGGGTCATACTGAAGATAAATTATTAGAATACTTAAAGTTTCTGAGGTGTTTTTTAGATATTCTGAATAGTTCAGGCTCTTGTTTCTTTGTTTGCTCTCTCATTGACTTCTTCATTTGGAAAACTGAATTCTAATTAAAAATATCACAGAGAAATCTTAGGGAATTGTAACTTTTCTGTAGCAGTAGGAGAGATTTTAGGCCTGATCTTGCAAATCCTAATTCACACTAATAGTTCTTGCTTCAAAAGTACAGTCACTTATATCGATGAGACTTTACAGGTAAGTAAGCGAGATTTAAATAATTAAGGACTTCTGGGATCAGTCCTTTTGATGAGATGTTTCTGGGTCTTTATTAGCTCATCCAGTTGCAGAACAGGTAACATCCATGCCTTAGCAGACACCAGGTATTCTGCTAAGGAAATCTGCTGGATTTATGACTACACAAGATGAACAATCTAAGACTAATACTTCTTTTCATATTCACATATATAATCTCAGTGAAGTTAATAGCATTTGATATTTTGCCCATTACACATACAATTC
>JAWWMO010000174.1:42557010-42572598 GCA_035047845.1 Dendrocincla fuliginosa | reverse complement strand
AAAATGTCAGTCTTACCTCACCCAAGCCAAGAACTCATATAGGCAAAACAGCTGTTCTATAGACTGTCTTTTTGATGAATCTATTCCGCTTTGTTCCATTTTGATAGCAAGCTAGCCTTTCACTCATCATCTTTATAAAGTCTTCTGACAGAGGTTTCCATGTTCCATTAATTCTTAGATGGATGACCAGATGGATGAGTAGGTTGGTGAACAGCTATGTAAATTACTCATTCTTATATTTTTTTTTTAAATTTGAGTGGTATTTAAGTTGCTGAAAATGTCTATGTTGTTTGGAACGAAGGAACAAAGGTATATTGTCTCAGGTGTTACTCTACACAACGTCATTCCCTCACACAAAGTGGGAAGACTGAATTTCCTTTCCCTTTAGTAAAAACATGGCTCTACCTTTCTAGCCTAACAGCACCCAGTGCTTTGAGAGGGTCTGAACAGTCAAATATTGTCTCTTTTAGACCCTAGTGCATGTGTGATTGTCTTTCAACAAAGCATCAATATCCACAAAAGGTAGACTTCAGTTCAAAACTTCAGGATGGCTTACAAATGAAAGTGCCTTGGCATGCTTTTAAGCTCAAACTTGGAGAAGCAGTGACATAAAATAAAAGATCTGGTGGAAAATGAAAAAGGAAAAAAAAATCAAAGCAAACCCAAAACCAAACCAAAAGAAAACAAAGGTGGGTATCTCAAGCACATGAATTGCATCAAGGAATTAGACATGCATCTGTTTTAACAAAATTAAGGCAATCATTGTCTTTAGTGTTAAAGGGACTTTAGCAATTCAGACTTAAGAAAATTATTCTCTTTTTAGTGTTAAGCTTTATTTATCTATTTTAGTTTGATATTGTAAATTAACAGGGCAACCCACTGAGACTCAATAAGCATTTTCTGTTTATTGTTATCCTAAAATTTATTTAAAATTTAGCTGAATTAACTGTTCGTAAAAAAACTGATGGTAAAAAAATATTTCCTTTTTGGTTATACAAATATTTTACCTTATTTTCAAAATACTTTAGCTTTAGTTATAAACATTACACCATTGTAGACCAAACCTGAAAAGTGGGCAGCACTGTCAGCTCTCACTGAAGTCACCAGGGAATGAGCGTGCACACCACTTTGCAGGATCAGGCCCTTCACATAAAAATATTTTGAGTGTATTTAGCCACATCCTTCCTGAACTTAATTCATACTGGATAAATCAATTTGTTAATTCAGCTGAGGTTAGAAATTTGAAACAGAACTTAAATTATATTTTTCCAGTCCTACAAAAGATTGGTTTCCCTCTTGGAAAATGTGTTAACAACCATATCCTAAATAAGCACAGAAAATGCAAGATCTGAGTTCAAAGGTCACCCCCTTCTATCAGCACTATTTTCATAAAAGGAAACAAGAGAAGATTGTGTTCTGCTTTTTCTAGACTTCACAGCAAGGAGTTAGTTACAGTGATCTTTTTTCTTTTTTAATATCACATTTAGTATAGAGGGAGAAGATCTTCCTGACTTAAACTCCACTGTATCACCAAGAGCCTAGTCCAAACCCTACTGAAATCAGTAAGTTATTCTGTGACCTTCAACAGGCTTTGAACTGGGCTCTACATCCAAGATTTTTTTTCCCTTCGAAATTCCTGACAAGAAAATATTACTGTTCTGACACGAGCCCCATTTCAACTGGTCATGGACTGTGTGCAGAATTTTCACTCAAGCCCTCTGGACTTATTCATGTTAACAAGCCTTTTGCTAAACTGAAGCCAATTACTCCAGGCAAACCCACAAAATTAAGTAGCACTGCCTGAGAATACGTTAGGGAAAAATTTGACCCACAACTTAGACAAATGTATCATTTGAGTGTTCAAACAGTACTCCAGACATACGATAAAAATGACAGAACAATCATCTTTCTCTGTCTCCCTCATTGTAATTGAAATGAAAATGTAAAAAAATGTTTTCTTTACAACATTTTTTAAAATTGTTAAACCATCTTAATATAATTTGGAAATACGTAGCCATAGTGGCTAATCAGACTCATGAGAAAAAAAGAAACTTAAAGGAAGTGACTTAACAAGTAAATTTGAAAATCTCTTAAGAAAACTTCAATAATAAATATAAAAATGTGTCTTAAAACCAAATCATGCAGTGGTTAAATTGCCATAATACATGTTCTTGCTCTTCACTCTTCTTCGTTTTTTTTTTTTTTTTTAGAAAATACCTCCTGAATTTTGGCTTGTTTGTTTGTCATTACTATTATAGCAAGCTTAGAATTCCGTCCCTTTAACTGCATTTTAATAGCAATGTATTATAGCATGATTTATCAACATATGGCAGGTGGAAGCTGACACAAATTATAATGAAAATTAAAACAGTCATTTATGCAGCAGGCGATTATCATTTAAGAAACATTTATTTGCAGGCTTTAAAAATGAGAGTTTAGAATCAAATGGGTTTAAAATGAAAGTTTTAATGACTGTTACCTTTTTCCTGCAGCCACTCCTCTACAGGCCGGTTATATTTGAAGGGGATTTTCTGTTTTACCATTTGGAACCGTTCACTATCAGTGTTGCCTTTAAAGTTTAAAAAACAGCTTAAAAACAATCTGAAAAGTCAACGAGATAGTTAAAACATCCTAGATTTTTTTGGGTTTTATGACCTTATTTAGCTATAAATAAACAAGTGCACATGTGTGTACATATATTTGAAAAGAGAGAGATTTATCTTTAGTAAAGTGGAGAATAGTTATACATCCAACAGCCTGAGGTTCTGGAAGGTCGAAGAAATTAAATCCCGTGAAAAAGATATTCAGATTCTCCTCAGAGTATTTGTTTATCTGAATTGGTTAGAAGGCATATATAATTTGTCTGTGACATGAGACCTTGAGTGAACTCAGTGCCATGAGTTAAAACATTTTGATCAGACTCTCGATCTGATTGCATAAGGACATGGCACAATATGTCACTCATGTAAACACACATTTAGTAGTAATTTGATAAACCTTCTTGCACCAGTAGAAGACAAGTGTTAGGACTAGAAACCCAATAAACAGAAAAAAAAGAAAGAAAAAAATATGAGAAATCAATGCTGAAAGGACGTAATAGAATTAGTTAAAAAAAAAAAAAAACAAGAATGGGAAGATAGATAGGAAAAAAGGGCAGTAAAATTTAAAAAGAGGAAGAGCTGTTAATTAGGGATATGTGAAGACTTGTGTTCAGTTACGAAAGACTTGGGCCTGTTGCCAGAATAAAGCAGAAGCTTAGAAACTAATTTAAATAAAAGCAGAAATAATTAGCCAAGATGTAAATTCTGGCAAGTGCAGTTCCATTGTTCCATGTTGATGAATAATAGAATTACCCAGTAAAGTATGTTTTGAAGGAAAGGTCTTATTACTTGTACAGAGAGGATAAGGATTCACACAAAGCCTCCATCCAAATTCCCTGGCTATTAGAAAACTGTACAGGTCAGATGGGCTGGGACAACCTAAAATAGAAAGGAGCAACTCAGTTTGATAGTGTTAGGAGTGACGGTGAACAAGTCCATCATTCTGCTTTTTCATTCTCTTCAGCTACAGTCCCTTTCTGACTCATTCTGGTTTTTGCTTCAAATATTATTTTCACAAAACCTTTTCAGTCAGATAGGCATAAAAAGAGTGCATCTTTACCAGCATCATTATAATACTGTAGAAAAAGGAGTAAGGACCCTGCTAGCTGAAGGAATGCTACTATAAACAGAAGTTCAGTAGACAATTTGTGCTCTGATCTGTGTTTTGAATAAATGGCAGTCCAGAGCCAGCAATTGCTCTGCACAATTTACAGTACTGCCTTTAAAGTCCCACACATAAATAACTTAATGTGGCTTCCTATATATTTGACTTTCTGAGACAGACACTGTAATCTTTTTTAAAGTAAAGACACACTAATGAAAAAAAGAGGTTACTAAATCATATAAGTTCACCCAGTCAACAGCAAACACTTCCAATCTGCAAGGAATATGACTGGTAAGTCTCATGTGTCTGATAATCCTTACTGTGTCACTGTTGCTCAGAGATGCTGCCAGTCTGTATGAGGTACCTGGTGACCACAGCTATGCTCTCCAGAAGCATCTTGTTACTCCTTTCTAGCACAGATGAAAGGCACTATAGCAACACACCAGCTATAATCCCAAAATGATTCACATGAATCAACCTAAGATTTATGGGTATTTGTGAAAATCATCATCTGTATCTCTGTAAGATCAGCTGAGGGAAAACAGCAATTTGGATTTGGGTTAGTGTCTCCAACTATAAAGAACATTAGAAACATTGCTGCTTATTTGGGGCAACAGGTAATGCAAAGCAAAAACATTTAATAATAGGTTTACTGGCCCAATTCTTTATTACCTTCCTGGAAATTCATCAGCTTTTTAACTGTCTTGTAACAGATTAATTGTGGGAAACTGGTATTGCGCATCATAGAAATATCTAATTAAGCATCAGCTGACACACACTAAATGTTCCAGTTTCTCTGTTGCACCTCAGAGACCTGCCACATACCACTGATTACTTGGATAAACTAGAAGGAAAATATTGAAAACACTCTCTGTCAGTAATTTATCAAATGATATTAAATAATGTACCATGGTGGCTTGGAGTCACTCACAGACATTAAGTTACCTTTAAGTACATTCCCAGCTCTCATAATTCATATTGGGACCAACAAAAAGTCAGGTCTGTACTTCTATGAATAAAGATTCCTAAACAGAAAATTTGAATCATGTTCAGTGCAGGGTCCAAGAAAAAAATTGATAAAGAGCAGCTGAGGTAATATAAAGAACAAAAACAAATGAAAAACCCAACCTAAAGCTAAAGAGACAGTAATATTAACAAAACAATGATGTTTGATATGTTTATTAATAATAAGCTGATGACTAATATAAGCTGAGGTCACATAGATATGGGGTTTTTCCACTTTCCTAACCTAAAGGATAACTTTCTCTCCTGAAAGTTCTGCCATTCATTTAAGCCTAGGGGAAGCTGACACTCACAGGACAGGGAAGCAGACCTGCTGGTTTGGGGAGAACAGAAACAAAATTAAGTCCAGCTCACTACATAAACAATTTCTTTTTTAAGATCAGTTTACAAGGCATTCAGTTTATCCATTAGACCTTTTTTCAATGTACTAATCCATGCTCACCAAAACAGCTAAGTCTTGTAAATGCAATCATAAACAAACTCCATCTCCTTTCGTACATTTTTGTTCTGTTGCAGTGTGCCTAATAGGAAAGGAGCACTAGGTCCTGAAGAATACCCAGGAGGCATTTCAATGGCATTTAAAGGTCTAATTTCTCTGTCAGCCCAGACCTGAACACTTACAGAAAGGCTGCTACTACATCTATATTGCATGTGATAGAGAAAGATAATTTCAGGAGGTTGTTCCCCACTTTATAGAGCATATTCTGTGTTAGGACTACTGGTTAGATGAGTGTATTGATATCATAATATTGATGGGCAAGCACATTTTCTATAGTCCCAAAGAAATTCTGTACCACTATTTCCTAGCAATAAAAAACTTCACTGGCTTCATTTGGCATTTACATAAGTAACCTTTTACTGGTAGCAATTAGATCTTTTTCAGAATAAAGTCCAAAGGAATACCAGAGTCAGCCAGGTGCTGGCATGGAGTGCTTCTTCCTCTCTGTGGAAGGCTGATTGTAGAAAGGAAAAAATGTAATGGATTGAAATTTCTCAGAAGTAGGGCATCTGACAAGAACAGACCAACAAGACTAAGGTAACAAACAAAATGGGACAATCAAAGACATGACAAGGAAAAGTGGGTTTCTTATAACATAACTCTAGACCTTCAAGAAAGCCAGAAATGACAACTATTCCCCACCACATCTTTATAAACAGTTTTGTTTTGTTTTGGTTTTAATCAGGTTTAATTTAATTTTATTATTCTTATTATGCAGATATATTCATCAAGATTAAAATACATATAAAAAATCATACCTTTAAAAGCTACAAAAAAATTGAAGGGCATTAGAAAATTCAAGTAAGTTTAAATTGCAACATTAGTATCTGATCTATTCTTTTTTTGTTTTGCTTTTAAGTTTTATTTCAGACATAAGTAAGAATGATTTTTAAAACATGTGCATGAGAGTGTCTTTACTCATATACCCAGTTACAACAGTGAGTTAAAGAACAAGCTTTTCATTATTAAGTGCTCAGGATAGTCATTAAATATAAGCATTAAAACCATATAATTACTAAATTAATTCTGACTTAGATTTGTGCTTTAAAAAAATAAACACGGTATTTGATATGAGTGTTCAAAAAGGAAATATTATGGTTTGCAACACGAAGTAATGCAAGTTCAACATGAAGTAAACCCATTGGACCTCTGACAGCCAAGCCATGATGTGATTAGGTGGGGTTCTTGTCCATCTTCATGCACAGAAATTTTCAGTAACAACCCTATTGGGATGTCATTGCAATTCCCTTCTAGAGCTGAAAGATACACATATTCAAACAACCCCTTCACGTAACTAATGTAGATCCCCTCTTTTTTCTCTTGAAGCCCAGCTCTGATTCAAGGCTGTACTTCAGAATAGAACACACAGGACAGAGTCACTTGAATTTATCTTAGAAAATACTTGAATCCCCAAATTCTTCTGCATTCAGAATCAGTGTGGGTCTCTGCAGGACACAGATTCTTATAGTAAAATTGTGTTGATTAGTTTTGCTACTTGTGAGTTACTAAATATTTTTGCTCCCATAGGTTCTAGATGCTTAAGTGATTCAAGTACCAACATCAACTGCTCATTTAAAATAAGTTTCCTCTTTTTTCCTTCATCTGCATAATAAATTCCTATATATCCATATGATCTAGGATCTGCTCAGCAACTGACTTCTTCTGAAGAACCATACCTCATAAATGGATTCTTTCACCTATTTTTATTTCTTTTCCATGTAAAAAATTCTAAAGCAAAGCCAAATGTGAGCACACAGGTTGAAAAAAATCTTTTGTCCCATTCAGGATTTACATTCACAATTAACAGAAATTCTGTTGCATCTCCCAAGTTTTCCAACAAACTAGTAATCAATCAGGCTCTTAGGTCCTCAAGGATTTTAATGGTAACATTTTGAAACCTTCTGGATGCTTGAATCCTGGTTAACCTGAATATTCAAAATATTTCAAATACTACAGACATTCCTGAGGACTAAATACTTTGGAGAGGCATACGGTACAGGAGTTCCTTTTTTTCTTTTTTCTTTTTTTTTTTTATTTTGTCTTGACTCTTTTTTGTGTTTTTTTTTGTTGGTTATTTTGGGTTTGGGTTTTTTTGTTTGTTTTGGGGGTTTTTGTTGTTTTGTTTTGAATGCTTCCTCTTGCTCCCAAGAAAATCTGGCATTTCAATCATAAAAATCAGAGCTTACTGGTTAAATATGATCAGTTGGCCGTCTTCTGTTTTTTACTGGAGCCCTCTGTATCCCTGCTCCACAGACTATACAGATAAATAGATCAAATGCACTTTGAACTTTAGCTTCTGATAATCTTCAATTTAGACCAAACTAACATGGAAAAAAAAAATCAAGAGAATTTGCTTGTGCTAATCACTACTGGCAGTTCCCACAGGAAATACTTTTGATACAGTGCAACAGTCCAGGAGGAGACAGTTTAAATTTTCTCAGGGGTAAAAGGAAATTTTCTTCCAAAACCCTTCTGTGATGGATGATGGTTTGTTTTTTCTGCTCATGGTTCCTTTAAGAAAACAGACCACCTTTATTGCATTAACCTTATTTCTAAACCAAAAAATATATTTGCTAAGCCAAAGAAAGTACAAGAGCAACTGAAGCTCTGAAAAATATTGCTTCTTGGCCTAGATACATATCATGATGATTTATTTCCTCTTTGGTGTGAAAGAGAAAAGCTCAAAGGTTCTAGCAAATTGCACTGGGCAGAAAGAAAGTACTCACTTTCAGGTGGAATATTAATCCAACCTAATATGTTGTCAAGTCTGTGAAGATGCTAAAGAGAATACCATAAGAAAACACTCATCTGCCCTAAAGTACTGTCAAAGGCTGTTCTATGAAGAGACACTACAGTAGCAACATTTTCTTCATTGCTTCTAAGTCTCTAAAAAGAATGAGACATTTTATCTAATGAGCTGTTATTAAATCAAAGGTGCTACAGTGATACTAATGATTTAAAAAAAAAACGAACAAAACATCTCGGTATCAGTATTCAAGGTTTAAAATAATTCCACCTTTTCCCCCTTATTCTAGGCGGAATTTCAGTAGGAGAAGGGATTGTAAACAGCTACTTTCTGATAGCTGAGTTCACCCAGTGGCCTTTTAAGCCAACCCCGCCCTGAGTTTTTATGGATGTCCATAATCTCACTCAGATTGACATACACTTAATTGACATCATCGTGGGAGAGAGGTAGCCTGCTACAGCATGCAAAGTTTATCTTGGAAGGCTAAATCCTCTACTAAGATAAACTGACTCTGTTCAGTTCTGCCCCAAAACTCTCCTAGAGCTGCTGCTGTGCGCCCTGGAAAAGAAGACTTGCATGCACCATGGAGAAACTACCTTTTTTCCCTAATATCTAATAAAGGGCACAAAAGTTTCTGAAGTGTGTTTGCGATTTGCACACAATGAACCTCTTTAACCAATTCTGTTTTCAGACAGTTGCACTTAAAAACTTACAGTCTACTGAATTGCCTTATTTTCACATTCCCTTAAGTCCATATTTTGTTTTAAATCTACAAAGTACAACTACCATTTGTTCATATTTTGTATTCAGCTAGAAAACCAAGCTAAGTCTATTAGTAAGGGACTAGAGTCTGTTAGTAGGACTAGAACCTTATTTCATAAATCAGAAAGGAATAACACTACAATCAAGTTTTAGCATCAAGTCTGTTTATGTAGAGTTATTTATTTTGTTGTGTTACTGTAAGACCATATTGTGGTTTATGTTATATAAAATAAGGAATGTTTGCATTAAAATAAAAACACATGAAAAATCTCTGCTTACAGTGGCTTTTAGAAAACACTTGAAAAAAGTCTAAACCTGAATGTGGCTTATACAGAAATGAAACAGGATCGCCATGCAGCTAACTGAAATAATTACAAGGAAAGTGATCAGGAATGTTTCCAACAACCACAAACTATCCCTCTACAAATACTTGCAAAGC
The DNA here is from genome assembly GCA_035047845.1 of Dendrocincla fuliginosa. Taxonomy (NCBI): domain Eukaryota; kingdom Metazoa; phylum Chordata; class Aves; order Passeriformes; family Dendrocolaptidae; genus Dendrocincla; species Dendrocincla fuliginosa. The sequence continues at coordinate 42,563,424 of JAWWMO010000174.1, read as the reverse complement.
TGCAGTTTTGCCTTGTGTAACAAGGGGTGCTATAGAAGATTAATTCAAATTTGTGATTTTATTTCATTTGATGGGATTGAGGAACACACATTGTTCGGCTTTGCTTCAGCTCCTGTATATTATTTTTTCCTCTGCCTTCACTGTTCAATAAAGATGCCTCTTTTGCTATTGAATTCTCAATTTATTTATTGTCCTCATTTCCCCCTTAGTCCTGGATGCCCTTGACTTTATCTTCAATTCCCTCTCATCACATTGTTTGCTGGAAGCAGCACCTTTTCTTCCCCTCATGTCACTGTGGACTGGAGTTAAAAGCTGACCTTCACACTGCAACTCTCCTCAGCTCACTGCCCTCATGACAAGAGACAACAAGGTCTTGGTAATACAAGTACTAAGAGACAGAATTAGCAAGTCAGGCTACAACAGCAAAAGTTACTCAGGCAACTGGAGTTCTTCCCAAGACTCTAGTGACTCAAACAAAAGCTTTATGCTGCTGCGACTCTCTATTTTATCTGATCTTTTTTAGTCTGAAAAGCTTGAGGTCCTAATTCAAAGCAAAGCACCATTCAGTCCAAAATCATTGGGCAATTAATAGGCAAACTAGGAGATAGTTAAATGTCTGTCCAGAAGGTATAGGTAACATGGGCCATCATGACATTAGTAAGACCAAGGAAGAGTTGGAGAAGTCATCTAATTCACCGCTCTGCCCCAGGACAAGATCGGTAACATTTCAACCTCCCTTAAATTGGTCTATCAATCCTGTTCTGGATGACAAGAAAATGAGTGCTTTACTCTCAGTAAGCTCACACAGAAGGACTATAGGAGGAAAAGAAACCTAAAGAAAACCCAGACTAGCAAAGGTGGAAGAAGGTTAATCAAACTTTTTCAAGCATGCAGGAGGAAAAAAGCATTGCGAGAAATATGACTCAAGTCTTATTTTATATGCACAGATTATGCTGAATCATTTCGGCCCTATAGAAACTGAGGCCATGGGTATGAAATAAAAACAGTCTGCTTTAGATCTCATTTAACTTATGTTGAAAAACTGAACTAGTGTACAGTATAGAGAATTCAGTTACCAGTTCAACCTTTGTAAATACAGGAAACAATTTGGGCATCTACATTACTAGAGGTTTGAGGTGTTTTGCAAGGAATATGTAAATAATTGGGGTTTTTTCACTGACCAGATCCAAATTAAGCACCATATCAGGCAGCCAAGGCTAAAGTGATTACTAAAGAACAACTGAAACTACATATTGATCTTTCCATTTTAAACAGAACAAATTTCATTTTGCAGAAAGAAATATGAAACAGAGACCAGAATAAAATCCACTGCTACTGTCCCCACATCCCATTTCTTTGATTCCCTTGTGAAAGGTCACAATGTGATTTATATAGCCCAGTGGAAACAAGCAGCAATAACCAAATGCCAAAAGCACTTCATTTGTATTGACACTTTAAATTCTATTAACTCCCATTTATCTAGAGGCTGCTTATCTGTTTTGTGCATTATGCAGTCAGGACAGAGACATGCAGAATCTAGTTTACATATTTTGGGCTAGGCTACAAGGGTGCAATTATTTTGCTTCCAGGAGCAATGTGAGACTGAAAACAGTACAATTGCCTTTGCATGGTGCAGGGTCTAAGGTAAGAAAATCCGAAAATCCATGGCTTTATACCTGCTTCATGCAGAGTCTGTGGCTCACTCTCACACTCCTAGAAACAAACACTGGGGTAGACAGCTAGCATAGTTATGTCTTACACAGTCAGCATGGCCATAGGATTATAAAGAGCACTGACTCCTGAAGAACCACTTGGGGCTCAGTGCTCTGTGCTCCCCATTCAAGAAGGGCTCCTCTTTATCAGACATTACACTGAAACCATGACTCCTTGTTGGAAGGTGCCAGCAGAAGCTCCAGTATCTATGGGGGAATCAGCTCAGTTCCAGCAGAACCTGCAGTCTCTCCCTTGGTGGTGGCAGTGATGGAGCCGGGTTGACTCCATTAGAAACCTTCAGATGTTTCTGGATCTCATTACCCTGTGCACATATTACCAGGGAGATAATATGGGGAGTTGAATACACAAATAGGGCATGTACATTAGTACATTATTAGTAGAGTGCTGACTATAGGGAGGCTGCTCCATAAGTGACAAAGACACAAAATCACTGGCCCGGAAAAATTCTCATACTCAATGAATTGCAGAGTATTTTCTATTTAAGCCCCTAAAGATAAGGTCAATTGGTGCTTTATCCCCAGTATACTGATTGGAAAACTGAGCCATAGAGTGGTAAAAGCATTACCCAAGACCGCAGGGAAGGGCATCTCTAAAGCCAAGGCTGGGATTTGGGAACTTCTGGCTCCAAGCTCCTTGACTGGCCCCTTTCATTTTTGACCAGCCTTTCCCACAGTTGCTCTGCTTCAGTCTGCAGCATTGAATTTCAATGATTTTGTGCTTTCCAGTGCCTGCAGTGACCATGGAGAAGGCTGTTGTGGATGCATGAGCCCCTTCTGTCACTGCATGTCAGCACGTCAACCTGGGATTACAGCTGGCACTGTTCTTTCTGCAGGCAATGTGATCAGAAAAGCACAAAGTTGTTGTTCAAGCTTCTGATCCCTCAGGCCAGATGTTTGTTTGCTCATTCTTACTGTGAACACGTATGTGTATGAGAGGAAGACAGGGGCAGAGGGAGCGTCAGAGAGAGAGAGAGAGAAGAAAGGAAATATATTGTAACAGCTTTGTTTGACCAGAACTAACCCAAGAGAGAAATGTAAATATATTCGTCTCTGGGATCTCACTGCACTGTGCTGTCTAGCAGGATTCTGTTTAGTCTGAGTTCCCATTCGAGAAATATTTCTCCTTCTTTCTTTACACTACATTATACAGCTACATTTTATGTACCATCAGATGACTGGATCAATTGGTTGGATGGGGCTCTGAGCAAAGTAGTCTAGTGGAAGGTGCCCATGGCAGGGAGGATGGAACTAGATGATCTTTAAGGTCCCTTCCAACCCAAGCCATTCTATGATTCTAATTAATCTTATGCCAGCAAAAGAGAAATTTATCAGAAATCTGTGGTGATAATGCTTATGCTTGGTACCTGGACACTCATAAAATCATGCACCAGCAGACACAAAAAAATTAAAACAGCTCATAATATCTAAGAATTCAGACAGTTAGGATACAAATACTTACGTGAGCAGCTGTGTACTTTGGCATGGAATTGTTAGCAAGACCAAGCTATCAGGATATACCTATACAGTAATTACTATGTAATTATTAATAGTATTATTAATAATGCTATTATTAATTAATAATAACTATGCAATTACTATTAAGGGGAAATGGTCTTACTATGTAATTACTATTAAGGGAAAATGGCATAGTGAGGATTTTAGAAAGAAGCATGTTGGATATCAAAGAAATACAAGTCAAAAACACATGACTTGGATCTGTTCCATGCCATAGTATCTCAGGGACTGGGACTTAAAGGCTTGTAATAAGTATAAGAATGCAGTGGCATTATTTGGGGAGTTGCTTCAGCCCAGGGGTCTTACATCAGATACCACAAGGATGAGAAAAACTAGGCAGAATGATGCACCAGTGCCCTGTGGATACTGTATCTTTGCATACTTTAAGTGACCATTCTGACATAGAGCAAGCCTAGGATTGAAGAATCTTAAAGCTCATTTCTTCATGAGTTGCAGTATGTATATATATATATATATATATATATATACACTACCATTGTCAAAGGTTAACAGAACTTACTGTAAGCATTCACTCTGTGTTGCAAGAATTTATCTTAAAAAGAATCCTAGTCCATAAGACTAAGCTAAGAGGAAAGAAATGAAATTTGAGAATCAAGATCATCAATAGTAAAAGAATAAGAGAAATGGAGAAAAAGTACAGATGCCACTAAACTGCCTAGGTTTTGATTTGTCATGGTTTAAACTTGGCTGAGTAATGTGGTCACAATACAGCAGAGTAGTTTCTATCAAATTCGAGCTGGAGAAGAAGTGGGAGTGTTTCCACATAATCATGTCCCTCTGAATAAATTAATGAGGAGAAAAAAGAAAACATTTGCTCTTAAACTGAGTAATATAAATGTAATGACCGTAGACATGATATAAACACATACAGCTTATGTGACCCCCATATTTCAGATCACAAACTAAGCATAATAATAGGGCAATTTTTATAGAAGGACATCTTTTGTGGTATATTTTTGTTGTTGCCAAGGTGGGTTGCTCCAGTTCTCTGGAGCATCAGACACTTGGCTGCTCTCAGGCTCAAGAAGCTTGATTAGACGAACAAAAAGGCTCTGGGAGGACAGAAAAGATCCTAAAGCCAGGACCATTGGACAGAAGTGTCACTTCGACCACTAAACCAAATATTTTTCTGATGTATTTGGTACTAACCTGTAGATTTGACATTTAGTCTGATTCAGGAAGATGCTACACTAACTCAACTATTAGCATGTAGCAATATATACCTCTGTTCTTTTGGACACCACTGACAAAAAGTTTTCCTCAAATTGTCGGCACTTTCTGGTAGTATTTTCTTTATCCAGGCCATAAACAATGTAAGGTATTTAGGCTAAATTAAAACTAGTATTGCCTCTGCGCCATGTATTTGCATGTTAGAATAACCTTTTATGTGACTGATACATAGCAATAATAAAGACTGCTATAGTAGAATGCTCAAGGACTATCGATGGCATCAGGTGGTCATGGCATGACGATACTATTCTGTGTGTATCCTTAGGCAAACTCTTTCTTTCACTGCAATTGCTGTTAAACAATACTGTCATGTTTGTTCTGCTTGGTTACCTTACATGTCTTCATAAAAACCCATGCATTTCCTTCTTTTTTAACCCCAAGTTGACAGAAGTTCCAATGCTTCATAGACAGCCACTTACAGGGGCTTGAGGTACTTGCTGAAGGCAAGCCTGCAGCTCACTCAGATTGAATGCAGTGTGTTGCAAGAGCCTTGGTCAGTTTTGAGAAACAAAACTTCAACAGGAGCAATGTGTATTGGAAGCCACAATATAACCACTTTTTTTTGTTTTGTTTTGTTTTGTTTTCTGCCTTTCCTCTCTTCGTCCTCAGAGAAAGAATTTGGAAGAAAAGCCCTATGGCATTTCCATGAAATTCTTTGAGGATGAAGCCAATTGGAAATGAAGCACAGCTCCATTCTTTGTGTGAGAAAGCAAAATATGTAGTACGCAGAAGCTAAACTGTGAGAGTCATGGCAACATTTATGTACTTTTATATTATTTCTGATCCTATCTCATCATCCAGTATGGACGCAGATGGATTAATATGGGTGTTCTTGCACAGATTCCACAGTATATTTGTTTGTTGGTAACTTAAAGTGTGTAGGTTCTTATGTCAGTGTATATAGGGACCAAAACTTGAGTGTTCATATCATGTAGCCATATTTATCAATTTTCCAACCTTATAAATATATTATAAATGTTATGGCCCTGCAGTGACAAGCTACAATCAACTCTTGATTTCATCAACTTGTCATGCTTTAATCATCCCTCTTGGCAGATCTTTCAACATATGTCACAGTACTGCCTTCAAAATGTGCTTCTCCAATTCTGTTTTATTAACTCTGTCTTTTTATATGTTTTAGGCTCATTATGAAATGCAGTAAATCTGTCAAAGGCATTTTATATGTTTTCTCCAATTCATGCTGATAGGAAACATCTGAGAGCTCATTTAAGTCCCACAAAATGAGTACAATATGAAAAGTCAAACCTCACAAAAAAGTATATGACAAGAAGTCTGGGGGTCACATTCAGCCCAGAAGGCTAATCAAAATTCAGTGCTCTCGTTCCTTACTCATTGCCCACTCACAAGGGCATTTGGATGGGAAAATATTAAGAGCACAATGGGATCTGGCAGTACCACAACAAAATACCTTCAGCTTGCAGATCAAGCAACATGTCTCATTAATGACTCCAAATAGTTCAGCATAAGATCCATGTGCCTCTTCATGGAGGAAACTGGAGTCAGCCAAACTTGTTACTATTACCTTAGTTTCAGAAGTTAGAAGATCATAACTGCCTCGAGTCTGAGGGAAGTAAGGAATTGCTAAAGGGGCACAAGAAGACAAAAACCAGACTTTTGGTAGGGGGTGAGGGGTGGAAAGAAGAGGGAATGAGATACCAAAATCGCTTTGCAAGTGACAGTGAATTTGGGAGTGGGGTAGGAGTCAGGTTCTGCAAAGAACAGAGAACTAGTGATTTTGTCTAATAAGACTCAGTTACCAAACTGCTGCAGGCCATGTTAGCTCTTTGCCCCTGCTTCCCTTGTACAAGAGGAGACCATGAGACTGCTAGATTTCCCAAGGTTGAGAGCCTGTGAAACACGCACCTGCAGCAGAAAAACAAGACCATAAAACAAG
>JAWWMO010000174.1:42541494-42556910 GCA_035047845.1 Dendrocincla fuliginosa | reverse complement strand
ACCAAACATTTGGAAATCACTGAAGTAGTACAATACGAGCTATGCAGGGGTACTGTGCAGGGATAAGTACAAATTTAGAAAAGAGCTTGTTGCAGTGACTCTGACATCCCAGTTAGTTCACTTTTGAGTTTGCCTTGTTAATATCCCAGTCAGCATTAGACTTTGCATCACTGAACTCACAAGAACTAATAATCAGAATATTACATACTATTTACAATGTTAGTGCTCATGTCAGCTGAACAAAGGTTATGTAGTCTTCTCTTAATTTACCCAGTAATGCTACTATTAGACCATCTAAACTTATCTTCTCCTTCTTGTCTAATCTATTATAAATTAAATAAAGCAAAGTTGGGAGAGGTAATATCCCGTTGATAACAGTTAAAAAAAATTGCAGAGGGATAACACTAAAATGTCACTGATGAAAAAAATCAAGAGCTTACATATTGAGGTAACAACTGAGGTTGCTTTTTTCAACTGTATTGGACTGACTAATAAAGACTATTCCTCTTCAGTAATTTTCTCTTGGTTATAATTGACAACTACTAGAGGTATCACACACTATTTCTCCATAATTAAGGCAGTATTATTTCCTAGAATGTTAGCGTTAACTCTGTTTCACAAACATGAGGGTTAAGTTACCTTCACTGGGTTGGTCAGCAGGTAGCAAAACAGAGTACAGAGAAGCTGGCTCTGTCCCCTGCTTCACTCTTGAGAAATCTACTGTCTCCCCATATTCAGCAAAAAGTCAGTGAGATGAACCCAAGCCAGTATGAACAAAGAAACTGGGGAACCTTGTGAGACCTTCTGCTTCAAGGACAAGATAGCGATAATATATAAAAATCATCAGTCATGGGTGGGAACTGTTTTCTACACCTCCCCTGAATGCTTTACATCCAACAAATCCCTGCTAAATTTTGTCTTTAACAAGTACAACAACCACTACACTATCTGAGGAAATTCCTCATCATAACAAGCTCTAGTGTGTTTTGTGTAATTCCTTTACAAATAACCTTGAGCCTTCTGTATGTCCTCCTAATATCTCAGGAGAGGATCTCACTTTCTCCTTCTCTCTTCCTCTCCTGCCAGTCTCCCCCTCCCCACCCCAATTATCTCTTGCTGTCTTCTGGGTGGTTATGTTTAATCTCAGGATTAGGCAGAAGCCTGCAGTTTGCCTTGAACAGCTTATCAGCTTCCAAGAGACATTTACAGGGAGAGAAAGACTCCAGTTTTGATAGCAGTAATTGTATTTAGCTTGTAAGATACAAGGCTATTTATCTCACAGCTGGGAAATCACAGGGGGAGAGAAAGAAAATGTTGATAAAAACTAAATAAAACCATAAAGAAGGGAAGGGAGGGGAGGGGAGGGGAGGAGAGGAGAGGAGAAAATCCTCCTCAGAGTCCCTCTAGTAGAGGGATGAGGTGGGAAAACATTAAACAAAAAGGTCATGCCACTTGTGGAAGCAGACTGAAAATATCCAGTGAAAGGTGTAAACAGCTTGAGTAGGACAAGAAATTACCTGTTTCAAAACACGCTATGAACTATGTAACTATGTTCCATAGTTACAGTTGTGTAAAACTTGGGAAATTTGATTTGTAGACATGGGTAGAACCATTTTTAGAGATACTGAGTACTGACAATGCATTTAAAGACAGCTGGAGCTGTGGACATCCACATATCTAAAAATAAAGCTTGGTTTTTTGCTTTTTACAGAAACAACAGTAGCCATCATGGGTTGTGGGGTGCTATACAGCACTTACTATTTAAACCAGCTTCAGTTTCCTTGCTTATAAAATGTCCTTTCCATTCCACATTTGCAGTGGAATTTTCTATTCTCTAAAAACAGCATTGTGTTCCATTTCTCCCACACCAAACATGCTGTAAAATCTCTGATGCTGACTTAACTCAAGTTCTGTTTGGTCTACTGTATTATTCCATTTTTAAAATCCCTACAATAGGTTTGAGTGGGTATTTAAAAAAAAAAAGGGATTTAGATAGTTTGAACCTTATTGGGCTGCAACCAATAGTTTAACTTGGTACAATCAAACAAGCATGCAAGCAGGGCAGAGTTAGCATCATCTCCCTGAGAAATACTCAGCACTTTCTGAAAGTATTCAATGGTCAACAGCAATACAAAAAAATCCACATTTCAATTTGTATACATTTAATCACAGAAGACTTCTACTAAAAGAAGAATAATAAGATGGAATTACGCATACCACTCAAGTGTAACAAAAGGCCAACACAAACATTTCAGTTCTTTCTACCATCATAATTACTTCTCTACAATTAGAGCAGATGAGATGAGAAATGCAGTATCTACTGACTGTATTATAGAGATGTAATATATAATTTCAGCTGTCCCAAAACTAACTTCTTGGAAATTTTCTCAAAGATGAGAGGTCATAAGGTTAAAAAAAATTAGAAAAAACTGACACTCATGGGATTCTTTCTAGAGCTTTCTAGAGATTCTTTTCTTTTCACAGCATCTGTCACTTAAACATAAAACTATAAGCTCTGAATAATATTTTTTTATTACTTTGTGAATGAGTCAGTTTAGACTACACTAGAATATTGTCCATTGGAAGGGATCTACAACAACAATTGCCTAGTCCAACTGATTGACCAACTCAGGGCTGACCAAAAGTTGAAACATACTCTTAAGAATATGGTCTAGATGCCTCTTAAAAACTTTTAGCCATGAGGCCTGCCAACCACCTCTCTAGAAAGATGGTTCCCCTGTTTGACCACCCTCTCAGTAAAGAAATGCTTCCTAAGGTATAGTCTGAACCTCCTCTGGCACAGCCTCAAATCATTCTCATATGTCCTGTCACTGGGTACCAGGGAAAAAGAGATCAGTGCCTCCCTCTCTGTTTCTGCTCCTCAGGAAGCTGTAGAGAGCAATGAGGTCACCCCTAGCCTACTTTCCTCCAAACTCAACAACCTCAAAGTCCTTAGTCACTCCCCATAGGACATGCCTTTCAGCCCTGTCACCAGCTTTGTTTCTGTCCTCTGGACATTTTCATGGACATTCACAACCTTCTCAAATTGTGGGGCGCAGAACTGCACACAGTACTGAGGTGAGGCCACACCAACACTAAATAGAGAAGAACAACCCCCTCTTTTGACTCTGTTGACGCACCCCAGGATGTGGTTTGCCCTCTTGACTATCTAGGCATACAGTGACTCACACTGAGCTGCTGTCAACCAGCACCCCCAGATCCCTTTCTGCAGGGCTGATCACCTGCCACTCCTCTCCTAATTCGTACTCATGCCTGGCATTGCTCTGTTCCAAGTGCAGAATCCAGAATTTGTTCTTGCTAAATTTTATCCCATTAATTATAGCCCAATGCTCCCATCTAGCTAGTTTCCTTTGCAAGGCCTCTTATCCCTTGAGAGGGTCAACAGCACTTCCCAGCTTAGCATCATTAGCATGCGTGCTAGTGGGGCATTCAACTCTGTAACCAAATAATCAATAAACATATTGAACAGAACTGTCCCTAAAATTGAACTAGCCAGATGTAGCTCCATTCACCACAACTCTTTCAGCACTGCTGTTCAGCCAGTTCTTAACCCAGCGCACTGTGTACAGGCTCATCCCATAGCTTGACAACTTGTCCAGAAGGATGCTGTGAGGGATGGTATCAAAAGCCTTACTAAACCCACAAAAAACTACATACACTGCTTTCCCTTCACCCATGAAGCAGGTGACTTTATCATAGAAGGATATCAAATTAGTTAAATGGGACATTCCGTTTGTGAACCCACCTTGACTGTGCCTTTAGATTGCATTATTCTTTAAATGCCTTTCAATAGCATACACTATAATCTTATCTATACTTATTCTGGGATCTGAGGTTGGACTAACGGGTTTGAAGTTTCGTGTGTTTTCCCCCACACCTTTCTTGTAGACTAGAATAACAATGGCTAGCTCCCAGTCAGCAGGGACCTCTCTAGACTCCTAAGACCCTTGGTAGATAGTTGAGTTGGGTCCTGCCATGTCATCTGCTAGCTCCTTCAGCACTCCTTCAGCTTGCTAGAAGACTTATTGAAAGAAGCAAGTAGGAACTCATCCAGTTTTCTTCCCTGTCTTACATAAAGTGTCTGGTACAAATCAAGCGACTTCAGAGCTTCCCACCAAGTAAATGAAAAAGTGTATTGTAGCAAGGGAGAGCTGATATCTTTCACATTTTAGCTAAGCAGGAGAATCTAAACCACTATCACTTTAACCCATGTTTCTAGAAAGGCTATTATTTCAAAGACTGTCTCACATAGACTACCAAAGATGTAGTTCAAATTGGATTGCTTTCAAATGAAATTAAAACAGAAGATACAGCCCAAATGTTCAGGGGCATTCAGTCTTTGGAAATGGACCTATTCTGAAGGAAAAACCCAGCATAGATACCAGGGTGTCAGAATCAACTTTTTGTTTTACAGGCATGCACTTATCTGACCACACTACCAGCCAGAGCACTCAGTTCTTCTGTCAAGAGCTAACTGTCCAGCTTTTCCAGAAATCCAGCTTTCTCTCAGAAATGTACTTGTCAGAGCAAATGAAATAGGGGCATAGAGGATGAAATATTTTTCCTTTTATTCAGTAGCAAAAGAACTGCAAATTAATGTAATTTGAAAGGGCAGAGACTACTCCAAGAAGGCTGAGAGATCACTCAAGAGAATGATAAAAGGGAAAAATATAAAATATGTGCTGCATGGATGAACTAATGAATCCTGAAAAGAATCCAGTTGTATAAAGCTGTATTATTTCTTATTTTTAAAATGCATAGAAAATAATCCAGGCTACAGTTGTCTTGCTAAATCATGCTTTTGTACAAATGGCAAGTCCTTCCTGCCCCTTGCTTTCCTTCCTTTAATCTTCTAAAACATTAGTCCAATTAGACTTTGTTTTGGTGTCACGGATACTCTTACTTTACAGCTTCTCTTCAAGTAGTTTTGTGGGGTTTTTTATTTTTATTTTATTTTTTTTTTTTTACTGTAGAAAATGTAGTTAGTGCATGGATGAATGAACAGGAATATCAGGCTTGTTTTGACATACATTACAAATCTGGCAACACAGAAAGTATCTTTTTGCAAGGAAAGTGAGTGAACAGAGAAAAAAAATATCAAGACTAAGATCTAATGAAAATTTAGGGACTGAGGCATCCCAGTGTTGTGTAAAGAAAAGATTTACTTTTAACTATTCTGAAAATTTCTCTAAACTGTCTCAAATTTGATAGATTTTATTCTAATCAAAACAAAAACATGTCAGATTCTTCCTCTGCCTGAGCTCTTGGACCAAAATTACTCCAATTTCATCACTAAAAATCTTTATTTAGAAACACAGAATGCTCTCACCAAGACCATAAAAGCAAGAAAATAACACTGACCAAGAACAACCTGTTTTCTGGGATGTACAAAAAAGGATGAAAGCATGTGAGACAATAGAAGGGAGGCAGTCACAGGACCTCTCCTTTAGAGCATAGCAAGAGATTTATACCCTGACTGAGAAAGACATTATGATGACCAACTCAATGAATCAAGAATCAAGAATGTGGCTACCAGTGCAGCCTATGGAAAAAGTCCATCTCCTTATTGCATTCTTTAGAGAGAGTGCAAAACTAATGCAAATAAATCATAAATAGCTCAATGGTTTTAGCTGAACCACGACAGCTGAATTGCAGACAGCAGCCTCAGTACTAATGCTACTATTTGCCATCCCGTAGTTCTCAGGAGCTTTGCCTCAGGTACCTCTACTGGGCCACTGTTCAGTCTTACTGTCCAGTAAGAGAAACTTCAGCAGTGCTGAAACAACACTAGTGGTTAGAGATCATCCCTAACGATTTGGATTGTTTCAGTCACAAAGTTTAGCCTACCTTAGCTCCAAGTTAATTCCCTCTTTTACCATTTCTCTCTAACCCTTTTCCTCACAAGGAAGTATAAAGCTCATTTTGCAGGTCATTGAAATGCAACTGGATGCTATAATAACCAAAACGTCAGTGCCTAAATTGTAAGTTTGTTGCTATTTCATTTTCCTTCAACTTCATTGTTTTTGTTTGTCTGTTTTTTTAAGTTTCAAAAATACAGCTTTGGAGTATTTTGGTTCCATTGGGCTAGTTTCAGTTCATTTCATCTTAACTGAAGACTTGTGCTTTAAGGAAAGACAATATTCTCTCACTTTGCTCATTTAATGAATATCCAACTTTTGTGCTTTTTATTGAGCAAGTAATTATGAGCCTAATGTATAATCCTTCTACAAGTAATAAAACTCAGAGAGGAGCATGGAAATGCCATTCAGAATGCAGCCCTGCTGCCTGAAGATTGTACCATGTGTGATGACAAAGAAGGTACATTAGCTAGTTCATAAAATTTGCAAATATTAGACTGCAGCACTGTGTGGAAAACCAAGTACACATGAAATTGTTCATTTTACAGACAACACAGTGTGCCTAAGCATGCATTGTCTACAAATACCATGTTTTTTAAACACTACAAATAAATGTGTTTCCAGAATTGACATGATCCTAGGTGAAATGTACAGTGTTCCTCCACTACTATTACACAGATCTGATACGAACTAGAGTTTCAGCAGTCTCCAATTGAAACACACTGGATTAGCCTGGGTTCATCCAACTACAGAGGGGTTTAAAGAGTTGAATTGCCACTGAACACAGGTTTGGTCTTGCATTCAGTACAAGAAACTACAGTGCAAGACAACAAATTATTAATTTCAAAAGCTGCTACTTAGTCTGTTCTTTAAACCATTAACTGCACAGAAAATGGGACTAATAGGGATTGGTTTCCTGTAGTTATTGGCTTGTGGAATCTTTTTTGAATCTGAGGCATTCATAATGCCACTCTATTATATGGATGTTCTGATATTTAACATGAATTGAGATCAAGTCACAGTCCTTTCCTCTGGGAGGCATGGAACATTGTCCTTCTCCCTTGGTTGCTTCTTTGTTTGTTTTGTTTGTTTGTTTGCTTTTTTCCATAGTCATGTAGGATCTTTACTTTTGTGATTTTTTTCTTCTTTTTTAAATTCAGCTAAAATACTGATTTGAAAGAAATGGGAAAAAATAAGGGAAAAACTTGCACACACAGAAAGTATGATCCCATAAGCCTTATTTTCAGAGACAGGCTGAAAAATTCATCATCTACAAACAGACAGAAATTGAAATCCATGCACAGAAAGGAAAAGGCATCTGGAAGATAAAGGTGTCCTTTTTCCACAGGGTAGAACAGCATACACTCCATACTAGCCCAGAACATGAGGTTAATGCTGATTCCATGAAACCATATATCTTCTAATGAAAACACAGAAATATCTTTTTCCAAGGCAGAAGCAGAAGGTACTGAGGTAGTCTCCAAGTGTGATTTATTTTCCCTCTTAAAAAATAAAATCTCTAAAGCATTGAGCCGAATACTTTTTTTCTTTACATCAGGGACTTACTACAGCAACTAATATAAGAAGAAAATTTATTCATAGGGTTCCTAGTGACTATAATTGGCTGCCAACTAGATTGGAGGTATTTTACAAAATAATTGATGACAGGAGCAGAAGAAAGATCCTCAGTTGGGCCTTTCCTAGCCCACTTTCCTCTCTAACCACTGGATAGCACAGCTCGAACCTAACTCAGCATGTCTGTCATGGCATTCTTCAAAAAGAATTTTTTCACAGAAATAAGGTTAATAATTGAAATGTACCCTTTTGCATATATTTCACCAAGACATTGACAAAGGACCACGTTGAATATGTTGTAGAGAGCACCACAGCATAGATCACTCACATTAAAAACTTTCCTGTGCATTTTCTGAGGGAGTAGAAGAGATTAAATCACCCCCTTGGAATAATTTATTAATGTAACATCACATAAATTAGTATTTAACCTCAAGTTAGGATATTTCCTATAATCTAAGTTTCTTTTGACGAACTCCTACACAACTTGCAAAGACCTGTCCTGAGTTAGTACTGTACAACCTAGAAATAAAAAACTGTAATTTGCTTAGACAATATTGGAAACCAACAAGATCACAGTTTGATCTTAGGCAACAACACGTGAAGAAGAAGAATGTAGTTAACAATGGAATTCTTTCCTTGTGCTCATCTTGCCTTTTGTAACCATACACATCATCATACCTCAGCTATCTTACGCACTGTCAGCATCACATACAACAATCCCTTTTTCACTTGGAATGAGTTTGATCTTTGAGCATAGTGACATAAAGTATCATGAGGCTGCAATTTGTCGGTGGGATAAAACATGTGGCAGTGCCTCAAGAACCAGTTGTTCACTATTTCTAGTGGATTTAGGGTCATAATTTCCAAAGAGATACTGAATTGTTTCATTGCATTTTGACTTAAAGTTAACTAAGGGTTGTCAGTTTTTGTTAGACTGTTAGATTGCCAACTTTTCTTATCTGGAATTCTAAAAAAGAAGGTGAAATTTAGGTGACGAAAAATTAGGAGACAAGTATAAAGTCTGATCAAATACTTCCTTAACCTTCTATGTTGCTTACATTCAACTCTATATCTATATACACTGCATCTGGGTTGGAGCTAGAGTAGTATCTTCCTTTTGTAAGGTCTGTGCAAAACTTTTTTCCCCTAAATATTTAGCAAACATCACAAGTAGCAAAACCAAGGTTGTTGTTGAATGACTTTGTAACTCTGTGCAGAATCAGGATTCACTTAAGAGGCCTCTGAAATAGTGCATCATACCATACAGTTGGCATGCTTATTCTTCCACTGTAAAGGAGAATTAGCTTGTTTTCCAAGAGTCATAATATGCACCACCAGGCTGGTCAATTTATTGTTGAGATGAAGTAAGAAAGATTTATATAGCAACTAGTTTTTATTAAACATTAGTTTATAGGTACAGATACATTTAAAGAGAAAAACAAAAAGAAAAAAATATGTACCTGTGGGGTAGTGTTCATTCACTGGCCAGCTGTCAACCTGAAGTGTGGCATTGCCACCATTCCTGGTAAAGCGTACTACGTGGTATTTGCCATCATTTACAGGTGTGCTTTCCTCTTTAATAGAGATATCCACTGTGCCAATATTGAAGACTACACCAATCTTTCCTTGCTCCTAGAATAAAAGAAAAAAGAAACAGATGTTTTTAAATTGCTGGCGATTAGGAGCACGTTCTTGGCCTATAAATCTCTAATGGGCAATTATGCCGGTAGATGGCACTGAAGAATACACAGAAGTGTTGTTTTGAGCTTTGTCAGGAAGCATTTCATTGGCTGTGCTTCAATATAAACACTATCTTTCACACTCTACAGCATTCTGCTGATGACAGTGACTCATTTGTTCCCGTAAAACATCACAGAAGACAGGTGAGAAATACGGCAACTAAAATCAGAAGATGTGGATAAATAGTTTTTTGAGCAACATCTCTACTGATTATTACTAGTCACTTGTTATCTGAAATACAGCCACAAGCAGTCTGTATCCCAACAACTGTTTTTTTCTGTTATTCTGCTTTGGAAACAAACAGTCCTCACCCCAAAACAAATAACCATGGGATCCAGCAGGCAGAAAGCTGTTACAAGATGGATGGAATTAGAAGGGAGAAAAAATTTAATTAGCTGACTTTGACAACCTGCTAGAACCTAATTGCTAAAATACCTAAAAGAGAGGAACAGCCAGTCATTCCTTTTCTACATCACACACCAAGCAGGGCCCTACCAGTAAAACAGTCTTCCATAGAGTTTTACCAAAACTTTCCACCAGTCACTGACTGAAATGGAAGAGCAGGCAAAGCCCACTGTACTAGCCACAACACTTTCTCCTGCAGCTCCCCCTATGTAGTTCAAGTAACGACCGTATTCAATGACGTCAGATTGCAAAACACACGCCCAGAATATATTCAGATTAGATATCTGCGTTTAATACTACTTATTTAAACAGTGCCACAAATTCTTGTCACTGTATAATATACAACTAATGGAATGCTTCTTCAAACACTCAACAAGAAGAGGCACAGTATGCTGGTGCCAACAATTACAAAGGCATAGTAGGTGTACTCTACAGATCCAAAACTGGTGCAGATAGGCAGAACTAAAATGTATCATATAGGAAGCCAACACATTTCCTAGCCCTCCATACTATAAAATTGGCAAAGCTCTGCTGATTGTCCTACTAGAAAAATGAAGGAAGAAACAATAGAGAGGAGATGGCCAAGCTGTATGCAAATACACCTTCTTCGAAAAAAAACCCTGATGTATACTAAAGGGCGAGAGACAATTCTGTTACTGTTACTACCTTACATATCTGCTTGGTGGGCAGAGGACTCCATCCTTCAGGGCTGTTACCCTAACTTTACTACATTCACATTAGCAAATCTCAGCAATAAAAAATAAACCTCTCCTGTTGTACTTGAGAGCCGCCTTGGGTTCCTCTCCTGAATTTACTCCCGTCTCCTGGCATCAAAACACCTTTTTCTTAAAATGCCCATATATATTTCAATTTCTGAGAAAGGCCCTTTCTGATTCCTGCTTTACCTTACATTTTACAGTTTACTCACATCAAAATATTCATCACAAGTTCCTTGTATATTCAATACTGTTCTTTTTTTGACAGTTTTTTCCCTAAGGCCAAGTCCCCTGGTATCAAACTACAACACTGTTATTAGGAAAGGAAAGCAAACAGTCCAGTAGCTGAAGAGGTTATGAACTGTGGTTCAACTACTTAGCACTGCAACTGTAAGCACCTTGGTCTTCTCTCATTAAAATGGTAAATTTTAGACTGTGCTAAATGTATGCTGGATAGGAACAGTTTCATGTACTGCATGAAACATGAAATTTCAAGCAGTGTTATGCTTTGGATGGACTTTCCTTCAAGATATCAATATCATCTTCCTTTTTCCAATGGAACATGAGGTAAGTGGATTGCTGCTCCCAGCAGATGCATGAACTCAGATGCCATTTGAAAACAACCAACCTTTCTTCTCTAATGCTACCCCAAAAATAAGGGAGGTTTCAGTGAACAAACCTTTATTTCAGGTAAAAGCATTGCTGGCACAGATTTACCACTTCTTTGATACGTGAAGTAAGTGACATCCCAACGCTATTTTAGTGAATCTTTCACTGGCAACCACATAATTATCTTTACCTGCATGGCAATTAGCAAAGAACAAGTGATTAATTTTTCCTCACTCAAATAATATCTACTAACCAGGTAACCTGGCTACTGATATTTTGTTTTTGCAAGGTGCTGCCTTATAATCAACCACCCAGACAACCTCTCATACAGCTTCTTCGACCACCATCAATACATCAAACTTCTTTTGCAAGCTGTGGCTGCTCTAAGAACAGTCTACCTTGGTCAAGGCATAGCATGAGCAGGTAAGTTGAAGGGCTGCACCTTGTCCAATGGAAAAGATCTCAACCACCACAGAAAAGGAAGGCATTAAGAGGTATTCAGCAGAGAGAAAGCTGCATACCTTCAAGCCTTGTAGGCTTAATGAGGCAAAGATTTCTCCAGTTGCAAGTGGGGATAAGGATGGTGGGAAGTTCAATTTATCTTCCCTACAGAATGAGAAAATGCTTCTGATCTCTTCTTAGAGGAAAAGGAGATAGCATCTTTCACCATTCCTTTCCCTGGGAACTGAAGGAAAAGACCTATTTAAAGGGCCAGAGATAAAAGGGCAAACTGGGAGAGAGGTAAGAGTCCAGAAGCAAAGGAGTGCAAACTGCAGTGGTCTTTAGTCTGATGGAGAGAGGAGGGAAATGAGCAAACCAGTGCCTCCCCCATCCCAAGCAGATTGACAACCCCTCTCAGAGCCAGGAGAACATGGCCCTTCTAAAAGTAGAGTAATATTTTGTTGCAACTAAGAAATACAAAAATTTCTCTTAAAAAAGCCCAGAACCCCCATGGGCCCAGAGGATGCCTACTCCAGCTCTCTTCAGACCACCCTTGGGCAAAGATCCTTGTGACTCTTTAACACAAGTTTTGCAGAAGCACAACCTCTGATACTCTTATTTGGACTGAGCAGGAACATGAAAACAGTTTTGGTCCAATTACCAGGATAAATGACAATATAACACAATATGCAGAAAGTAGGGCTATTAAAGCTAAACTGCAAACACAGACTTCAAGATACAGTTTATTCATGGTATTTTATATCTCCAGGGCACCAGACACCATGAAAAAAGCAGCAATTAGTTTATGCATTCCTGGCAAAAAATAATTTTTAAAAAAATTAAAAAATTAAATTAAAAAAAAGGTAAAGCAAAGCACAAAGAAAATTCTACAGTAAAGAACAGTGACCATGGACACAGGGGGCAAATCCAGGATTTATTTTCAACATCTGTTCAGTTCCAGTTTCCTACACTACAACACCTCATTAAAAGTAGCTTTTGCCAAGACCTACCTTCCTTCTAAATCTCAAAGACAAGCTTTACCATTAAACTTTTAACACTTCATGATGGACTTGACCTTTCATTCTTTTCCCCACACATTCAGCTAGGGGATTTTCTTTTCACATTACAATACAAAGCTATTGACTAGACCAGTAAGTATGTGACAAAGAAAGATTTACCTTATAGTGACTATCTTCAAGGTTTGTTTTGTAGATACAGACTAACCATACAGCAAGCAGAAAGGTGAATACAGAGCCACAGAGAGCATACAAGTTACATGGTCCAAAAAGCTCAGTGTGAATATTTTGCTCTCTGTATTGGTATTTACTGGGCTGCCAAAAGAATCTTCCATGAAAAGGCAACTATTAATTAATATTTTTGAAACTTACAAGTGACATCAAGTACTGGTGCTGTATCTGGGAAAACTGAGAACTATTTTATTTATAACTAATGAGGTGAAATCAACATCCAGTCTGTATTTTACTTCTTTTCTTTATTTAAGGCTACTCTACCAAACAAGATTTTTAAAGTTTCTCAAGAATTTGTCTGGTGCTGATTTGTCCCATAAAATTGCAGCCCTCAAAAGCCACATTACTGTTCTATTGCTTACAGTTCTTCTGGAGATAAACTTCTGCTATGACGTCTCTAAGACTTCAGACAAATAATTATGATCATATAATGGAATGGCTGTAGACAAATTATAAGAACATAAAAAGGCAAAGGAC
The DNA here is from genome assembly GCA_035047845.1 of Dendrocincla fuliginosa. Taxonomy (NCBI): domain Eukaryota; kingdom Metazoa; phylum Chordata; class Aves; order Passeriformes; family Dendrocolaptidae; genus Dendrocincla; species Dendrocincla fuliginosa. Next base: position 42,543,821 of record JAWWMO010000174.1, on the reverse strand, counting down.
TTTAAAAAAATATTCTACAAGGCTTCCCCTTGACCTCTCTATTCTATACAGGCTCCTGGCAACAATTTGTTGTTATATGCACTGCTACCAAACATTTTGAACATTATTAAATGGATCTAATTCACAGCCTAGATCAGGAGACCTGCAATTTATTGGTTGCCCTTAAGTATTATTTCACTTTGGCAACCTTTTCTTTTACATTTTTGTTAAACAGATTCTCCATCTGTGACAGAGGGGTGATAGTTGCTTGTTTTTCCAAGCTCTCCAAGCCCTGCAAATCCAGATGCGTTTTACTTAAACACTGGTGATATCCTGACAATCCCAACCTTTCAGATCTGAGAGCAACTACAATCCAAGAGGAGCAGGTCTTAAACTTTTTTCAGCTTCTACTTTAAACTCCTCTAAAACCAATCCTTTCCTCTGAAGGGACTCCAGGAACATTTCTGAGGTCTGACATTTTTGCAGGTATGGTTTTTCTTTTGTTTCTCTCCATTCAAGGAGAACTAGAGCCTGTCTGCACGCAAATTGTCAGGCCTTTGCTTTCTCTGTGCTGTGCCCTTACATTTTGAAGGCATCTGTCTCTGTAGCAGATCAGGTAGAAAGAAAGCAAAAGGGGGTTAGCATCTTTTATAAGATGAGCAGTTGGAGTGTGATAGAGAGGACACAAACATGAACAGCCACATGCACTCTGCTCTGAAAAGGCTTTACCCTTAGGTTTTCTTTTTTCTTAACCTAAAATTCAAATAGTCCACACTGAAAGTATATGGTTGTTCACTGTGTGTAGAAAGCATTTCATTTCAAAAACCAAGAGAGAGAGCCCCAGGCATTAGGACAAATTTTACTCTCAGCTATGTCAATATGAATCAATACCTATTCTGTTGAAGAAACTCAATTCCTACTGATGCAAGTGGAAGCAGAGTTTATCCTGGTATCTTTATGTTGTTTTGCTTATTTTTCTGGAGATAACTGTAAAATTAAAAATAAAGCATTTATAAAACACACCTGAAATCTGACTAGAATCCCAGGGTAACTGTGTTTTCTCACACTCATTTTACTTCATTATTTTTTAATAGTTACTACTGCACAGACTGCCTCATCCTTCCACCCTGGCTGGTTCCAACATGGCTAGACATCAGCCCAAACCTGGCAGACAATACTCCTAGTTACTTCTTCCTGAAGATCACTGCTGATTTTGTTGCTCTCATTTGAAAGTGATACAAGCTCTTTTAGCAATACAAGTAATTTTGCACTGTAGGAACGTTTTGTAAACTTTTTCCCCCCACAAATGCCACATGCATACACTTCAACTCTGCTACCCACTAAATTCAGGAAAATTGCTTTGTTTTCTTATAAAGAAAAGCACTGCTTTTCCTGGAATGGCTTCCTTCTACTTAGGCTTCTAAAGTTGCAGTCTATGCATTTAAAAAGGGACTGAACTTGTTTGTTTTTTTTTTTTTTCCCCCTCACTTTTTGGAATTGTTTTCACTTTATTCTTTAAGACTTTCTTTGCTTGATTTCCTTTGGGGGGTTGTTTGCCTGGCTGTTTTTTACTTTTGCTTTGCCTTAAACTTGATTCTGGATGTTAGTCCAGCTGAAGAATCGCTCACTTTCAGTGGTTGAGGGGACTTAGCACAACAGTGCTAAACGTAGCAAGGTATCCAGGAGAGCTGAAAGTTATAGGTGTATATTCCCCAGAGGATATTCACTTATTACTGCAACAGCAAATCACTTTCTGACAACTTGCACTGTAAACAGAAACTCAGAAAGTTCTTTGCTGATTAGAACCCCAGATTATGCTGAGTTGGAAGGGACCCACAAGGATCATGGAGTCCAACTCTTAGCCCTGCCATAGGAACTTCCCCAAGAATCACACTGTGTACTCAGAGATATTGCCTAAACGCTTCTTGAGCTGTGTCAAGCTTGGTGCTGTGACCACTTCCCTGGGGAGCCTGTTACAGTGAACCCTCTGGGTTCACCTCTGGGTGAAGAGCCTCTTTCTAATATCCAACCTAAACCTCCCCTGACAAAACTTCCCTCAAATCCTGTCACTGGTCACCACAGAGAAGAGCTCAGTGCCTGCCCGTTTTCTTCCCCTCATGGGGAAGTTGTAGACCGTGAGGAGGTCTCCCCTCAGTCTCCTTCAGACTCAACAGACCAAGTGACCTCAGTCATTCCTCATACAGTTTCCCCTCAAGGCCCTTTAACATCTTCCTTGCCCTCCTTTGGACACTCTCTAACAGCTTAATATCTTTCTTATATTGCAATGCCCAAAACTGCACACAATATTCCAGGTGAGGCCACCCCAGTGCAGAGCAGAGTGGGACAAT
>JAWWMO010000174.1:42498752-42541309 GCA_035047845.1 Dendrocincla fuliginosa | reverse complement strand
GAGGAGGACAGGAGGTCATTTGCTGCTTACAATGCCTGCTGAGAAACCGTGTGCTGAAAGCCCTGCTTCCCGGGAAGTAGCCGAACAGTGCTTGCTTATGGGAAGTAGAGAATAAACCTTGTTATTTATCTCTTCCCTTCTGCACATGCAAACTTTTGCTTTAGTAAACTGCTTTATCTCAACCTATGAGTTGTTTTCTATCTTATTCTCTCTCCCCTGTCCAGCTGGGAAGGGGAGCAATAGAGGAGCTTGGCTGGGACCTGGCATCTAGCCAAGGTGAACTCACCACATTTAAGGAACTACAAATAAAAAATAAAATCATATGGTAATTATGTTTAAGCAAAGAAAGTACCTTCTCAGAAAGCACATAACTGAATTGTGTCAGTCACTGTCACAGGATTTTTCGGATGGTTAAGATATGCTCAAAAATAGACAAATTCATGGGAAGTTAATCCAGAGGCATTGAATACAACAGTGTGAAGATAACCTTTTGCTCAGCACCTCTGAAAAAGCAGATCACTATTGTTTCTTTTAATTTCTACTTGCTATATTGAAAAACTACCTAGCACCATACTTCTATAAATGACTTGTAAGTCTGTGATGAAGCCAAAATTTTCTTGAAGGTTCTTACTGATTCCGGTTCATTTTATGAAGTGATGAAACACTGAAACTGGGAAAGATTAATTAGACTCTAATCTTTTCTATGAAGGTTTAGAAAAGGTAGTTTAGCAAAACATTTGTCAAGGCCAGACTGCTGTGTTTAGTCCTGCTTCAGAGCAAGAAAATTTTAAAGCAGATGTCTTAAGGTTCCAGCTTCATCTTTCCATACTGCAAACCTCTCTCCCCAGCTTTACAGAGCATAAGAGAAAACTATTCAGCTCTCTGAGTTTCTTGCTTGAAAACATGTTTTCCAATCCTTCATTTAAACTTCCCCATGGCCATGAAACTCCTGGAGTTTGCTTACACTTTTCTTCAAATGTAGACACCAAAAATTTTTAACTTTAGTTTGCAGAAATTGCAAAATCATTTCTTTTTATGTTCAAAGACCACATAATATCTTTTGGCCACAATCTTACCATGATGGTTCAGATTTGAGGCCTATTCACCATGACTAACAGTCTAATCAAGGAGTGCTCTCTGGGAGTGTTCCTTGTACTGAAAGATGATCTCTACTCTCTGTTTTGAGATACATTACATAATTTAGCTCAAATAGAATGCATACCAGGTTCCCTGTTAAGAGTTTAGCAGGCTTTCCAAACTGTCCTTTTTGCCAGTTGACTGTTTATGTGTGACAGAGACTGCAATATAATACTTCTTTAATGGCCTGTACTACAATAAATTGCTACTACTTTAGTGCTACTAAAGTACAGCTTACCCTTTCCTGTTCTTGATTTTTTTTTTTTTTTTTTTGCCAAACACCTTTGCAATATTACAGAAAAAGAGTTATTGGTGGGATGTGAAATTGCCATTCTCTTGCTTTACTTTTACCTTATCTCCTTTGCTCCCATTGTCTTTCCCTCTTTCAATCTTTGCCTTTTGTCTAATAAAAGTTTCTTTTAAAACAAAACTACCCTGAAGATAAGGCAAAAAAAAAAATGGTAAAGAAGCTCAATTCTGTGACAATTGTGCCAGGGTCAGGAGTGATTAATTAAGCACAACAACACACACAATATATCAGTGAAAGAAGAGATATGAGATAGAAGCTGCTTGTTTATTTCAGCTCAGTTCAGATACCCTGCACTACATAAGAGCTTTATGTATCAGTGAAGCTTTTTAGGTAACATTAATACATACTATCAACAGCATTACACTTAGGAATTAATTTTGCACCAGAAGTTTTCATATTTCATGCAAGATGATACTATTAGTACAGTACGAGACCTTTCAAATTTTAACTCGGTAATAGAGGTAATCAGGCCTAGTTAGAGTACATTGTTGAAAGACAGAAAAGATTTCTGGGTTTAGTGCAGCTCTGCTATACCTTGAACCAGCCAGTTTCATTTCTCTCCAGTTTTTCTTTTTACACTATGAAGACACAGGCTTATGAAACAGTATATTTGTGTGTTACCTGCCATGGTGCAGTCCTAGTATCCAGTGGGGTTCCAAATGTTGTTGCAGTACAAATAATTAGTATTAATGAATATATATATATATATATAATAACTAATACCTAGTTGCTCTTACTTATAACTGATGCCTGCTCAGCCTAGTAATCAGTGATATTCAGCAATCTTAAAAGGGAGATTTGCTTCCATGCTATTCAGCACCTAGGACAGTGTGCCCAATTATATCTTTTATTCCCATGACCTAGGAAAGCACCAGCACACTGCCAGTCAATTATCAGGCAGTAAAATGTTACAAGAAACACATGCAGGTGTGTTTAGGCCACACAGTTTGCAGAAAACAATTGTTGTTACACAGCTGGTGGAACTCCAGCCAGGAGCCTGCTAATCCCACTCAAGTACAGATATCAAAATGTAAGAAATAGAAATTAGCAACGTGCTGAAAAACAGCATTTCCTAGGGAAAGAGAATGCAAAACATATTTAAGAAGTGATACCTGTCCATTGGTTCACTAGCAAACACATTATTCAGAAGGTTAATTTGTTCCCCCAGATTACAATACACATCATAAAAACCTGCCCTACCTGATGATGTGAACTCCAACTATAATTAGGATTAAACAGTCTGACAGTGTCTTTTGAAAATATAAATAGTATACTCTGCAAAGTTTTGGCAAATAATACCTTTTAGATATGATTCCAGACTACAGTAAAAACAGGAACTATTCTGAATGTTGACATCAGCTGCTGTCTAGAGGCCTGAGTCAACACATACTGTGTGCTGCATTTTAAACTCAAAGCATGCCCAAGATGCTGCACTCCTCCTGCATTACAGAAGTTGGCTGATTAAAAGCAAGCCTTTACCTTTCTAAATGCTTCCATGTAACTCACTCTTCAAACAAAAATATGACCAGCTGCTAAAATGTCACATCCACTCAATACAGAAAGGACTGCAGCAGCAAGTCAGATTGCAGTAAGGCATAAGAACGGGCAACTTGCTCCAAAGCAGGGGTCTTCCAGGAGAAAATACATCCATCCATTTCACAGCATCTCCCTTGGAGTTCTAATCCCCCGGGTAACATTGCTGACAATTTCCACTGACAGAAGCTAAAGTGGCAGTTACACTCTGGTGGTTTGAACCTGGCCGGACACCAGGTACTCACCAGAGCCTCTCTATCACTGCCTCCCTCAGCTGCACGGGGAAAGGAAATATGAAAAAAGGCTCACTAGTTGAGATAAGGGCAGGGGGAGATCATTCACTGTTACTGGTTACAGTTCACAGGCAAAACAGACTCAGCCTAGGGAAAATATTTTAATTCATTACCAATCAAATCAGAGTAGGATACTGAGAATTAAAACCAAATCTTAAACCACCTTCTCCCCAACCTTCCCTTCCACCTGGGCTTAACTTTACACCTGAAGGCTCAACCTTCTCTCCACAGACTGCATCACCATAGGCTCAACCATGGGCTCTCTCCCACTGCCTTTTCCCCTTTTTGACTATTTTATCACTGTAGCTGATGGCCTTGGCCAGCAGTGGCTCTGTCTTGGAGCTGGCTGGCATTGGCTCTGTCAAACATGGGGGAAGCTTCTGGCAGCTTCTCAGAGAAGCCACCCCTGTAGCCCCCGCTTCTATCAAAACCTTGCCATGCAAACCCAATACATACATAAAATATGGAATTAAAGATTTGACACAGTTGTGAAGAATAAGCTATGTACCTTAACTACTAGGCTTCCTTACCAAGAGCATCGGTACATCTGGGAGAAGCTGGTGAGCTGAAGGTATAGCATATATCACTCATAGCAATCAGGGCTCTCTGTCTCAACCCATAACCCACAGAAAAGTGAGCAATTGTCAAGAAGATGGCATTTAAAAAAGGACATTGCTGTCTGACAGGAAAGGTGATAACAAATATCAGCTTGCCACCATCCAATTAACCCAAGTGCAGTAGACATAGAAGTGCAAGAGCTGGAGTGGCTTTGGATAAAATTAATCTATTTAAACTTGGTTTTGCCTAGAGTGTATTTGTTTGCAAACTCTTTTCTACCCTTAATCATAAGGAGTACTGTAGGGCTTTGGAGTGTTCAAAAAATGTGTTCAAAGGTATTATATGACTAAGCACTATATACTACTATATTTTCCTTTCTCAGTGTGTTTCCTTTACAGATATTCTACTAGAATAGAATCCTAATTGAATTTAATGCATCCAGGGCCTATGTTCTATGTTTCTTTTGAAACTATAAAATAGATTCCATGACCTGTATAATATCAATAGCCTATTGTAAGAAAAGTAGTCTTCTTTACTAGACAAGAAAGAGGTTTGAGCTGAGGTTCAATAGGTCTCTCCAATCAGACAATGAGAAAAATATGACTATATGTAAACATAAAAAGCACCTCAATTCAGTAACAGCTTATTTCTAGCTTTTCAAAGCTTGCTTTTTTAAAACTGCAGATTTTTTATTTATTTATTTATTTTTAAGTAAGTACAATTTGGCTTTTGAGATGTGGCTGGACCCCAGCATAAGGCTTTTCTAATCCTGAATCAAAGAGGTTTCCTAATACTTTTAATGTGAGTAAAAAAATAAAAAAAAAAAAAACATGAACATTTCAGTATAGGAAACTTATATTTCTAATGAAAATACTCTAATTACTCAAAATAATTTAAAACTCTGCAGATTCTATGACAGAGCACTACCGGGTAAGAAATAGTAGATGGAAAAAGAGAAGCACATAGTGCTTTGAACACACACAAAAGAGGCCATCAATACCATTTGCATGTTGGAAAGCAGTGACAAAGATAAATGACTTGGCAAAATTTTGCAGGAACCCAGAGATGCTACAGGAACAGAGCAAATAATTAAAATGTCCTTTCATTCTTAAGCCACCACCTTGTACTTCACATTGCCTCATTTTTGCTACCAAAGAACATTTCAAACATCCATGTTTAGCATACACATAGGATTCACTAACTACTAAATAAATTTACATAGAATCTACCCATTTTTTTCTTGACAGCCCTTATATCTAGGTCAATGCATGACCTTCCGTGATCTACTGTTGGGGGATCTCTGTCTATTATTTTGTGGTGCCCATTTCCAGGCCCTTCACCCTGTGCATCTCTGCCTCCAGAGTGGCACTTGGCCACTCCAAGCCCATAGGCATTTTTCCATTTACCCTCACCAAACATCAAAAGGCTGCATCTGAAACTTGTTGGAAACAGCACCTTGAATCAAGACTGAATTTTCCTACAAAGATGAGAATCAAGATAGACCACTGGGAAAAAGTTATAATTTGGCTATTTGCATATTTGGTTTTTGCTGTAGAATTTGCTTACTGTAAAGTTGTTTGGCAAAGTGGTATCAGCTGAGCCCCTTGCCAAATTTGTATTATGTTAGTTAAATCAGAACTCCTGATGTCAAATTGAAACTTGATTATTGGGAATGGATGTCATACTGAAAGCTGAAGAACTTCCAGGACTGAGTTTTTGGCATAGTAGGTGTGGGAAGGAGAAGTAAGGAGAAGGTTAATGTCACAATTTCTACTTCTGTACCTCTTCCTGATATCTTCTCCTCTGTATACTCTAGCAAGAAACTTACAGGATGTGAAAGGACAATCAATATATCAAAGGAAATTATTTTCTTAGGACTCTGCTGAGAGCTTAATCCTATTGTAATCCCAGCTGCCCTTACATTATGAGGGTCCTCTAGATTGTAAACACTTTGAAATCAGTGGGAGAAACACAAATTTAGCATGAGGATGCATTCCCTGACTAAGCCTCCCTCTCCATATGGCCACTCATTCTTTCACATTAGCTTACATGGGAAGAAGCTATGTTTCATCAGGCCTGCAGGAAGGGACAAAGGACCACCTTTACAAACAACCCTCTATTTGTAAACCATTGCAGCTACTATTAGGAAAAGGCAGCTCAGGGCATTGGTGGTAAGACCAGTACAAAAGCAGTCCTAAGATGTCCATTCCTTTTCATCAAGGAAAAGGTTTGGTTTGTTATTTTAATAAATTGGAAAAGACAAAGGAATTTAGAGCTACAGGACTGTAATGATTTAGACTATACTATTTGTGCTTACATACTGGAAGAAAAAATTTTCTTGCCTTTGTCCAGCACTCCATGATTTGGCAACACTCAGTAAATATTACTCAAGTACAAGAACAGAGCTCATCTCTTCATTCATTATTTTGTCAGCATGCTGCTGAAATTTCTACTCAGGACAAAACCCTACAGAGGGCCCATAGGGATTTAGTATGTTCAGCACAAAATAACACAGTCTTTAAAAATCAGATTTTTAAGAACTGCCATTTTGTTTAGGGAAATAAGAGTAAGATGCACCTTTTGTCATCTTTTTGCAATGATATGGCTATAGACCCAGCTCTCCATCTTTTCTCCTTCCTCTGCCATCTAGCCACCTGACTAGCTGCTTGGGAGAGATAATTAAATTGTAACAGGCTGATCTTGTGAAACACCAACTGAAGGGGCAATAAGGGTGATGGATGTCTGTGGCCAGCTCTTACGGCTGTTGTCTGTGACTGCTCTTCATGCAGATGGAGAACAGTACTGGCAGCATATGGCACGGGAGTTTGGGCTTGGAAGGCAGATACTGCAAATACTGAGAAAAAGAATAAGAACCAAAGCAGCATGGTGTTTAGCAAGCCAGTCTGACAGAACAAACTGTTGATCACCTTCCTTGTTTCTGCACCTCTACACCTTGCACGTATGTATAGGCCACACCTCCGTTCCTACTACTTGACTTTTAGCTCTGCCTGCAGAGAGGGAGCCAAGATGCCTTAGCTGGAAAGGGGCTATAGCCAATACCATTCTGGCAGATGCAACCAGGCAACAGTGGTCAGTTGGTGAGGCTGGCCTGGGTGAAAGTCCCATCAAACACTGTGAATCCTGTTTGTTCCTTGAAAACTTTACCTTACTAGATAACTAGATTAGAAAACAGTCATTTGGGCACTTTAGTTGCTGAAGTACATGGAAGCATAAGATGACAGAGACCAGCAGCTATCCCTAGAACAAGATTCTCACTACAGCTTCAATAGTAAGGCACATAGGAGTGCAGCATCTCAGGCCTTGAAGAATAACAGGATACCCTGCACATTGTAGGGTCATCAGGTCACTGCTGCCACTGAAGCCAATGTTTTAATCTTTCGCACTAGCTGGGACTAGTTTCCTATGGGGTTAAAAGTTTTTTGCCATTTGTTTTTCTCCTGAACAGTTTCAACAGTAATCCTGCATAACCTTTCTTCGCACATGGTTTTCCCTCTTGTCATACCAGTTTGGACTTGTTTCTTCTCCCAGTGTATTCTCCTTTTCTTTGCTCCTGGAATCTTTCACCCTTTTCTTTTAAGAGGACCCAGCTACAATAGTAACTGCCAGTGGTTTCTCTGCATTCTGGTAAAATCTCAGAATGATTTCACCTGACACTTTGTCTTATATTTTCTGAATGTTTACATTTAAAGAGAAGAAGCTGGTTTTAGTTGACCCTCTTGATAAGCAACCATTGGCTAGAACATTCAAAATTACCTGTTTTCTCAGCCTTACTGGTGTGTCTGCCTATGTTCATGCATGATAGCGTAAAGAGGAGTCACTTCCTTTCAATGCCTCTGCTATACTTATGCTATGGATAGGCTATGATCTTCAAGAACTTTTTAAAGGGCAACCACCAGGCTGTTCAGTAGAAACTTTAGTGCTGTCAATTTAAAAATAGTACATAGAAACATAGAATGGTTTGGGTTGGAAGGGACCTTACTGGGTCATCTACTTCCCACTCCCCCACTATGGGCAGGAACACCTTCCTCTAGGCTAGGTTGCTCCAAGTCTCATCCAGCCTGGCCTTGAAATATTCAAGGGATGGGGCAGCCACAATTTCTCTAGACAACATGTTCCAATCCCTCACTACCCTCACATTATATAATTATATAATAGTGAAAACAAAACCATTTACCTTTTATAAGAGCACTGGCTTTCACAGACGAAAAAAAATGCACCTGAGGAAAATAGGCATCTTTGGGATTCAAAAGATTATTCTACAAATTGGTGGACAATGCTAGCGACACAGCCTTGTCAAGCTATAAAGACAATACTAACAAAACAAAGCAGACCTTATGTGTATGCATATAGGAATACTTCAGGAAAATATAAAAAGGAATGCTGCTATGGATTCCTTGTGTTCTTCCCTGTCATGTATTCTAGGTTTAGTAATTTTATAATAAGAAAAAGAAGAGAAAATACAGCAAAATGGCATGTGTCTGCTTTTTGCAATGGTCCTGTTGATCTCTGTGGAATTGCACTGCTCCTCTAAATAAATATCGTTGTCTTCAAATTGCTTTGTACTTCGTTACAATATTAATAATTGAAGACTCTCCTTCAGAAAATGGATACAGTTGATTTGGAATTAGTAATGTGAAGTTTAAGCTGATCCGCCAAACATCCTTCATGCTCTTGTACCAAAGAAGAATTAAGTACATGACATAAGTGAAAGAAGCTCCAGGGAATTCATGTAACACCAGCCCTCACGCAGACATAACCTATACTAACACTTAAAGGATGGATAAAACAAGCAGATTGCAGTTCTCTGTCATGAAATCACGATGATCTTTTTTCACACCGCAACACAAGTTAGCCTAATTACAGTCTCCCTAAATAGATGGGTACAAATGTCAGCCTGAATGCACAGCGAATTTCTGCATCAGGGTTCTGAAAGTTTCAGGAGGGTTTGCACAACTTCTCACTAACAAACCTCAAATAACACTAACAGAACTAACAGAACTGTTCCAGTGCAAGAAAAGGGACCATCAATGACTGGACAGAACACTTCAGGGAGCATAACAGCTGGTCCAAAGTTTCAGGTTTGTTTTAAAAAAAATGGTAACAAAGTTTTTAAAAAATCTACACCATAGTGATTTTTAAACTTCTCAGATTTTTCTGGAGTAAAATCAGAATTTAATATAATTAATTTAAAAATTATAGCAGCTTTAATTACTGAAATTTTGTTAGAAGATTTGAATTTGTAGACATATTATTCTTCTTTTGTATTTTTTTTCATCCTCCCTTTTCCTTTGGAAAAAAAAGGAAGAACAAAAGATGAAAAAATGAGATAAATCAGAAATGTTCTTATCATTTATAAGCCTACACTTCAGATATTTATTTTATCTGAAGACACAATTTTCTAATACAAACAGCAACATTAACTTCAGTGGAAAACATTCAAACTCTAAAAATATGTCCAGTTAAAAACTTGTTTTATTGTGTTTGTAATTTATCTTTCCTAGACAATGAAATATGCGGGGTTCTCAAATTGAAATTATATGCAGGGCATAACCACTTTGAACTGGAAACTAGGGGGGCCTACTATTGTCTTAAAAAAAGAGATATCATTATCTTCTAATTTTGTATATAATATTTACTCAGTGTAGTCATGGCTATTGCTAAAGAGGTTGGCCTTCCTTAAGCTCCCTGCCAAACTTCAGGATGTGTTTGGCAAGAGAACAGTAAGAATTACTAACAAGGGAGATAACACTGGGGTCCTTTTAATAAGGACACTTCTTGACATTGAAGCATGTGCTATGTGGTGGCAAGGGAAAGTTATACAATTTCTTCAGGCAAAGTTATTTAAGTCTTATATTGTTTTGGTGCTTTTCAAAATGCATTTATCAATCCACTTTTTCCTATGATGCACTTTCTTCTTTCAAGTGGAAGGGCTTGGGGGTAATTTTGTTTTTAATATTGCATGTTAAACAAAGATGTAACCCTAATGTAGTGGGTTCAGTATCACAGTCAGTGGGCAACAAGACTGCAGCTTTCAAGGTGGTATTGGAGGCATGCACTACCCCCAGCCTTCAGAGTTATATTTTTCCTTTCTTTGTGAAACTAGGTAGGTGGTTTCAAGAAAAAAAAAAAAAAAAAAGAACATGAAAGCCTTGCCCTCTTTTCTAGCAAGCACTTCTCCAACAGAACTATCTGAAATGCGAAGGAAGCATGAAAGAGGCTTTATTGTTTTTTTGAGAAAGGTTAATAGCAAGAGCTGCATTCAAGAAAGAAAAGGAAAAAAATGGTGAGGGAAATAAAAAACCAGCAGCTATGTCTTAGTCTGGATCAAAGCAAGAGAGGGAGCTATGCCAAGTGCCTCCCCATTTTTCTGGATAATTTTGTAGACATGCAAGATACAATACTTAATTAGTCTCTCACTTTTTTTTTTCTTTTTTTACGGATCCAACTCCATGCAATGAACAGCAATGAAAACTCCCTATGTGGCATCCTTGCTAGCCAATGAACTTTCTGAAAGAACTTCAAGGAAAAGGAGTTAAATTCAAACTCTACAACACATTCTCTTTTCAGGTTTTTGGGACAGATGACCAGTAAGGAGTGCTAAATTATTCTGGGTGCATATTAAAAACAGTCTGGTTTTTGAGGATTCGCAGCTTTTCCAACCACTTTCAGTTGGGCTGAGACTCTAACTCACTTGCAGGAGACTACCAAACAGCTAAAAAGAACTAGCATCTTTTTTTATTACCTGCGTGGATTCAGTTCAACTGCTAACTAGAAATTAAGGGCATTGTTTAATCCTGGCACCATTCCTTTGACTTCAGTGATGGTTATCTAGAAATACATTTGGCTTGAAAACTGTTGCTTTAAATTGATCCTCTGAGTCTTTTTAACCCTGTTAACAGTGGAGGATTGCGTATCCTGCATTATTTTCCGAGATTTGCCTGTGGTTTATTTGCAAAAGCCACTTTTCTATCATTGCATTGACACACAAATGGAACCTGCACTTAACCCTGCCACATATTCTAACTGAACACAAATCAAAGATTTCCACTCTTCATTGTCAAAAAGATGAACTATTTTCTGTCCAACTCAAATAGCCCTAGTATATCCAGATCAGTCACTTTCCAGAAATGATGTAAGCCACAATACCAGGTCCTGACCACTAACGTCTCAGAACATTTCCCTCTTTTGACTCTTGGTTTATGTGTACTTTTCTTGCTGTGACAAGCAATTTTGAGGAGAACAGTCTGCAGTTCCATTTGTGTATGTCACTTATAAGTTATAGTGTTTTTTGTCTTGTATACCAGGGTTCGAACAACAATCTGAATTGCTCCTTCCTGAAGAGCCTCTCATAAAGCTATGAAATGGAAAAATGGGGGAAATAAAGGAGAAGGCAGGCCCACAAAAGCATCAACACCATGTACCAAAATACCACAGCTAGCAGAGATCAGTGCCTCTATTGGGTGTCTGAGATAGCTGGAAAAGAGGACACAATGACTCATCTTACTAAAGGTACAGTGCTTGTGATCAGAACTGAGTCTCCTGGATTGTTAAATAAGAAACATTCTTGAGTGCTGAATTAAAGATATTTTAAAAGGTATTTCAAAGCTACAGTTGGTTACATTTGAGCATGCTGACCGTAACAATGCCATGTTAAATATTTTCCTTTTAATTAAGTTAATAGTTGAGCTCTGAGGATGCGTATTGGTTTTCACTTCATTAATTTTATTGTTAAATGGAAAATAAGATAAAGAAACAGATTAGCAGAGCAGCATTACAGAAGAGCCCCCCCCCCCAAGTTAGCCTGAACCACCACCACAATACTCGTGGGTTCAGACCCATCAGTTTTTAGGGCTAAGCAGGCTGTGTGTGCAGAAGCCCTGACCTCAGGATTGCTCAGCACCCACACTCCAAGCACAGCTCATAGGACTGACCAGCATTTACCCAGTCTGACAGCCATGCTAGCTGGTCTCCACACAATACAGGTTAAGCTTCTGCATAGATACAGGTAAACCATTTTTTTTAAACAGCAGAAGGGCAATTCTGCAAGTTCCCTTTCTGTTGACTGCTGGAGTGTTAACTAAATATTCTTCCCACATGATAAAGGGAAAACCTATAGATGCCACAATAACTTAGGCAGCACAATGACCAACACTGCTTACTGAAGTTCAACCAGATTGCAACATTATACAACATTGTCATCATATAACATAATACTACAGTTTCAAGGGAATTACTTAGATTTGAATTAGAAACTAAAGTTACTAGTGCTATACAGAGACTTCTGTAATAGGAAAATCTCAAAAAATTTAAAATACTTCAACCTAGGAAAGTTAAATGTGTGAAAGAAAGCAAGAGATACAAAATAATGTGCAAAACTGAGAAGTTCTGCACTTTGATTATTTTTTCTGATTAACAGACAACTAATGAAACTAGGTTATCCATTTACTTCCTTTTTTTAACCCAACACTTATTCATAATCTAGGCACATACTTGCTACAAAATATTATTGAGACCACTACATTAGGAGATACTATTCATACAAACTAAAGTTTGTAATGATGTTATTTTTCTTTTGAAGAAACCAAGAATAAAGACTCTTGTGTTCCAGTGTATAACATGAACTGATAGTGCCTAGAGAGAAACTTTTGCAAGAGTCCAAACAGGGAGCTGCTTCCTCTTCTTGCGTTGGCTTTGCTCAGTAAAAGTTACCAGCCTAGAAATTACCTTCTGGAATAGATTGATAACACTTCTGTGTTCAAAATTATCATTCTGAATATAGGAACTATTTTAAAAAGTTTTCGTCATGGATTTGGGTCCTGTTTTTATAAGAAGTAAATGCTTAACCTTATTTTTCAAAATTAGGACCACTCATCTCAACTAATATGTGCTGAAAACCAGCTTCTTTAACCTTCATAGTTTAGTCCTAGAGAAAAGTATTAAACACTAAGACAAGTAATAGCTTTCCTCATGCTCTCTTTTTGAAAGCATATCATTATTCTTGCTCACAGGATTTATTACAGCAGAAAAGGAGATTCTCATTGGATCCATTCTGAAAACACCAGTAGCACATCACTGTTCACCAGGTAAAGAGGGACAGCTGGCAGAGCATTTAGTCCAGTGACTGCAAAACAGCAAGCCATTTGTTTTTGTGAAGGAAGTCATGGTTTAATAAATCAATTGGAAAGCTTCAGGTCAGAAGATCTTAAGCCTGCTCCTTATGCTGGAAGGGACTTGCTGTGTAACTTGCAAGAAGCATAATAGCATTTTTGCCCCAATTTCCTTCTCTTTCAAATGAGAATAACAGCATTTTAATTAAGTGGGTGTGGATTGCTCAGAGATCCCAGAATCAGTTAAGTCTAGATACATGCAAACTTCACCTAAGAATCGTCTGACCTCTTACTGAAATATTTACATATTTGTTTGCAGGCTGAACAGTTCCTGATAACAGAGTAGCTTGTTTCACTGCTCGGTCCACCCCTTCTGACTGCAGCTGTTCTCAGGGGACACATGTAATCATCACATTTGTCACGATGGCAATGGTGATAATGATACCGTGTGCACTAATGAAAGGCAAGTACATATTTCACTTTCTGTCAGGGTTTGGTGCTTGGGCAGCACTGCCTGCCAGCTGTCTCTATCCACACACAACCTGTAATTTAGTTAACAAAATGAGCCATTTCAGAGATCAGTCATTATTCTGCCTGTCTTTACCCATTTACTGTTGCTACCAGTGATAAACATAGTAGGTCTCACAGACAAGGCCTTTACTGCTGGAAAAGATGGAAAAATAATCAGAAAAAATAGGACTCTTGCCCAATCTGATCTGACAAGTCAGATCTTTTTACCATAATGCTGGAACTTCTGCTTCTTCTCATATCTAAAGTTAAGCAAAAGTATCTTGCGCATACAATTTATTCTCAAGTTTGCGCCTTCACTTCCAGCTTCTTTGATACTTTACAGATCTTTGTGTGGTATCTATGGTCTGACCAGAAAGTCTCACTAAAAAGCTCTTCCTGCTTTATATCCATCATTTATTTTCAAATCCAAATGGATGCTATGGTTCAGTCAGTTTCCTAGCCAGATGAACTTTTAGGGGCCAAACAGCTTCAGTGGCCATAAAGAAAGAATGTTTGTCACTACTGATGTTTCCCCTCCCACATACTAGAAGGTCGAGGAAGGAATTCAGAATCTTTCATTCAGTTAACTTTTCCTGCTGTTGATGGTATACCCAGACCCCTTTCTTAATCAGTAGTGCAAACACTATTCACAATTCAATATTAGTCAAGTGCAGAGTGAAATTCTACCCATAAATCATTCCACATCGTGGTCTACAACTTCAAGTTCTCACTCATTTTTCCCTCAGTATTTGGTTAACGTTTGGTACTGCATACTCCCTCAATTCAATTTCCATTTATTCCACTCTTGTGTCTCCATCAACAAAAGAGACTCCGTCTCTTTGAGAAGTGCAAGGTTTTGCACAAGAAGTAAGTGGGAAGGAAGATCAGGTTTAGCCTTGAGGGCTTCAGAACACTGGCAGAAGAGCCCTAATTCATTTTTTGAGAAGCCACTCAAGTCTCCCACTGTCACTGCTGATGAAGGGCATATACATTCTACACTCTCAGAACGCAATCAACCTAGGTTCTAATGACTCTCCAGCTGATTTTAAATGTCTAGAGCCATAACCTAATCACAAAGATTTCCACTTTGATCCTGCAAATGGTAGCTTGAAAAAAACCCCTGTAACTATCTTCAGTCTGAACTTCACACAAAGGTACTGCATTAGAGCACAAAATGTGGGAAAGGGATGCTATCCAGACTGGCTTTTCCCTATTTTTACCACAAGAGCAATGACATGCTATCATTTATTAGGAGTGTTGTGCTGTTTACTTTGTAATTAGTTGTGAAGAGCTGCAATAGCTACTGAAAGATACATAAATAGTTAATATATATTATTCACCAAATAAAATACAAACTGGGTGATCCTAAAAACATTTACTTATATACATAATTGTTAAAAGTAAAGTTGATTTGCTGCCAAAATTGTGCTATCATTCATATGTTTTCCTATGATCACTACAGTAGTAGAAGGTAACACATGGATTCCTTTGGTATCCCTTTAAGCAAATCTTACTTCATTGTCAGGCACTGTAACAGAAAAAAATGTCAGAGGCTATTAAAATATGATAATACAAATCAAATATTCTATAACCAATTAAATGTACTAAGACTCTCTGGATCTACAAAGATATAACAAAACACCAGATAAAAGAAAACAGGTGTCAGACAGAATTTGAAAGGGCCTTTTCAACAAGCACTTTCCCAAAAAAAAAACCCTATAAAAATCATTACAGGATAAAAAGTGCTGTAAAGAATTAAAAACTTATAAAAACACGGCAAACAGAAAGTAGGATCCAAATTCTGTTGTGTTGGGTTTTTTTTTTTTGTTTAGTTTGGGGTTTTTTTTGTGGTTTTGTTTGTTTGTTTATTTGTTGGGGTTTTTTTCCCCAATATGACAAAGAAAACAATGTAGGCACTCTGCTTAAGAAACCTCATCTCACATAAGTGTCAATGCTGTGGAAAAGGAGGTAAACAAAAGCCACAAAACTACAGCTGGCACAAACATATTTATTGCTTAGTAGAAGCTCTACAAAAATGGTCTACAAAAGGGAAAATTAAATTTACTGTTGACAGATGCAAAAAAATGAGTGCTGAAAATAACTAATAGCTACATATATACCGACAAGTTCCAAACTAACTGGAAGCACCGAGAAAAAGGTTCCTTTTTAAGATGTGTGCATTTTAACCTGCCAAAGTCTAAACATGAGATACATCATGGGACAAAGATCCTAAATGAGTGACACTGCAAAACCACTCAAGCTGCAAACTTGAAATACTTGGGAATTCATTATGAATTACTCTTCCTCCGCCCTGCCCCACCCCGAAATGTCTGCTCAGTTGTTCCCTATTTCTGATGTAGGCAAATTTTGACATTAAAGTTTGCCAGAAACTGAACAGAACATAATTTAATCTGGGACCAAAAAAAGTGAAATCCTTAAAGGAACAGACTTAGAAAAATATTTCCACGAATATGTCTGTATGGGAGGAGGCCACTGTGGCATCATCAATTCTGGATCCTACAACATGTCCAGATGGACCCTGATTAGATGAACCACTGGTCTGAAGAATAATATTCACACCTATGGCACTGCAATGCAATACAGTTTTGCCCTTGATAGTACTTTGTCAAGATGCACGTAGGCAAGGCACATATTCAACCTTCTTTTATTTTTTCATTTGATTACAAAGGAGTCATTGCTGAGACTTTACTCTTAAATTCTCCAGATTGTGACACATCTCTGATAGATGGATGATTCATGTCAAATGAACCAAAGCCAGGCACAGCCTTACATCAGTGCTGGAAAGATGCTCAAAGCACAAGCCAAGTGCATTTCTAAGGGGATCCCATTCCAGGCAAGGCAAAAGAACAGCCTGCTTGGCTTTGTGGGTGTTGCAAACAATGGAGGGAGTATTCATGTTGTATTGTTTTGTAAGAACTTGGGTAGCAGAGAATATGATCCAAAAGAGGGTTGGAACACACAGAGGAACAAAAACTTCTGGAAATTTGGCAGTATATCCATGGGTTAACTATGCAAGGTGTAAGAAACAGAAAAAGTATTTAAGGAACGAAAGCTACAAAAAATTACTCCTCCCTCAACCCTGAGAGCTCCCTACTGACATAATTAGACTAAAAAACAAACCACACAGACAGGGCAGCAAACTCACTTTGGGATATGATGTACTTTAAGTAGACATGGGGCTGCTAAGAACTAAGGCAGATGAGAGAAAGGCAAAGTGGTTCCTGTTTTTACCTTACCTTGCCCTCATTTCAAGCAGTTGTACTTGTGCAAATCTCATGAGGTTTAAAATTTATTCCTTACTGGAACAGGACCATTACATTTCTATCTGTCCCTGCTGGGATAAAAATAAGGTCAATGTGTCACAAGCAAGATGATCTCAGTGTGCAAAAAGGAAGAATATTACTAACAGGAAATCACTGAGCCAGACATATCCCTCTTGGTCCTGCACACCATGAGAAGATTTAAAATTCAGAGATAAGAAAGAACAAATAAAAAGAAAAGGAAAGAATAAATCAAATAATAAGCACCCTTTCTTCACAGCAGTACACATCTTGAGGTTCTTATTAACACATCTAAGAGATAGGGGAATGGCAAGGGGAGAGGATAAATACACCACGTAAGTGTCCCTAATCTAATGTCTATATCTACATTCTCCATACATAACCCACACCTATTTAAAATGATCATGTGTTTGGTTGTACTCTACTGATTTATGTTCTCATCTGCTGAATGTACTAATTTAACTACTTGCACAGTTGAAATTAAAAACAACCTGGTCAACCTGGTAAAATTACGAAATGAAAAACTAACCTTGGAAGACAGTATGTATGTGTATGAGCTTAGCAAAGTGGGTAAGAAAGAAAGAGGACATTTTGACATATATCTACATCGAAAAGAGAAGAAAAAAAAAAAGACTAATAGCAGGTGCAACCACCTTGTCTTCTCTTGCCCTGCCTCCAAACCTTCATCCAAATAACTTGATAATTAAGTACCAGGAGAAGAGATTTCACATTTCCTTGAGATCAACCTGACAGTTTACCAGCTGTTTCTGTACTCTTCTTCCCACAATGGCATGAGTAATCCAAAAAGTGTTCTCACTTTCTCTACTAGCAGCATGGTTACCTGCTGTTCACTTCTCCTAGTCTATTGCCAGAGCAGCAAAGTACTGTCTCTTTTATATCCCACTCATTTTGCAAACCATAGGGTTTAATATCATGTAAGAGCAACCATTACCTCTATTTCATCCTAGAAGTTCTCATGCTGGGAAAACAGCTTCCCATCTCTTATCTCTAATATCACTGCCCCAAAGATACATTGGTCAATTTTTGGTGCTATTCCAGTGCCTTGGCCTGAAAAAGAAATTTAAGGGCCAATATGTATTTCAGCTGCCTCCTTAAACAGTAAAAGAGCAAAAGTACAAGTATTGAAATGGAAAACATAGTTTGGAGAAAGGTTCTTATCTCTTACAGGCACCTATTAGTGTCTAAGAATGAAAGACTAGTGCTACAGACATTGAGGAGCTCTAAGTGATACTCTTAAAATAGAAAAATCTTAGAAAAAAAAATACTATAATAAAATCACTACCTAGAACTTGAGCCAATCCTTGAAGATACGTGTAACTTATCCTCAGTTGCATTGCATCACCTGAAGCCTGGAAGTCTGAGAAAAGTACATTTAGCATCACAATCAATAGCTGGAAAGAAGCTTAAAAAACAAGCATGCCCCAAATTCTCTGGTGTATCTTGTCGGCTAACACCTGCCATGCCCCATTATATCAGCTTGAGAAAGTTTAAGACTTCAGGATGTGTGCAGTCCTGCCCAACAGAAATATCACCCTTTTCTTTCTTTTTTTTTTTTTTTTTTAAGGATATTTTCTCCTGTTGCCTGTGCCATTCACTGTTTTTTGAATAATTGTGTCTGTGTAGGTAAAAGGTCTGTGGAATTTGTTTGCCCTTCTGGCAAACCATGCAAGCACATCCTAAAATGGAGAGCCAGACTTGCATTGCATTTGCCAGTGCCATACAACTGGCCTTTTTGAAATGATTCAAAACCAGAAACGGAGTACAGGAGGCTGACAGTGCTTGCCAAATGGCATCTCCTGTCATATGCACACACTAGTCTGGATAGCCACTTGAGTGCAGAAGTAAAAAGCTATTAGCATTGGGATAGAAACAGGCATCCAATTTCCCCACCCACACAGATGGAGGAAAATAGAACACCTCACTGGTAATGGTTTTCATAAAGAAAGGGATACAAAACAGGAAACAAAAGAGGACAGACTCCAACACCACTTTTTTTTTGTTTGTTTGTTTTTTTTTTTCCCAACAGGTTCTTTGTTTCCCCCCTCTCTCATCCAGTGTCTAATCCACAAAGGAATCTAAATCTCATCTTAAAAACACACATCTGTTTCGGGATGCACTCTACAGACAATGCAGTGTGAACAGAGGAAAGCACTGCAGTTGAAGAAAAGGGCTCATTCTCTATAATAATACCTCTCATACCAAATAAATAGAGACAAAACATAGAAAAGAAAGAAGGCTCAGGATTCAAAATTTGAGGGAAAGGTATTCCAAAATTTCTTCAAGCTTTTGCCTCCCTTTCTGGAGTTCCCTCGAAATAAGGTAATAAACAAAATCAACACTAATAACATTGGTACTGCTAATAGTAATAATTATACTGGGACAGAGCAAGAAGAAATCATCAGGAAAGTGGCCTTGACATGCTCAGTGACAGGGCAGCAGTCATAGCATAACAGAAGTGTTACAAGTGAGCAACACAACGGAATGCAGGATGGGTAACGCTTGGTTTCTCTTCAAATAGGACTTGGTTAGTGGTAGGTCAGACAGAGAAAAGATACTGATGTAAAAGACAAGGAAACAAAAGCCAGAGACCAAGTCTCAGAAAGACGGAAGCAGCAGACGAGAAATGGATTAAATCACCAATCAACAGAGATATTCGGAAATTTTCAGTATTTTTGTTCTCCACATAAGTTTTTTGAAAAAACAGTTACAGAATAACACGCTGAAGTTCCAGCAAAATCTATATTGTAGTACAATCACTATTATTACCACTGTTTAATAAAACTTTCTGTTCTGTACACACACAACATTAACACCACCACAAAGGATTCTGACACACTTTGAAACCTGGACATGGCACAATGATTATCAAATATATGAAGGCACAAATGAAATTTGCAATAAAACATGTTTAAGCAATTTGAGCCTGAGAATTAATCTGCCAATGTGAAGTCAGTCCACTCAAAAAACTATTAACTTGGGAAAAATGCCATAATGCGAAAGTACAGGTTTAAATTTTAGGTGCCAAGTGATTACAACCCGATTTGAACTGGGCCAAGGAATCAGGGCTAACACACCTTCTGCTGCAAAAAACACGCAGAGATATTTAAAGAGTGTAAGCACAGTTGGAATCTCATTTTTACCATCTGTCTTAAATATTCAATAATGATTCCTCCCAACACCATTTTGAAGTTCCATTTTTGTGTCAGCTCTGATAGCAAGACAATGTTTTAGCCTACAGCCTCTAAAATGGTCTTTACTGTAGCTCCCTTCCCACTTAGCATAGCTTTTTGGATTAAACAAGATTACAGCCAAAACCAAATACAGCATCCAGTATTTACAATGAAAATGAACATGAAACTCACATTTATTTGTTGGGTTTGGTTTTGGTTTGTGTGTTTGTTTTTATCAAGATTTGCTACAAGAAAGTTGAAGTCAGCATTTCACAATCAGGTTCATGCAAAGAAACCCAGTAAGCAGCGGAAGAATCATAGGTGAAAACAATGCTAATATGGTTGACAGCAATGCTTTCTCCACCCAGTCTCCAGAAAGCTTATTTCACTTGGGTAGACAGCTCATTACAGCAACTCTGTTCATAGAGTCAGGACCACTACATATCAGAGGACAGCCAAGTCAAATTTTAAGAGTCGTACTTCTTGAGAATGTGTCTTTTGTGACAATATCCCTTTGTAAAACTCTGATTTCAAGCAACAGGCTCCGTGATTTGCAGAGCTGATGGTTCCAACAAGGTGTGTGCTCTTTCTGCAATTTTCTTATGACATTTGACTTCAGCATAGATTAAATTCTCCACAGCTTTAGCCAAGTGTAAATTTTATAATTTTTGAAATAAAGGAAACTTCTTTCATCTTCCCAAGTATAGTAACTTGAAAATTGAGAACATACTGGGAGTATGGAGATGACATCTAACTGATACTTGAATTATTACATTTTGGAGGTTGCTGTTGAATGAAATTTCAACCCACTTTCATATAAACTGTTAATATTGATGTTAAATCATCCATCTCCTTAAATGGTTCCAAAAAACATAAAAGTTATCACTGTGTGTGGGAATAAATCCTGTATGGGAGAGATGGTGAGTACCAAAACCTCACACCATGAATTGTAAATACCATACTCACAGTATGTAAGCATGACTCATTGTTCTATCTGTACAGATGAATTGCATTGCTACCAAAATGAGAGGGAATGTTACTATCCTTAAAAGCACATAGCAACGTCAAACATCACTTTGAAACAGAAAATGTTTTCTAAAGCAATGTAGAACTCAATTATAACATAATCTGACCCGTGTCAGGACGGTACATTTTTCCCAGTGTTCTTGACTTCCCAGCAATGTACTTGCATTTGCTTCAGGAATTGCATATGTGAGCACACAGCAATATTAACTCTCCTTAGCTTTTGAAAGCTACCATGATCACAGACAGGCATGTCTACTGTCTACAGCTGCACATAGGCTTCAGTGCAATATGGAAGAGACACACAATAGAGCACATCAGCAGTACACCGCTTTGAACAATGCGCTGTCTACAGCTGGACAGGTTCTTCATATGGGGTTTCTCTCCCAGCCTTAGCCACTCAGATTCAGACATCTATTCAAAGTTTCCTAGAATATTCCCATACTCAGTAGTGAGTAGGAGCACTTTCACAGTAAGAGTCAACCCATTTATCTCAATGGCATGATCTATGCACTGGAAGCACCTATCTCTCTTTACTGGCTATAAACAGAACCCAGAAAACAACACTAGGCTAAAAATGCAAGATAGCTAAGAATATGTAAGCTGAAACTCACATCACAACTAAATTGCTTTGCTTTCCATAGCTCTTTTCCATTGTTATCCTCTAACAATACCAAAGAAGTATTAAAATCCAGCAGGTCTTTTGATCCACTGTTTTTTAAGGAAGATGCATTATCTCAATATACCTACCTCTGCCATCCTTTGCTATCACATAATCACAGAATCAACTAGGTTGGAAAAGTCCTCAGAGACGAGTGAGTCCAAACTTTGACCTAACACCACCTTGTCAACTAGACCACGGCACTAAGTGCCTCATCCAGTCTCTCCTTAAATACTTCCAGGGACAGTGACTCCACCACCTCCCTGGGCAGTCCATTCCAATGCCCAATCACTCTGTAATGAACTTGTTCTTAATGTCTAACCTAAACATCCCCTGGTGCAGCTTAAGCTCGTGCCCTCTTGTCCTATTGCTAGTTACCTGGGAGAAGAGGCAGACCCCCACCTGGCTACAACCTCCTTTCAGGTAGCTGTGGAGAATGATAAAGTCTCCCCTGAGCCTACTCCTACCCAGGCTAAACAACTCCTCAGATGCTCCTCACAGGACTTGTGCTCCAATCCCTTCACCAGCCTCGTTGCCCTTCTTTGGACATACTCCAGCACCTTAATACCTTCCTGAATTGAGGGACCCAGACCTGGACGCAGGACTCAAGGTGTGGCCTCCCCAGTGCTGAGTACAGGGGAAGAATCACTTCCCTGGTCCTGCTGGCCACACTATTCCTGATCCAGGCCAGGATGCCATTGGCTTTCTTGGCCACCTGGGCACACTGCTGGCTCATGTTCAGCTTCCTGTCAATCAGAACCCCCACGTCTCTTTCTGGCTGCTGTCCAGCCACTCTGTCCCCAGCCTGGAGTGCTGCATGGGGTTGTTGTGGCCAAAGTGCAGGACCTGGCACTTGGCCTTGTTGAACCCCATACTCTTGAATTCGGCCCATCTATCCAACCTGTGTATGCTGCCTATCTATCCTGCAGAGCTCTCCTACCCTCCAGTAGGTTGCTTATTGACCTCAGGTGGCTCAAGCCACACACTTCCAAGCAATTATTTTAAATACATATACTTGCCTCTACTTTTTTCATAACCATCTCAAATATAGAAGCATTTTAGTTTTTAAAAATAAATTATCATGCCAATAACACTCAAAAGAAGATCCACAGACTAAATATGCTGGATGCTACAAAGACCCCATTGAAACGACAGTACTCTGAACACAAGAAAGTTTGTTAAGACATAGGTGTTGTCACCAAATATACCACAGCCTTGTTTTCTTCTAGCAAAGAAGTCTTTAAATCTGTCGTGTGACACCTCCATCCTCCATACACAGGCAGCATGTCAGCTGCCCATCTTGTCTTAATCAAAGCCCTGGGACAGAAAGATAATAACATTACGTAGTATTATTACTGGAATACTTCCCTGTGTTTATTTTTTTAAATCCTGGTTTTTCATGTACTGCATTCTCATTAGATTTTGATGCAGTCAGCATCAAGTTCTAAATAGCAATAGTAAACCTCATGAATCATTTTGGTAAAATCTTCCTTGAAGTGACTTTGAAAAGGCAAGATAACTTTTGCTAACTTTATCATTCTGTCTTTGAAAACTGGAACCACCACTTAACTACCTTGTCCCTCTCTTGTAAATGGCAACACACAACTAACTTTCTACCTCTTGCAGTTTGAAACTTCAAAAAATCACCTTCCTAATATGTGCTTCTAATTAAATTTCAGTCCCTAACCACAGCTGCTGTGATTCATGCATACTCTGCAAGGTTCAGTGTTAATTAATGAGGGCTCTTTAAATTCTCTGAGCAAGGGTGTGGGAGAAAAACAGGGTGTATGCAAGACATGAGGATTTCTCACAGTTGGTTGTGGGGTGTTATGATGCCCCTCTGGGAGGTAGCTCAATTACAGTATGCATCCAAACAAGAATGAAAAGGAGGTGGAGAACTGGGAACAAAAACCCACACAGTGCATTATTCATAAGCAAATATATAATTATGCAGTCTCATGAATTAGGGATCTACACTTTTAAAGAAAGACAAAAAAAACATGTCAGAATACTGCTTTGTGGTGTACTGGTTTAATATCCCCTTCTTCCTAAGAAAATTTAGAGGAAAAGTGGGACATAGACAACAGATCCCTGGGGCATCTAGGCAATGCAGGGACAATTTCTGACAGGTACAAGCTAAAGTATTAATATGTTTCATGAAGTGTGGATTTCTACAATCCTTTTTGGGATTGCAAATGAAGGCACCCAGCAGCTCAGCATCTCTACAGTTAAGGAATTTCAAGGTGAGATTCAAGACCTTTGCACAATAAGCAAAGCAGTCGGTCTGGCTTACGTGCATGTAAGTTCATAAATGATCACAATTATTATCACGCCTTTGTCTTATGCACAGGGCAGGCTGTTCGAGACACCACAACTCCGTCTTCAGCTAAATGGCTGCCAGCCTAGAACACACCTACTTCTCACAGATTGTACAGAATATTGACCTGAGGAGGCTATAATTGGTTAAATACAAGGATGAGCATTTGACCTTTTTGACATTTGTTTTTCAGTATTTTTTAATGTAATTGCAGTATCTTGCATCTCCAAAACATCTTTCATCCTTTATGTAGATTCTCAGCAATGCAGCACAGAAACTATAATAGGCCAGTGTCAGGATCTGGAATTAAGTAGCCGATAGCTAAATGAAACCTCAGAGGGGAGGTTTAGAACAGAGTTTAAATTAATGAGGAGGGATTTGGCCTTAGCTTTCACAGTGCTGCCTCTTACAAAATATTCTTTGGTATATTTAACAGTTCTGAGTAGTCTTCATCTTATCAAACTATTGTTACTACAGGTGCACCAAAAACTACAATCTCACAGGTGATCAGCATTATGCTTGCACTTGGGGTGGAATCATGTCCTTTCCCTCTCTTTCAGACTAAAGCTTGCAGTAAAGACATAGCAAGCCTTCCCAGAATCAATTTCATGTTTGGTCCTCTGAGGACTTTACTAGACAATAACCACAAAGCCTTTCAAAACACATTATATTTTTGCTATTGGTAGAAATTCAGTGGAGGATAAAAGAAAAAAAAACCGAGATTTTTAAAGAAACAAGGGAAAAAAATTATTCAATATCTATCCCCAACCTAGTGCTTACTGTTCCCTTGTTGCTGGTTTGGAAACCTCAACTGAGATACTCACTTATTATTTTTAATAAGTCAGTACCAGATAACTTGATCATTACTTTTTCAATCCAAGGGCTGGTTCTGCCTCTGCAGTGCTAGTCTGAGCTAGGTAGTCCCTTTGCAGGGGGCACACTGCAGCTACTCACAGCATAAAACAAAGACACGCAAGAACTCTGAAAGCAAAGCTGGCATGTTGTCACAGTCTAAGCAAAACTTATTCCCTGCCTGGATCTAGATCTGAGTCAATCTCAGGAGGAATCTTAGACAAACCTCTTCAAAATTTTCCAGAGGGAGACGTGACTGCTCCATAAATAAATCCCTGGTTTTCCAGTGGAAACTCTTTCAGCCCTGGGTTCTCAGCTCTGGTTAACTACTTTTGGATTTTAACACTTGGGTCATACCTAATAAATACAGAAACTGCAGATATACTGCCACTGGAGCCCTTTTTACTATTATGGATGGCAGGTTGAAGCCAGCATGGCGTAAGGACTTATGCAAGACCAGCACATTGTCGTCTTCTGCATATTTCTCTGTCTCCAGCAGGTAACAGCTAACACTAATTCCTTCTCAGGTAATTTCGCCATTGGCAAGGCCTCTACTTCCCCAGAAGCAATTATAAACTGGCTACTCTCTTGTTTCCTTAAGATACAAATGTTTTTTTGATACTTAGAGCCCAAAAGATGGGAGAAAAAGCTTTCACTTCTTTTCCCCAGTTTACTCAGACAAAAAGTTCCCTCAGTCTGACCTCCTGGGAGAGCAGGAGTTTTCTTTCCTTTAGACTAAAGAATGAGCCCCAAAACCACATTAAGAATAGTGATGCGTAGAATTGCAGGTATACACTTGCAATACCTAAATATTACAGCAAGATACACCTTTTTAGCTGAAGCAGAGGAGGCCTGGTTTTGCAGAACCAACTAGAAAGGCTCCAGTCCAATTCAGCCCTGTAATCTCACTTGCGAGACTTATCATGAAAATGTTCTCATGGTCTGATTTATCCCAGACTATACTCTTTTTACAAGATGGGGCTGCTACCCTCTGTAATTGTTCTCTAAATCCTTAGCTGCTATTTTAATTGGATTGTAATTTGAATGCTTCTTACTACCAGTCTCTACATCCTCTGCCTTTTTTCCCCACTACTTTTCCACCATCTTTCCAGCACTCATTAATTTTTTTTACTGAAAGGATAATCTTTTAACCAACTCATTTATTTTAGAGCTACAAGGATTCTGGAAAGATGACAGTTATGCAAAGACAAAACCAAATTCAAAGCACTAGAGAGCACACATGCAGGTTTTTTCATGCTAAGTTCAAGCTTTTGCTTCATCTTCATGGCACTGATTCTCTAAAATACTCTTGGGTGTAGGCAGTTCAGATAAAACAACAGAGAAAATTATTTGTGGCTTCATCTATGTCAGTTTTGGTTTTCTATGCAAAGGCAAAAAAATTTTGCCATTCATAGCACATAGGAGGGAGTTTTCTCACAAGCAATTCTGAGAACATACAATGATGGAAGCAGCATAACCTCTTGTAGCACTCACACAGAGTACTACTACTACCTGCTGCAGAAAATTATGCAACAGATTTGAGGTCTGTCATAAAATGTTAAAATCTTTGGCTGGAGGCGGAGATAGCTGCTCTACTATGAATTGCAAAGTACCTATTCTGTCACTTCCTTTAGGGCCACTAATACAGTAATTTCAGTGCTAGAATTTATTTCAAATAAGTTGAAAGCCCATTTAGAATAAACAATGGCACCCACAGAGTATATATCTTTGCATTTGTATGTGCTTGTCCACAGCACTCAACAGACAACCCAAGATTGTCCTTCCACATCCCTTTGGTGTCACACAATTTTTTTCAACACAGAGGGAAAGTAACATCAATTTTGGTAGTGCATTTCTTCTGAGGCAATCAAGCTGCTGAACAGAGAAACCCTCAGGATACAGCCCCCAGGCAAACACTCTTATTATCCTTCAAGACAAATACAACAAAAAGCTGACAACTCTCTATATAATGCAGTTTTTTCCACCTTTAAAGACATGTTAGAGTATCCTACGCCACATTTCATAATGAGTTTGTGTTTGTTTCTGGAATACTGTCCTCATAATTTTTACATTTTGGAGAGAGGTTTGTAGAAACAATATAAAACTACCAAAGGAACAGAACAGTTGGCTTCCCAACCCAAATCAGTATCAACACTACCTTTTTCAGATCATAAGGCTTAGAAGATCTTTATGTCAAAGTGGCATTAGGATTTAACAAATCAAAACCTTCTTCCTAAATCTGAAAATGAACCCAGCCATACTACCATATGTGAAGACATTAAAAGCAGAAGGAGGGTAAACTCTTCTTACCTCTAGTCTTAATGATATTTTAATGGTGCAGAATTCAGTGGAATTATGGCTTTATCCCATTACCTGTTTTTTTTTGCTGTCAAAATGTAATGATTTGTAGTTTTCTGAAACCACCACTTTTAGAACACCAAACAAATGTACACACAAGAAATGTAAGAGCATAATAACTAACTTATCAGTAAGTTTTAGTTCTGTAATCAACATTTCATAAAGATAATAGCACACCACCTTCAGTACAACACCATTTAAGACTGAATATTACGCATTTATAATATTTAGACATAAGACCCTGCAAAGCTTTGCAATGCATCTTCTGTAGCTACTGATGATTACAATTATAATCACAAGTTTTCCTCTCTGAGTTTCAAAGGCAAAATATGCCAAAGTTATCTTTGTTTTCTCATTAGAACACTGGTCCATAAACATTTAAAATAATTTGCTTCTTGTGAGCCAGACTTAGAAATACATTTATACATACACACATAGGCATATATATATATAGATAGATAGATAGAGAGGTACAGATTATATATTCATATATATATATATACACACAGACTGTGGGGTGTGTGACTGATATATGTATTTATTTACACTGCCATTCTCCAGCCTTTAGACCATGCATACAATCCTCTATAGGCTGAAAAACACTGGGTTTACATTCCAATCTCAGCTGTTTCTCCTATGTTTCCATAACTTTAAATAGGTCAAATTATGCTGATAAATGAGCAGTTCAAAATCCTCTCACTTATTACTCAGGCCCCTAATATCTATGTACAGGTTGTTAAAGAATAAATGCCTTTCAGAGTCTTTGTTGAGAACAAAATTAGTCAAAGCAATAACTAGATTTTGGCTAAAATTAAAGTTCATGTGCTTTACTGAAAGCTTTGCAAATCTTACAAACTCCTTACTCCTCACTCTTTATAAATAAGACCATTATTCCACCACAATAAACCTTTTTCAGAACTGTTTCATTCACAAGTCAGAAAAATTCTGAGAAAAATTATCTGAGCTTTTTCCCCCTCAGCTTCTCAGTTTCTTTTGTATAGTCCAAAGAGAGTCCAAAGAGTTATACCATGAAACAGTATTGTAACACAGAATTTCATAGGCAGTGACCTCTTGCCCAGCGATACCTGGAAAGGAACACAAAAGTCACATTTTGCCTCTCACTTTCTGGAAAACAATGCACTCTTCTATGGTCTGTCAGGCAGCTAAAGAACATATTTTCCATACAGTTACCTGAAACTATGGAATGTTTCTCTATTGACTTTTTGGAGATCCCTTCACAAGCCAGTTTATCTTTCAAAGTGGACTGGAGATCCGTGCACAGGAAAACTTCATAAAAATTTTTGTTCTATTTAGCTGGATCAATTTTTAAATGTTGTACAGTAGTCACCTTGAGAATATAATGGAGAATCACCTTTGATTCTATCAAATCTTCATCATCTTCTTCAGTCCTATAGTTAGTGTGCCTTCTTGATCTTCAAACTATCTAAAGTACTGCCTGTTTTATGTTTATCTTGAACTATGAAAAATCTGCTATTGCTCCCATGATCTCTGATTGTTTCACAGTATTTTCCATTTCTGTCAAATATCAAATAGAAATATTGTCACCTCAGATATAAGCCATGTTCTCTGCCTAGAGATATAGATTTCTCCTATATAGTGTACCGGGAATCTTGCAGGTGTTGCATTTGGGGAGTTAGTGATCTTGACCACAATACATCTGCTCTGATGGACCTTGTACTTGGGGCTTGAGAAGCCCATAGAGCAGCAGTAGCAGCCACTGCATGGGAATGTGCTGGAGTGCTCTATGCCCGCCTATGCTGGTGGGTGATATGACAGAGATAACCTCCGAACCTGTCAGAAGAAGATGCATGATTCTGTTTACTACACCAAATACAAGCACTACAGAACAGAAGAGAGAGAGGAAACTCTCCACAGACAGGAACTGGGCAAGGTGCTGTGGGAAAATACATCTGAGCTCCATGCAGTGCTGCACAAAAAAAGGGTTCCCAGGAGCTGAAGGAATGCTACATTTGCTCACTATCTTATATTCTTCTCTTTATCTTATTAAAATGGCTGTTTTATTAAGCCATTTGCCTTGCTTTTTTGTTGAGATCCAGGAAAAGCTCTGTTTCTCCAGTATTTTGGCCCCCTTCCTCCTGGAGAACACTAAGCCTATCCAAGAGGCCCAAAACCTTGCTGGAGTAAAACACATACTTTAGTGAGTGGTTTTATCTTCACACGCAAGTGAAGGTAAGGACAACAAATACTCCTCTGCAAGATTCTATTTGTACCTCTTACTAAGAGAATACTTCATTGACATGACAAATACTGAGAAATATGGGTCAGGAAAACACACCATTAGTCAATAAGCATTGGAATGATTGATCTAAGTTGAAAGCTTTGCAGTATCAATTGGCATTTATTTCACAGTTATGTTGTCATCTGCTACTGTTCAGGCAGGAGTTCTTAGGCTGTGTCTGGAAATATAAATGCTACTGCCAGTATGTCAGAGAGCCCTGTGTCACACATGGGGTGTCCTGGAGGAAGAGTGGGTGCTCCATGGTTCGGAGGGGTTCAAAGTTATACACTTACTTGTTCATTCACTTTCAGCATATTTTGAGATAGCGCAGTTTACATGCAACTGGTTAAGTGGATTTATGGATTGTATTATCTAGTTTTAACTGAACTAACCCTCACGAAATGGACAACTGCTTTAAAAACATTCCAGCAAAGAAACCACAGACTAAGAAGACTGATGATGTGCGCACAAGTGAATGACAGGAAAATGGTGGAGCCAACTCTTCTACTCCTCGTGCAAACTTTTCATTGGTCATATAATGAGGTAAAACCAGGGGCAATCTAACCTGAACTGACAAGAACTAGGTCAAAAAATTTTGAAAGTATCAAGACTATTTGAAATACGGATTTTCATTCATGGTCTTAACAATGAACCTTGCCCTAAACATACACTGTCCCTTGAGATATTAACTCAGGATAGTATGAAGCCTCCACAATTCATGTAAGAACTAAGCATCCAGAACATGAATACAAACCTCTTTCACTGGTTTAAACTCATGCAATATTCCAACCAGCACTTTACAAGACTTAATGATAAATGCTTAGTAGTAAGAGGTTTCTTACTGAAAAGAAAAAGAAAAAAGCCACACAGCACTGGTGAAATGCTTGCTTCTCCTGCATGGTAAAAATGGCTGCAAAAGTGCACAGAAAACAAGATGGCAACAAACTAAAATGCATTCCTTTGTCAGCAAATACTGTTGGAAAAAGCATAGGAAACATTGCTGAAGATTCTAAAAAACAAATATTCAAACAAATTATGTCATGTGGGAGGTTTGCTTTGCAGCTGGATGAAAGTAGAGCTGTTTTTAACATGTCTCAGGTAAGTGTTTGCTAGATTCTGTTTCAATAATGAAATACAGGAAGAATTGGCTTTTTGTTTGTTTGTTTGTTTCTGAGCCACTAAAGGAAAGATATACCAGATGACATATATATTTTCAATACTAAATTACTCCTTTAAGAAAATTAATGTTTTATGGGAAAACTCTGCATGTGTAATCACTCATGGGGCAAGTGTTTTGACTGAAATTAAAAAAAAAAAAACAAAACCACACAAAAGGTAAGGTTGCAGATATAGCATCACACATGAAACTTGTTCACCACATCACTCATAGGCAAGCTACTGCAGCAAATAAGTTGGATCCAGAAGTTCTCCAAGTGCTACAGGTTGTCATTATTATAGCTATTTTTTAAAAAAACCAAGACTTTAAATCTTTAGATTCTTTGTAAAGAGATGGGGTAGGCATTGACAGTGAAAATATTTTGTACCACACAGAATGTCGCTAACTTGTAGCAAAGTGCTTTCACAGAGCTGTCCAACTTAAGGATGAGTTACATATTTTTCTTTTACAAAATGACAAATGTTCCAAATTTGCTGACCTTTTCTGAGATAACAAATGGCTGTCAGCAGCATGCTACCTACCAAATATCTTATTAAAAAACCAAAAAAAACAAAACAAAAAAAAACCCCACACAATCTGTCCCTTCAAAGACAGGTGATGTTTTAGGAATGAGTACAAAAAGGTTTACTGTTCCATAAATACATAAAATGAAATAATTATTTTAAAATATTGTCATCCTAATCTCATACTTTTTTAATTTATATTTTGTGTACATTTAATAATACACATAATATATTAGTACAATAATACACATATGTAGTAGTACAAGTAGACCTATGAAGAAATAAATAAATATAAATATATTTTGCAAGCTCAAAAAATTTTACCAGTAGAATGTGAGACCAAGAAAGTTTGGAGATCACTACTGTAGTGTAGATAAGTCAGCAGTCAGAGAGTCGCACACAATTCACAGCATGCTATAGGATGAAGAGTAGTTAAAAGAACAAAGAAAATTGCATATAATAATACCAAAACGTAGAAGAACGAGGGAATGGTATGCTGCAAACAGCCTGCATAAAGACACTTCATTGAGCTGGTAGAGCAGCTGGTAGAGAGCCTGTGATAGAGCTGAGGAAGCATGTTTAAACGACAGTGCAGCTTGGTAGAGCAGAGGGAGGACATGCTTTTATGCACTTGGAATCACACATTTATACATCAGCTGTGAAATGCAGCTAAAGCTGTGCTGCTTATGATGAAATCCTGCTGAAGTGCATTTCTATGAATGTCCTATGCTTATATGACACAATGGCTTTATCTTTGCATATAAACATTTCAGCTGCTGAAGGGGAAATAAAAAGAACCTTCTTTCTGAGCAGCTGAAATCATACTTTTAAAGTGTACTATTGCCTCTTTGAGTAGGTACTTGTGAGAGAGCTGAGGAATAATGACTGAGCTTAAAATATTTCCATGTAAACTGTGGAATTTCATCATAAAGTCTATCAATCAAAGTTCCACTTGTCATCCATCCTATGCTTGTAGTAATACTTATTACCAGAGGTGGGAAGCTGACACATTCCTACCTCACAGCTAATCCTTGTTGTAAAGAATAACAACAACCATTTACACACAATTGATTCCATTACCACAATAAATGTACCTTTATTCATGTTGCCCTCAAAGACCTCTCTCTTATTGGACTGAAGGGTCTAAAAGAAATCAAGGACTGAGGATTCTAAGGGAATGGATTAAGGACTGTTTGTAGGAATGATTTTCACAAGTTTTATCTGAATGCACTACCATCTATATAAGGAGGATGGGTGGGGTTTTATTTTAGTTTTCCCCTTTTGTATATTTTTGAATATTTTTGGTTAAACACCAATCTCAGTTACACCACAGCAAATTCTGAATGCAGTACATACTTTGTATGGCAGGAGGTATGAAGCAAAATCCAAAACTGGCCATATATTTTTAAGTTAAGCTTCTCTACATGGCAATAAGATTATTAAACCCAAAGCACACAACATGAAATAGGAATACAGTGAATTCACAGGAAATGCTAGGAAGCTACCATAGTATTACTCTGTTTGAGGTTGCTAAGAGCAACAGAGAGAAAATGTAAGAACTATTGTACTGATGGCAATTTAAATTGAAAATAACAGCCAAACACAGTAATTGAATGGATGAAGCAGTGAGGCACTTCTTTCCTTACTGTCTTCTTTCACCAGCTACCTGCTTGTACGCTCCTTTTCATCTGACTAGGACAGCAGTTTGTCCTTTGGAATTAAAGTTGTTTTCCCTTAGTGGTGAAAAACTTGATAAGAACATCTTTCCTTGATTGTGCTTGTGCTGCCATGACAGTCTGTTACCTTTTTGCTTGTTGAAATCGCAGCTGTAACACTGAATACCTCCAAAATACTGGCAAAAATCCATAGCTCGGGATGGGTGAAACTATTTTCACCTCTTGGTGGTTTCCATTGGGGGTGTTAGTAGTTGTCTTGCTTTGATCCAGCTCCTCAGTTTTATGGTAACACAGTCATGGCTATCTGGGACCTAATGGCTTGCCAGTTTGCAAATTGGCTATTTAGACCCTATGAGTTAAAATATGAGTAACCTTTATATTTGCCTCTTCCTTCCTACTGGAGCTAAAGGATCAATCCCATCAGCAGCAAAGGGTCTACGCCTCACTGAAGTATCATCATTCCCTTCAGAAAGGTGTGGTAGCACCTCTCGCAACGTATCGTGCCCTTCACTATCTTCTAGGTATTTTAGAGACACAGAACTAAGCTAGTCCTGTGACATGTCCTTGGTTTGTTTCTTGTTATTTCTCAAAGCATGGCTTGATAAACAGCAGTACATGTTCTGGAGGCAGAAAGGACTTATGTAGTTACACATGGTCCAATTTTCTCCCTTTTACAAGTGTCCTCCCTTTGGCATTATTTGGTATTGAGTATTCAAAGACCAAAACAATACTAGCTTGCTCAAATTCTATTCCACCTTTTAACAGATCCAACAACAGAGGAGAGGACATTCCACTCTAAAATGAAAATAAAAGCATGATACTGTGCTTGCATCCTTGATTCATTCCTCATGGTTAAATCTACTTCATCTACTCCAAGCAATTTCCTTCAGCATTTGCATTCTTGAGAGAAGTCAAGTGAAAGCTAACAGTCAGTATATTCAGTTTTTTAGTAGACAGAGCTTTCTGAAGGATGACACCCTCACTCTTGGAACAGGAAACAACACAATTCAAATACCATGACAGTGTAGTCGTAGGTAAATCTGACATTAGGTTGACATGAGATAAACTGCATCTATGGCACACATGGTTATCTCACCACTGTATTCCCCTAACTTTTTTCTAACATTTGTGAACACCACAAAAGTTTATCACTTGAATTGTGTGAATTATTTTCTTGTAAATGCCTAACAGTAATTTGAAGTGACTCTAATAGTTAAATTTCTCTGTTCAGTATTCAGCACATTAAAATTTCTGGTTTATGATTTGTTCGTTAATGGCACTATAATAACTCAGCACCTCATCAGCTGCTCTAAACAAGCATTTTTTTTTTTTACTAAATAATAAATAATTCATAAATATTTATAATTAATAAATTAGAGAGCAGAAAGATCAATTGTTGTGTATGCTGTATGAAAAGGACATTCCATTAAGGCATCAACGATGCTGCTGGCTGGAATACTAAAGAAAAGAGAAAAGCTGTGTATTGGCGGAAATGCAATGCATTCAGTCCAGTCTCCTCTCGTATCAAATTCTGCCCCAGTTTTTTACATTATTTATACTGATTTAAACCTATGTTTCTACTTGATCTTGCCAATTTACGTTTCAACTCCACCTCAGTCTAGACTTCTGGCCAACTTGGACACAATGGTTAGCTTTCTTTCAGATCTCTGTGCAAAAGGTTTCTGGACTGTCTATTCAAATGTTAGTATGTCTGCAATGGAGCTCCTCAACTCACTCCTCCAAATATTATCACTATCACTAAAGACTTCATCCTACATTCTTTCCCATAACTCATAGGATTGTAACAATTAGAACAAAGTGTTGCTTCTAATCTCTCTCTGGCTATGCCTGAATTGGGCTGCTTCCTTTTCTATACCCTCCCCTTTGGAATCACTCCCCCAGCTTCCATTTGGACTACTGTTAAAATTTCCTTTTCTGCTCAGTTAATACAACCCATCCACTCCAGTTTCTCCTTTCTTTCTGGAAAAACAAACAAAACAACCCCACAGCCCTGCAAAAGCTTCACTGCTAAGGTTCCTCAGCTTGTCCCATTTATTCTATCTTATACCTAACACTACTACTGCTCTCTTTCATTCCTTCAGTTTTAATGCCATTTTGTACTATTTTATTTATGGTTTTCTCTTAGATATAACTTTGTTTTCTCTGACATCCCCAAAAACAAATAACACAACTAATTACTATTGACAGGAGTCTTGCTAGTAGAAACCAGTCATAAGCTGATTACTTGACCTGCTTAATCTTCATAAGTCTCCTATTCATTATGACAATAAAATGCATTAAATTCTGAATGTACAGAATACTACATAAAGTGCAGGAAAAAGCACGATTCTTATGCCATGGGAGTTCAATTTTACCATTCTGATCCAAAAGGGAAATTATTTGGCTGCAGTTTTTTACTTTACTATCCAGTACCTGAACAGTTTTAGCACATGCAACACTGTAGCTCTTTTCACTCCCCAAACCCTCAGATATTTTGCATGCTGCAGATACAAGAAGCCATCATTGAAATGCCGTCATCTCACGGGTAATATCTGACAGTTTTTCAATAGACTGCAACACAACATGTAGTAATTCAGGGCAAGAAATGAGGAAAATTCCTTTAACTGCATTCAGAGAGATGATGATATTACTTCCAGGCATAGATGCACTGGGATACCAAAAGTAATATCCTTTTATCTTGACAATCAAGTTTTGATGACAACATGCAGGCAAGTAGGTCAGGTGCAGCAGCAGTACCATGTCTGTAGCCTACATTTCCTTTCCCTGACATCTTCCTTTCCAACCTTCTGTCATCTCTGCTGCTAATGTGGAGGGAAAAAAATGGATTTCTTCATGCTTTTCTGAAAGAATTAAGTATTTAACTAAAGAACTAAATATTTAACAACTATTTTTGTCATCAAGAAAACTTGAAAAAAAAACCCAACAAAAGTTATGACTCCAATGTGCAAGAAATCATGTGCTATCAGTCACTGCCATGGATTTTCTTTTTGATTCTTATGACTGATTACACTAAAATGAACCTGCTAGATATTTAATTGCTATCTTGGCTTCTGCACATCTGTAACTCACCTGGAAGCCACCTAGTTTTTCTATTTTGATAAGTCCCTATGACTATTCATTTTCCCATTTATCACTTTTCAAAATGATGTGGTCTAAAAGTATTGTCTTAAAGGAAGATCCAGTGGCTCCATTTGCATCTCATTCCTTAAAAGAGCACAGGATGATGGCTCCCATATTCCTTCCAGCTGACACCAGCACAAATAAAAACATAGTGCACTTTACTACAGTTAACAAAGGAAGGAAAAGGATAAACTCGTGCAACAATCCACATTCTCTGCTAACATCATAAGATGTTTTAGATGATACATTTTGCAAAGCCTGTAAGAGCAAAAGAGGAACAATATCACAGTCTGTTAAGATGTCTCCCTAAGAACCATCTATAGAAAGATGCCAGCAGCTGCTAGACAAAAAAAAAAACCACAAGTAGTCACACAATAATTGCATGGCTGACAGTCTCTTCAGAGTACCTTGATTAGCATCTGTTCAGGTCCCAGCACTGAAATATCCACAGCATGAAGATATTGCCAGCTGTGATCACCAGCACAGTCCTGAGAACGAGCCTCAGAGACATTCAACCTGCTTCTTAATCTCCTGAAAGGTAACATCACCAGCCTTGTGTATGACAGGAAGGACGTGGATGCAGTTTTTTCTGGGTTTTAGTGTAAGATTTTTGATACTGTTTCTCACAGCACCACTCTGGACAAGTTGTTCAGCTGAGGGATGAGGTGGCACACAGTGCACTGGGTTAAGAACTGGCCAAATGGTAATGCTCAAAGGATTGTTGTGAATACAGCTACATCATTTACAGGATGAGGACAGTCACCTCACAAACAGGGACAGAGACAAGGCAGAGGTGTTTAACACTTTCTTTGTCTCTGTCTTCAACAAGGATGATGAACAAAGGGGGGCTCAGTGCCCTGAGCTGGAGAACGACAGCTGGTTGTTCTGCTCTATTCTGTGTTGGTGTGGCCTCACCTCAGTACTATGCCCCACATTTTGAGAAGGATGTGAAGGTCATTGAAAGTGCCCAGACGAGGGAGGGAAACAAAGCTGGTGAAAGGGCTGGAAGACATGTCAGAAAGAGGTCAGGCAGTTGGCTTAGATGACCATTGCATGTCCCTTTCAACTGAAAAAATTCTAATCTATTCTAATTGGCATGGGAATATTGGAATTTGGAGGAAAACAGTTTTGTTGCAATATTTGCCTTTCCTATTCTACCATACCTTTAATTCTGCAGGTCTGACAGAGTACTCAACTCTGTCCCCATCTCACACATGGAATCAGACTTCCTCAAATTTAATGTGACTAAAGTTTAGTACAAGTACTTTCTTGGCAGCTCGGACATTATTTGCAAGAAAGTATGAGCCAAAGCTTCAAGACCCAAGCAAGACTGAGTTGCCTTCCTGTTGAGACTACTTGAAGACAGATAAATGCCTACAATCATGGAAATAATTATGTTCTTGTGGTATTGCCACCAATACTAGTAGAACTGAGAGGCCTATGACATAAAAAACTTCAGACATTTTACTTTGTATTATAAAAAGGGTAAAACAAATCCCTTAATTGCCTCCAAGTACCACTGTCCTACACCATAAATATGCCAAGAAAGCTGGCATTAACCATTATTTCTTTGCATTTGTGGCATAACTGTTATTCCCTTTTCTTTCCAGTTTGATTCACCATTAAATCTCCTATATTGATTCAAAAAATACTAATCCCAAAGACAAATGACACAATGTGAGCCAAAGAATTGGTAAGGAAGTAGTTGGAAAACTGCTCTTTAAACTTTTAAGAGTGTGGAGAAACAGTGTTTAAAACCCTTATATCAGTATTTACTGGTCTTTGTTCGTTTAGTTTTCCTCTACAACCTGAGGAAATAAGCTCATTGTGGTTGTGTCTTACACATCTCTCTCCTCTTTGCAACTCTTCTTTCACATTTCACAGCTGCAGTGGACATCTGCATTTTTCTTATCTTTGCCATATCTACATTACATTTTAAAAGCCTTCAGGCTGCAAAGATAGCCTGATTCATTGGTAAAAGCTTGTCTGTTGCTCAATTTCTCTTCAGCAATATGTGCCTTTCAACAGTATTTTGAACAAACTATAAAACACATAAATTACTTAATCCATGAAAAAAAATTGATCAAGCTAACTAGATCCTAGTTGTATTTGATAGGTTTTTTTCTTTAAAGTAGATTTCTGAATTCTCTTCAGGACAGTATGAAAACAGGTGAGAACTGTAGTTCCTGGTCAAGTGCTGACAGCTCCTGAGTGTTTCAAGTGATGCTTATCGAAAATGCAGTGAGCAGAACATGCCATGCAGCCTAACTCATGCTCCTTCTGAGATGCTGGATCTCTTTGCAAAGAGGCAGACTTCAAGCTGTCCCTGCCTGTGTGAAACGTGGTTTTTGTTTGGTATTCCCCCTACACACTTCTTTCTTTCATATTTTTTACTGACATTTGTTATCAATTTCCTTTTTACAGTCACTGGACTGCAATAACAAGAATATTCTGATTAAGTGTTCATGCATATGGCTCAACCCCTTCTATTGGCTGTAGAGAAAACAGTCCTCTCTTATGCTGCACATCTTAACAATTGAGTACAATCTCCTCTTAATCAGAGGCTGACATTTGGAATGGAAGCATCAGAGAAATTCTACATAATGATATGGTAACACGTTGGTGACTGCATATTACTAAGATGATCTATCCTGTGGTCTGATTGGGTGTTTCAACATATTACAGTAACACAAATTCAATGTCATAGCAGTAAGTTTGCACATTTATGAAATAATGAGTTGGTACTAATATCTAAAGTTAATAACATTCAAAAGAGCACTGTATTTACAGCAGTGTACAAATACTCCCAGTATACACTTCTCAGTATATCCTCAGTATAAACTTCCTGCAATAATGAACATTGCTTCTAATGCCATCCCCAATACATCCTGCTTGCAGGAGTGTGTGTGATGAATGGGAACTATTGAGGAGCAGTTGTTTCACAGCAGGGTGATGGGCCCAGTGTTCTCACAAGAAAATGTCACATGGAAGTTTCTAAGACTTGGCTAGATGAAGTCAGAGCTGACCTGATTCAGTGTTGGTGACAGTCCTGATCTGATTTGGGTTGACTGATCTTCCACAGTTCTTTCCATCCAGTTTTAAGTACTCTATTTCATTACCTCTTTTGAGTTCAAAGAATTCCATAACACACTATAACACATTATATCAAGAAACAACTTTAGGATATCAAAGCAGGCTTCTTTCTTTGACCAAGTGCTGCATTCCACCCCAAAACATCACAACACTAGAGCAGATTAGTGGCAGGAATCCATCCTCAGACAGAAGTGAAACAGTACTTTTCGGAATGGATGAATTTTGCTTACTGCAAATGTGTAGTTTCATGCCTATGTTCTATGTTAAGAACATCTTTACATAGGCTGAAAAAGCAAGGACCTCTCCATTTTTACTGTTTAAAAGAGAAATTCTGCTATAGTACAATAAAATGGTATGTTATGTACAATATTTAATCTGAAGAAAAGAAGATTATGCACTGGAGTCAAAGTAATCACAGCAGTGCCTTGGTGATTGCCAAAGGAAAAATACAAGAATACTCACCTATTTCAATGTTGGTTAGCTCTCTTTAGAGAAGACCTTAGTATTATTTGTGACAGTAGAAGACCAAGCAGAAGACCTAGGTTTTCTCATTTTGTTTGGCCATTGCCAGTATCTGCCAATTTATCTAATACCCAGTTCCCAACCAATTATCACCTCTTCCTGTCCTTACACCATGGCAGGGATGGGGTGCTTCACACTTCATTTACAGTTCTAGGGCCCTTACTGACTATAACACCTTATTAGTTGAGAGGTGCTCTATATAATACACATTTGTGTTGTGTTTCACTCATCTTATTCTATCAATTTTTCCTCCTCCAGCCCATCATGCACCATAGTCCTTATTAGGACTTTGCCCTGGACAAAATGATTTAGATGCAACACACAGATGCAGGTAAAGCCACATGACTCAATGCTAGAGACTTTGACAAT
This sequence comes from Dendrocincla fuliginosa, assembly GCA_035047845.1. NCBI lineage: Eukaryota > Metazoa > Chordata > Aves > Passeriformes > Dendrocolaptidae > Dendrocincla > Dendrocincla fuliginosa. The sequence goes on along the minus strand of JAWWMO010000174.1, from coordinate 42,501,395 downwards.
GAAATCACACCAATGTATTATGAAAATTGCATGTAATCTGGTCACTGTTGCTATTTAATGTAACATTTCATTGGGGATAGGAGAAGAAATTAGACAGTTGAAAATTGTGCTAATGTCCCTCATAATTCAATACTGACCATCAGCAGCAATGTGGTAAGATTGCTAACTAATTTTGTGCACAATTCTTGTAATAAAGCATAAATAGACAAAAAGAGATTGGAGGTGATAGTGTTGTGGGCTTATTTGATGAAACAAAACAGTGTTACACCTGTTTGACCAGCTACATTGGTACTTTACTCCTTACCACAAAATAGTTCCAGTTCGATATAATATCATAGGCATATTATATCAAAGAATATAACTAACAATTTCTCAAATATCAACATGTTTCGAGACTGAAAAGAACATACTCCAGTAATTATCACAGAAAGGCATTTGGACATTAAAAAATGCATGAATATGTGTTACGAGATTGAGTTGAGAGGGCTAGGAAAAAAAAGTGCTGTTAAGATATTTGCAGCTTCTAGTTCCAAATTATACACCCTTACACATCACCCTAATTAAGTCAAACCAAACAAAAAGCCTTGACCCAGACACTACATCAATAAATATACAACATCTGAATAATAAAATTATCAATAGTAACAACAGAAGCTGATCATAAGCTACACAAGGAATGTAAATGCAAAACCTTTCAAGCAACAGTGCCTGGATGTAACAGCAGATTCCAAGTATTCACACTGTAAATCATAAAGGTTCTTGCTCCTGAAAGATTTTGGAACAGTATATGTAGTACAAGCAATGGAATTTCCACTTAAGTATTTTAAAACAGAAAGGAACAAAAGACAATTAGAATTTAAAAAACCTCTAAATGATGACTTTATTTTGCAAGAGAGAGACTAAGAAGAAAAATATAAGTGTCATTTCTAGAGAAAACAGAAAATAACAGAATAAACAATTTGCTTAAGATTTACCCAAGATGTTTGTGGCAGTTTTGGACACAAGTGGATGACAAAACTAGCAAGGATTGAGGTCCGTAGTGAAGGCAAGATACTGAGGTTGGGAAACACATCTGTGAAAGACTACCTATGGCCACCCTGTGCTCCAAACCTTTCTAAAGGCCTCTGCCTTACTCGGTCTTTCTGTTTACACTCATAAATAACTGAGTAGCAGTCCTTCCTCAGCCGGATTTTATATACACACTTTCTGTCTGTGGCTTGCATTGGAGTGAAATATTTGTTCCAGACAGCTTCAGTGCATTTCTTCCATCTGAAATAAATATGAGCAACTCTGAATAGTGGAAGTTGGAAAGTTTCAAACAGGATTCATTAAGCGACATAAGACGGAGTCCTATCAGATTACATGCCTCGATTTACAAGGCATATAAGAATGACATTAAAGCTGATTATGGATCAGCTAACTGGTGATTTCATAAATACCACATATATAACCAAGGGACAATGAAGTATGGGAGGGAACACGCAGACGTGAAGTGCTTTTAAAGATCTGTTCACACCCATTGCTTCCAGAATAAAACATTAGGGCTTTTCCTTGTAGTTTTTTTTTAAAAAACTACAATTAAAAGTAACTTCTCGTAGTTTCTCTGTTGATGGATAGTGTTGAATACATGTTACTATAAAATTATTTATCTTGCTCCCCGGAAAGGTACACACATGCATTAGTGAGAATTTAGCCCTTGGGGGACAGTTAGATCAATTAATTGCAATAATTACAGTTACAGTTCCTATTCCATCACTTGTAGCACCCTCTGTTCTGAGAAGAGTGCAAGAAAACAACAGTTATCCTTCCCTTGGGAATGCCAGTTTCTAACTGATCTCTAGATTTTAGGTTAAGTTACCTTTTCTTATGGTCATCTCAGACCCTGGCTAATAGGAATAACTAATTAGAAAAGCTGTCTGAAAAAGGACAACATTTCTGGTGACAATTTTCTAAACTTTTCTACTGCTTACATTCTGTTGTTGGCCTCAGCCCATTTAGGCCTCCTACATTCACTACACACAACCAGTTCGGTGTCACCAACCACATAATGAAAGCTAGAAAAAGGAACCGGGATTCAGAAACACATTAAACATCACAGACTTTATCCTTAACTAGGGTTTGTATCATTCCCACTGTAAATAAGTGGACACTCTCTTCAAAAGTACAGGAGTTGGGACAGTTACTGTATTAGGGAATTGGTATTACCAGGAGTGGAAAAATAAGGATGGAGCCCACTGAGACCTCAGAGGTGATGTTCTCAAATGTGATTTACTCTAGTAATTTTCTTTTTCTGTTTAATACTCCTTTGGGTGTGCTTTGTAATGCCCACAGAAATTTAAAATTATATGACTTTACCCAGACAGCAGGTGACTCTCAGATTCCCCGAGCTTTCCTGCTCCTGTGTACAAGGAATGAAAGAATGCAAATTTTGGTTTCAGCATTTCTGTTTGAGAAATAAGCTCTTTCAGGGATGTCTGTGTACATGTTTGGGTTTAATGATTAAATGAACATTTACTGACAAAAGTTTAATACAAGTGTAGCAATTCCTTGTATTTGCAGATCATCTTTTGCTAAACATCTCAAAGCACTCTATGAATACTTATGACACAAGCCTTTAATTGGATTTTGAAGGAGGTAGAAGGT
>JAWWMO010000174.1:42447344-42498652 GCA_035047845.1 Dendrocincla fuliginosa | reverse complement strand
TTTGCTAAACATCTCAAAGCACTCTATGAATACTTATGACACAAGCCTTTAATTGGATTTTGAAGGAGGTAGAAGGTCTACTTTGCAAAAAGAGGAACTGCAGCACAGTAAAAGCAAAAAAAAAAAAAAAGGACCTTTCCTTGCAATATGTTCAGAACTATAAACAAATCTTAAAATTCCTAAGTCTTGTGTTTAATTGCCATCCCACTGTTCATTCACACATCAAATAGTTACAATTCCGTGTCACTCTTTCTTAGAAAGGTTGGACTGCAGTAATTCAACCAAGTAGCACTGAAGCATTATAACATGCTCTGCTTAACCTTTCCCTTCTGCCTGCCTGCCACAGATTTATGCATTATCTGCTGATGTCTCTTTTTGCCTTTTGGCCTCCTGCTTGACAAGCTGGTACAACTCATGATTTTTAGCAGATAGACTAACAAGAAACAATGGGAAGGATCAAATATACACACACCCACATTTAATTAGCCTTCAACATGACATGGAGAGCAAGGAAGGTTCATAAACATCAAAAAGAAATAAAGCCTCAAAATAGATCAATATTCTTAATTTACTGCTGCCATTGACAGAAAGGCTGCTGTAATGAGGACCAGCCTGCACCTTTGGGTCAGAACAGAATCCCAGAAGTTAGAAATGAGCAGATGCAGACAGTCCATTATTCTAAAAGACCAAGTCACATTGTTTCCCCAGCTCATTGCTTTTTCACAGCTTTATATCGTATTACTTCAAATAACTTTACATCTTATATCACACCTCTCAAGAGCTATTCACATTTACAAATGCACAAAGTGAGACCAGAGAGAAAACAGCTGGAACAAATGCCCAGAAGAACATACTGCAAAACAGTGGCAAAGATGGATCCCAGAAATACTTGCTCATGGTCCTCGAACCTTAGTCCATTTAATCTCAGTGGATTCCTCAAGACAAAAAAGGAGCAGAACTTATGTACTACACTAGGTTGCTGAAATAAACATTAAAAATTAGACTAATTAGTTTAAACTTCAGTTCTTGATCAATACATGCCTTATTTCAAAATTGGTCTGGAGGACAGATCAATGCCAAAAACATTTCTGTGTTAAGGGCCTTGTTTAGTTTCCTTTGTATTCGGGTAGCATATAAGCCTCTCACTAATCACTTTTTGCATTAGAAGTGGATTTCCAGAATGACTAGGACAGAGATTTGCCTGATGTTTGCAGCTGGAGGACCCACTGCTTAGAAATACCTCGGATAATTTTCAAACCACTTTTCCTTCTCCCCCTCCATTTAGTCTTCATTTACCTCTGTCCCTATATTCCCATTCTTTTTGTTCCCCCACCACAGTCACTTTGGTTTTAACTGGTGGTGATGATAGAGAGAGCATGTCTGCATTTCAGCAAGACAATTTCTTTTCAGGTAACAAAAAGACATTTGCTAATTTCTCTCTTGAGTGGGTCTTGGAAACTTTCCAAGGCTCAAACAAAGAAAGCCTTGTTAACTACTTCTACAGCATACAACTGTTAAAAAGTTTCAGTTTATAGTTCAGAGAATTGTATTATCCAAATTAGGCAATTCTTTCATCAGTTGGCACAAATCTCCCAGCAGTAAGTCCAGAGCATGTTTCTTCTGCACACCTCTTGTTCCAAGGTTTGATGTAATAGCTGGCATCCTCTGCTCTTTCATGCCTGCCAGCAATAGAAATGATGCACACATGGTACCCTTCCCCCACCATCACAGTCCACCTGCCACAGAACAAGACTACTGCACTGCATGGCTGCAGACACAAACACACCAAGACCAGTCCTGGAAAAACAGGGCCATTGTGGGCACTGCTGTTCAGAAAGGGATTGCCGTTCTTAGAGGAATGTGAAAGCAAGCGACCAAGCCAGCTGCTCCCTGAAGCATCCTCCAGGCCACAGCTGCTTCCACGCATGCACCCAGAATGCTCACTTTCAAAGGCTGCTTGAACACAAACACGTCACTGATGTCTGTTCTATATTTGCCTGTCCTCAGCTCACTGAAGTCACGCATAGCATTCAGGAAACTAACTGGATATTTCCTACTGACTTCAGTTGGATCTAAATCATGCCCCTGTGGAGTGGTATTGCAGTGACAGCCTTTGGAAGAGCAGTGAGAGGGCGGCTTCTAGCTTTTAGGTGAAACCTCATGTATGAGACCGTAAGATTAGCCGTGAGTGTGTGATCTGTGTCTGTCTGTGAGACTGATGCATAGTTTGAGTGATGTGCTACAGCAGTCAGCCTGCAAACAACTCACATTTTTAAGAGATCAAGAAACATTTATCTATTAAATAATCACTGGCACCCAAGGATATCCCTTAGTGAATGTAAATGCATCCTTATTGGCAGGTTCTAGATAGAGTAACTGACGCACCATGAAGAGGGGAAACAGCTCACTGCTTGTACAAGGCAAGGTTATTGTGTTGGTAGCCCAGATAGATACAACTTCTGCATTTGAGAGCAACTTGGAACGGAGAGTATAATCTAATTTGCTTTCTCTAAGGCATAATACAGTGGCCAGAAGAGCTTCTTTCTATTTGTGAGGGAAATTATTTTACCTGCATTTATAATCCTTGCCCATAGCAACATCAGGTGCATCTGTCTTTACTAATGTATTTGGCTTTTTTTCTTTCCAACCCTCCAACCCTACTCTAGGCCTTCCTCCCTTACTGTGCATCAGAAATATTAAACCTACCTACCAGTTCTCTTGTATATTTTACAAAGAAAAAAAAAATCACTGAAAGTATACATGACTGAAAACAAGTCCTTAAAGGGGTGGTATAACAACTCCACCTAGAACTCATACACTTCTCCCCCCACCCTTGGTATGCCTCAGGGCCTGAAAAACAGAAGGATATTTATATACTTTTAAAGTATATACTCTTTATATTTCTATCAGCTTTGGCAAAACATGAAAATTGAGGTTTTAATCTTGCTGGCCATCTCCTTAGGTCTCTTCTTTCCTTAAACCAAACCTGCATCTCTCAAGATTAGCTGCAAATGTATTTCCCAAAATGTGACTCCCTTTAAGAATATCACAGTTGTACAATGATTGTTATTTGAGCCCAGTTACTTGCTGGTCCTAAGACTTCACAGCACTTCTGAGTCAGGAATCAGTGGTACGAAAGGTTTCAGGTAACTAACATGTTGAGAGAATATTGACTATGCTAGAAATGAAGGAATGTACAAATGAATTCAAGGTATCTGTCAGGAAAAGAAAAATTTGTAAAAAAGAATAGTGGCAAGACAAGATCAGCACTTACTGATATTTCAGACAGCAGATATACAACTGTGGCATCTACTTCTGTGTCTCGCACCAGCAGCTCAGCATTCTGTAGCAGCAGCAAAATAACTTACACTTCATTGGAATTTTAGCCACAAACAAATCAGCTACTTTATTTGTTCCTCTGAATAGGAAGACACGAAGACTGAATCTCCCAGAGGAATAGCTTGCATGCATAAAAATTAATGTAAGTAATTTATCACTGCTCTGATGGTCTTTCCTAATGAATGTTCTCCAGGTACTGAAAAATAACACAATAATGTAACACACATTTTGCTACCTTAGTGAAAATATCACTGACATCTTCTCTTTACTTAACTAAAGAATACTGAAAAATAAAGGTTAAACCATGTAGTACCTTCTCTGGAGTGAAACAGATTTATTCATACAAGATCTTCCAACAAAAAAAAAAAAAAAAAAAATTGGAGCTAAATTGCTGAAGTGAACAAAATATTAGATGAGTAAAAGGAAAAGTATTGAAACTTCTAGCCTCTGGCTTAGCAGTTCCAATTTGATCTATATAAAAAGAGGCTGAAAGCCACCACTATCAGATGTTAAGTGGACTGCATGAAATCAGCATGTGGGATTTAGTTCAGTTGCCAGTGGGCAGATAGGTCCATCTTACAGAAGCAGTGAAGGGAGCAATAATCACTTTCCCTTGCTTCTGACAATTTCACCATAAAAATCTCCAACCCACAGACACTGACTGCCTCACAGACCACCAAGAAGCCACTCAATCAGGCACAGGAAGTGTGGGTGGGTACAGAGACTTTTCCACAGATCATGCCTGGGACATAATTGCTAATCAAGTTAAAAAAAATTACCATTATCCTTTATACAGCTATCATTAGCACTAAATTCAGTTAAAATACTATGCAAAAACATAACATCAAAACAACTAAAAAACCTAAAATAAATCTATAACAAAAAAACCCACAACTCAAATCAAACCCCCTAAATCTCCTAAAACTAATCAGTTGTCTCGGAAAAAAACACTGGCATTTGATAATGATCTATGAACAGAGAAAAATACCAGTTAGTCATTATTTCTGAGAAAATTTCATATGGTTTGGTTTCTGCTATTACTTTGCCCATTATTACATTAATTATTCGTGTGCAAGTTTAGTTCAGAATTGCATATTCACAGGCCTTGCAGCTTGAAGAGTTTGATTCCTGCTGCAATCCCCCGCTTCCTGGCTGTATTGAGCAATGAAGCTGTCCAGCTGTTCTGCGGTGTCGAAATAAGATTCAGTAAGGAGGTGATGGCATCAGATTTGATTTGTTAGCTTGTAGTATGGTTTCTAGAACCCATGAATCCTTCTCATTAAATAACCATCCATCGTCTTGGAGATGATTAACTTCTGAAGTCAGAATTAAATCAGCATTGAATCTGCACTGCTATTAGCACTGTTAATTTTCTGTTTGATGGCCGATATGCCAGGTGTCCATTGTTCAATGTAACTTGAAAAGTTAAAAAAAAAAATAAAAATTGCTTGCACACGCTCTTATTTCAATAATACACTGGATTCAATTTTCTTTTAAAGAGTGGGTGAGAGCAGTGGGAGTTATAATGGTATTGACCTTCCCCTCTGTGGAGGATGTTAATGCTGCAAAACAATCAATATACTAAGAAGACAACCAAAAAAATGAGGCCACATTTTTGCTTTTCCTCCTCTAAGATTTTTATACTCATGATGTGCCAGGAAACTCATTTTACATTAGACCAATAATTCCTTCTATACAAAGTGAGTGTTACATTAGCAGCTGATGATCCACTGAGGTCAAGAGAGCCCTCTTCCGAAGGAAGTGAAGTGAAAGAGGTTGCAGAATGCAGAATTTCATTTATTTCATTAATACAGTAAAAATCCCAAAACAAGTCACTTGTCACAAAAAACCCCCTAGATCAACCAACAATTGTCTCCATCTTCCATTGAAACCACAGTTAGAAACCCATAGGTTACTTTGAAAGGAGGAAAAAATCCACCAGCTTGCCAGCTGAACACTCCTCTTTCTGCTGTTGTCAGTGTTTTCCAAGCAGAGTATAAGGTTTATATTTTTGTTCATTAAGGTTTCTACTAGACACATAGTCAGAGCCAAAGTACTCATAGTCACGATTTAGAAAATCAGTTCTTGCACCAGAACAGGAGATAGTAACTGTATTGCAGACTTTTCTAAGAAAAATACTAAGGAAGCACTTCTTGTTAATGCTTTAGTGTGGGCACAGCTCTCTTTCAGCCCTCTTGGAGTGCCTAACCTCAGGAGCACTTGTCTTTTATCCCTCTACAAAGTGGGTTCAAAGGCAGAATGGGCAGAGGTGTGAAAAAGAGACAGCTGAGGAAGGGGTCACGCACCTTCACAGCAACATGTTATGAGAACTCACTGCCCAGCTATCTGACTCATGGATGAGTGTCACCCACTGAGAGACCTCCTTGTCATCCTGCCAACAAGCATCAGAAAGTTAAGCAAATACAACCTATCTGCAGCATTACATTGCCATCAGGAGGGAAAAGGACATTCTTCAGAGGCCCCTTAGCCTGCCTGGAATTTATAGATATTATTATTCTATAAAAGAATAATTAAAAAGGTAAAGATACTTGTAGCATACAACTGTAGGAGCAAGCTGATGGGGCAGCAAGCACTAGTGCAAGCCATTAAACTCTGGGTGTGTTTTTGTCATGATGGCCCCTTATTAATTCAATATTTAACCATTTAGAACATACAAGCCATACACATCTTTGTGAACGTAACCACACAGTTTTTTTAACTACTCCTTCTTCCTTCTATTTATTAAATTTATTTGTCAGACTAGGCACCAGTAAGTTGTCAGGACTGAGTCTTACCTACGGAGGCAATCGGTATGCAATTAGTATATATACAGTATCTGTCCCTTCAACCTCTTTTAAAGCAAAACCAGACTTAAAGCCATACAGGCAATGAAACAACTGAACTAAATTAATGGAACCACTTCTCAAAACCAGTCTGGCACACATACGCCAAATATTCAATAGCATTTACTTCATTTTTATTATAGCCTTCTGCCATGCCATTGTTATTTTACTGTACAGTGGTAGGCAGCTCATTTTCACCATCAGGGGCTCATTAAGAGTGAGTAATTTGATGCTTAATGACTTGTTAACCCTGAGTAAATATATTAAAATAACAGAGTGATAAATTCAAATTGAATTGCACTGGGTCTGTTTTTTTTTGTTCAATAATGTCTTCTGTAGCAAGAGAAAGTACCATTTAAAAAGCAATTTTTGATAAAATATATTCCAGATTGTTCACACTTAACTTTCAACATGCAATCTGTCTTTTCTTTCTACGGTTCTCAGTCTTTAACTTTGTGGGATTTCCTTTCATTTTATATAGTTTCTTCAGCCAAGGTGTACACCCTTATATGGAAAACATTTGGCCCATTCTCAAACCGTTTAAATATTTGAATAATAACTGTGTTCCAGTTTCGCTCCATTCCAAACAAAGGTTTAGAAAGAATCCACTCTTGCTCTTTTTCAAGGTTTAGATTTATAAACAAAGTCATATGAAATAAAAACTTCAACACCCAGAGTGTTCTTCTACTCAGATTTTTCTATGCCTAAGGACTGTTTAATCTCAAGTGTCCCTATACCACTGCCTTTTCATTTATGCCTTAACAAGAGGCTCTAGTTAGTTAAAAAACCAGGACAGCTGCTAGACATCTGCAAGTCTTAGTCTTGGTCCACTGGGCGCAACACTGAAATGTCTGAACCTTTAAAAGGAGATGTTTGTAAACAGTTGTATTTTTGCCTGCCACTAAGCTCTTATGGCCAACTCAAAACTACCTGTGAGCAATGATGAATATGGTGCAGCTCTGCAGGCACAGAAGTAAAAGGAAGCAGACCTCTAAGTTATATTATTCTATTGACCACCTCTCTTCTTGCTCTCTGCTGCACTGTTCTCCTGAGTTGTGCTGTTCCTCCCTCAAGAAGTATTACCAAATACCAGAAACTTGTTTTATTTTATTCAGTAGAACTATCCATGCTTGACAAAGTACAGTTGCTGTGTTACACACTTATGAGAAGGAACTCTCAGAGTGTTGAAATCATCAATACAAAAACAACTCAACTGCAACAGAATAGGCCAGATGTTATTTTTCTTGTACAATGGACAAGTTCTGAATATTATGTCAGCTAAGGCAAATAATGATATTCTGACCTCAGATCAATCCTCTTTTTTGTTATTGTATTGATTATCAGCTGAATCTTCAGCTCTTAAAGGAAATAAATGCTGTAAAAGTAAGTTGTAAGGAAAGGTTAGGGGTGACAGGCTGAAATGTGAAACCAAATTTTAAAGGCAAACTGAAGGGTAAATACATTTAACTATTTTTATCCCTTAATTCTGTTTGTTAGACTTTCAAATTTACAGATGCTGTAACTGATGTGGAACCTTAAGGGATTTCTTGCTTATGTATACATAATTCTGGCACCTGCACCTAACACAGTCATAAACCCTCCTCAATAAGAAAAAGCACAGGGAACACACATGCAGACAACCCTAAGTGGAAGAGCTTGAGTAAGACTTGTGATGGCTTTTTTCCCCCACTATGGTTTTATTTAGCAGATGTCACATATGAGCAACATAAAAATTGTCACTAACACAAGCAGAAAGATGCTATCTCAAAGTGCACTGTCTAACTTAGTGGCAGCATGTTGCTCAAAAATAATTTCCACAAAATAAATGAGACTTCATGAATAAGTGAAGAGGGTCTCTTTTGGATCTCTAGTCAACCTAGGGTTGACTCAGTTAAGTCTAATACTTTGGTACTGTGTATACTTTAATTTGAGGATGCTTTTACTTAATATTGAGAGAAAACACAAAGTACTTCATGTAGTCTCATAAGAGTGCTGTTTCTTGGATAGAAAAAAGGAACTGTTGAGTTCAGAAAAAGAACAAATACCAATTTAAGTTATTGCATAGAATTAAGGAAAAAAAATACTGTGTACGCGAGATGGAATTTGATGTAATAAGACAAGACTAATACCACAGTTCTTGGAAAGAACTTACGGCACTTGAGGCTGCTGCTTTATTTCCATACTGAGATGAACTCAGAGCTATTGCTTCAGTTGATTACAAAAACTGCTGCTAGTGAATCCAGGTATTTACTTTCAGGGTTTTGATCATTGCATTTTCAAGTTTTTTATGGGCAGTTTAGCAAATGAAATCCTTAAAACAGACTTGCTATCTTAATTTCATGTTCTCTTAGCAAAAGTAAAACGAGGATGCTCAGACATGACAGCTAGTTGATATACACACTTCTCAAGAGCGAAAAAGAGTTTAAAAAAGAGTTCCTTCACTATTGTGGTAAATAATCAAGCAGAAATACAGTTATAAGAGGGGAGTACAGCATCACATTCTAAACCAACAATTCTGACCCAGGTACCATTCACTCAGAATCAGACTAGTTTTTGAAAACAAGTGAGCAAATGAAAAAGCAAGGGATTGGCCCCCTGTGACAGACCCTTGCAGTGAAGATGACAAAAGTACATTATCTTTTCCCTGAATAGTGTTCCAAATAGACAAAACAATGAAATACAATCTCCTCAAACTTGGCTGGGGTGGCATAGGCTGTATGACAGAGAATTGGCTGACCCAGTCTCATCCAATGCAACGTGATGAGAAGTCTGCGCTGACCCAAAGACAAAGCAGAGAAAAGAGCAAATAAATTGTGCAGTTTCTAATAGAGAACCACACTTCTTTCCACTGTTACGTTCATTTAGGGAAGTCTGCTAATCATATATGAGGTTAAGGCATGTTCTATAATTTTCTTGTGAACAGGAGGGCTTTATTTCATCTTTATCCATCAGAAATAATGAAGAAAGTCTGAAATAAAATTTTATAATTACAAAGCCAGTTTAACTCTAAAGACTTTGTTTACCTACGTCCTCTGAAGCCATTCTTTTTGTTGAAGAAAAAGGATTAGCCTATTTATACACTCCATCATAATAACAAAGGCCTGCATTTCTTTCTTTAATTCTCTAAAAAAAAGGTAGCAATTATTTAATATCTAAGTAAGGTATAGGCTAATAAAATGTCATTTTTTACTGGGATAAAGAACATGCAACTCCTATGGATTCCTTTATTAAACAGATTCAGGCAAGTACTACATTGGAACTCAACAATGTTACTCACAGGAAAAGAATCTGGGATTGCAGAGAGAACAATGTTTACATGTTATACAGAAAGCTAAATACAATGACAAAAAAACCCCAACCAAACACAACAAAACAAACAAACTAACTCCCTTAAACAAATAAAAACCATAAAACCTCCAGACAAAACAAAAAACTCAATGCCAACAAACAGAAAAGAGGTAACTGGTTACAGCAGCAAGTTTTACTTTAATTTCTATTTGTATATTCTTGAGAACAAGGTATGAAAAGATCATTATAAGCCTTTATTTCACCTACCTCTGTCCAAGTGCAAGATTGCCTAACTTCTACTAGTACCCTAGCTGATCTTTTACTAAGACAGAATACAATTCTGTCAGAGAAGCTACTGTGTTTATGAAATAGTTTTCTTAAGAAGCACTAGAAGAGCCCACAGGTGAAATAGATTAAAGAAGTCCAGAATATTTTAATTCCTTAGTGTATTTCCTAATGTTTTGTCCCATCTTGTTTTGTAGTATTCAAATAATTAGCAGTACAAAGGGAAGTGGCAAAAATCACAAATTTATTGCACAAACACTAGAGAAACCCTTTAAGCTTTTACATTACCCAGTATGCTGGATCTCAGCAGCAGGAAGTTTCTACTTTTAAGCACTACTTTCCTTTTCATTTTTCTTAATTGCCATCCTTTCCTCCTTTTTATAAGCTTTTGTTCACCCTACCAATTCTTTTCCTTTCTTGGTGTTTACAATCAGAATGGTTTTCTAGAGACGAGACTGGATGAATTCACATCTCCAGTGGAGTTTTATTTGCAAAGACTGAAATTAAGGATACTGCAGTTATTACTTCCATCATTTCACAGTTGCATCAAAATTTGGTTTTGCCCAAAATCTGTTCCTAATTCACTTTTGCGCACTAAGCAACTAGAATGATAAAGACTCCTTTTCTGAGCAGCCAAACTTCTCCACCTAGCCTGCTTCTAATATAATACTGCTGGCATTTTGCTGCAGCAGGCAAATGAAAATTAAACACCTAAAAAGTCAGAGTATAAGTAGAAAGTAACTCTCTAAGGACAATAGTATTTGGACATCTATCTATTTTTCCATGTAAAAGACTGACTCTATGGTACCTTCAGAGACTTGGGACTGACTTGCTTACAGTACACAGCACTAGAAAAATGTAACCAGCTTAATCCTTTCATTTTACAGCCATTGTCACTACAAGAGCAGCTGTCTCTCTGTAAACACGAACAGCCAGTAAGTTCCAGAAGGGCTATGCAACACACACAGCCACTGCCAGAACAGTTTATAGGCAAAGTCAAGTTCAAAGGAAAGTAAGTGCAGGGGAATCAGCATTTTGACACTGATGCTGAGGTGGGGAAGCCAAGCTGTGGTATTGTTTTCACTGAGTACTGTATTCTTTCCCAAAATAGTTTTCAACTGCCTTTTTCATTTTGAAAAGGATGGAGAGGAATCAAGGTTTTTTTGCGGGTGAAAAGGTTTGCTCAGACAAATTGCAGCTGGACAGGGCTAGCTAAGGAAAGACACAGGGCATATAAGCAATGTGGCAATACTTCAGTTGTATGCTGCAATTTATTTGCAGCATCTTTTGTTCTTCATTTCAGTCTTGCCCTTCAACATTGAGCATACAGCTTTTCTTCACTTAATACTCATTGCTATTACTTGCATTGAAAGCTTACCTCATCCTTACAACATTGCTGCATTGTGATACTCCTATTTCACAGAGTCACAGATTATGTTGAGTTGGAAGGACCCACAAGGATCATGGAGTCCAATTCTTAGCCCTGCACAGGACCATCCCCAAGAGTCACACCAAATGCCTGAGAGTATTGTCCAAACACTTCTTGGACTCTGGCGGCCTTGGTGCTGTAACCACTTCCCTGGGGAGCCTGTTCCAGTGCCCAACCACCCTCTGGGGTGAAGAACCTTTTTCCAACACCCAGCCTAAACCTCCTCTGACACAACTTTAGGCCATTCCCTCTAGTCCCATCACTGGTCAGCACAGAGAAGAGATTAGCATCTGCCCCCCTTCTTATCGGAGCCTGTGACAAGGTTCTGATAATGCATGTGAGTCCGGACCTGATATTCCAGTCCTTGATAATTCCTGCATAAATTCTGTCAAAGCATTTCTGCTGTTCCCTGCTGCTGCAGCCCTGCCCCGTTTCTATCCCTGGACACATAACTTACCTTAGTCTCAAGTTTCACCATTACTTTTGTTTGAAAAGTTGCCAACTACATCAAAACAATTTTTTTTTCTAGCAAGGTGCACTCTTCCTTGATTTTCAGACTAAGACCTTTATATTTTCAACTCAACCTCTGAAGTTTACATACTCTTATGAAAGTTCACAGTGACTGTCCATCCACCTTTACGCAATGAGTGCTGCTGTCAAGGTGGGAAGTCCATCGCACACTCTGAGGTTACTGGTGCCCCCAGCGTCCCTACCTCCCAAGTGCAAGAAATCTCTCACTGTAATTCATAAGCTTAAAATAGTCACATTAAAGGAAAAAAAATAATGGATCTCTTACGCTCCTCTGATCCCATTTGCCCTCCTACAGATGCACAGCACAAGGACCACTACAGGTTCTGCTTCCTGAATAGGTGATGCCAATGAAGCTGTGGATTGCTGTTGAATATGGATGGATGCATCTATTTCTCACAGACCTAAGCATATGATTTATAATGGACAGGAAAAAGCTTTAAGGGTAGATGAGATAAAATATAGATTATTTTCAGGTGAAATTATGTTGCCTCTAAATTGCACATAAGAGGTGTGCAAAGAGAACAGAATCACAGAATTGTTATCTAGAAGCAGAAAGTTAATTTATGTGATAAACTAAGGTAAAAATTTTAGATGAATGAGAACAATAGAGAAATGGCCAGTACCTTTGAAAATCAGCTGTCTTCTGCATAAAATAGGAAAATGACTGATCCACCAAGCACATAGTTGTGAGGTTTAGTTTATGAATGATTACTAAGCTTTTTCAAAACACTAGTTTAAGAAATGCTTGAGACTTAGAAATTCTAAGAGCTGTTCCATTTCATAAATGACACAGCATACTAAGCAATCCAGCAGCTCAAGCATAGGTCAAAACATGATCTTTCTTTGTAAATCAGCTAGGACATGAAATGCTTCTAGAGAAAATATTTCACCTGTTTGACTGCCCATGTATTGATCTTCTCTGATTGCTCTCTGGCCCGGGATATACCAGACAATAATTTCTTATGACCTACATGCTGATCAAGAGAGAGACAGGCATGTATTAAGATTATACATAAGAACATATTTTCTTCTTCATTTAGTTGTGTCGGTGGCCTGGAAGCTCTGCTTCACTATAATTTTGGAGAATATTCATTGTGGGAAGGAAAAAAATCCGAATAAAGGGAGAATTTTTCTTTCATACTATCAAAGGACCTCAGAAGCTTTTAAGAAGTGTCTGTTCTAGTCTGACTAGCCGTGGTCACAGTAATGCTACAGATTAGGGGACATAAACGGGCGGCCTACATGGGCAATGAATATTCATCTTCAGGTATCTTCATAGCCTTTGTAGGGTAGCTGCTTTTGTATCTACATATTGTCTCTCTTTGTGACAGTAAGTCCACGTACATTATCCTACAGTATATGCTCATCTCTTTATGCCTGCCTATTTTAGTTTGTATATCTTCTCATTTGCAAAAAATCAGATCATATGTCTGGAACTGCCACACAAGTACTATCTTTTCCCATGTAAGTACTGCTCATAAGCTTTTAAATTAACTTTTTTAATAGCTTTACAGGAGCCTTGAATGAAGTGACGTTTTAAATTAAATACATCTTTCTCTCTCCTTTCTTTTCCCCATTTGGTCCAGATCAAGAGGTAATTTCAGTGTGGGACAAGTCTTTTTCCAATGTTCCCAATGTGAAGCAATCCTACATCCCTTTGCTCTTTTCCTTTAAACTGCCCAGAAGAGAATAAAACTGGTTTTGCAATGTTTCCTGCTGTGTAGGTTTCTTCCTCCTCCTCCTTTCTGGGAAGAAAGGTAAGTCTGTTGAAGGAAAAAAAGACAGCTTTGCTGACTGATCCGTTTCCCAGCAGACAGTCTATTGCGTCTGAATTGCATCTTCCTGCTTGGACCGTGAGCAGGTGATTAAAGACATTTGTTTGTGACGACAAATGGGAAGTCAGTCTTCCCCTGTTCTGAATAGTCAATAAGCAGGACTTTTTTCCAAAAGTGTTCACTCAAATCTTCATGTAGCTGGATGCATGTCTGCTAGGAACGAGACTCAGAGGTGCTTTGAGGGCAAAAAAGGTAAAGAACATTAACAACTTTCCTAGATGGTGGAAACAGGCATGCAAAGTCCTGAAAAGATCAGCACCCATCACCTCTCCTCTTCCAGACTAGAACTGACATTTTCTTTTCATATCTCTTGGGAACATCCTCTCTTACTACCTTAAATTCATTGCCCTATACTGAACTGTAGTGTCTCTGTGCATTGCTAATTTGCTATCACATCTGGGTTTAGAGATGACCAAATCATACAGATAGGTGAGGTGACTCATGTCAATACGAAATCTTAATGTTCCTTCTGAATCCATCAAGATGACAGGATCCTATTATGCTGGTTTCAGCTGAGGTAGAATGAATTGTGGTGTTTGGTTGCCATCTGGGGTGAGACCACACCTATGAATAATGCTGTTAGAAATGTATTGGTATCATGTTTGCCAGCATAAGACCACCTGAAACTCTAGGCTTGGCTGCAGCACTTAGAGCAGCGGAAAAACAAAGATTTGCCTGGGAACTCTGTAGGAGCTGGGAGCTGCTGTCACAGTGTTCAAAAGTACCTCTGTGATTAGTAGATGATTACCTGACTATGACCAGGTGACAGTCTCTGGCCTGTGTTATGGAGCTCCAATTCCCAAGGCAGCAAACCTTGGACTTTTGATTTTCTGAGTGGAAGCAATCCTTGAACGAATCTGACCCACTTTACCTGTAGATAAACAACAGGCACAGGTACCACTGATCAGCTACAAATTGCTTTTTGCTGCAAAGAAGTGGAGTCCCACTGTGGTCCTGGGGACCTGAATGCCATGCAGTGATGGCACAGTGGTGTTCAACAGAAACACCACAGTGGGCTGACTAAATGGAAAAGAGCATTCAACCTAGTGAGGAAGTAACAAGGGATTACAAGTCAGGGGATGCTTAGAGCAGGCCTTTAGGACAACTGATTAGCCTGACTTTAACTCACGTGCCTGGCCCAACAGTAACAACAGCAGAGGAGAACACTGAAACCCCTTTACAGTCTACTTCAAAAAGTGATTAGTAAAAAGCAGTAGAAAGGATGCCAGTGTGTCATTCTGAGCCCGTGGTGCAGTAGACAGGGTTCAGTCTGTCACAGAGGGCACAGAGGACATAAGATGCCTTACTGAGCAGCTTCAGTACAGGAAGGAGCAACTTACAAAAACCTGAAAGACCTGAGAGGAACTGTGCAGAAACTCTGCAAAAGGAGTTGTCTTGAGGAATTTTAAACAGTACAAATGGAGAAAATCAGAGAGCATGGAGAAATTCTATAATGTGTTTTACATCCAGGATCAATGGCTAAAGACTGGCAAGGGAAGTGACTGTCACCCAAACACTTTGAATTTGTCATCCAAAATTCACACTGATTCTGGATTTAAACTTTTTCCTTACGTTTAAGATGACTATGCTTGACTTCAAATTCCCACCCACTCTCTGCTTGGGTCAGGAGAAAAAGGCAGTGTTAGAGTCCAGTAGTAATTAGAAAGCAATAGAGGGAAGAATTTACTATTCCATTTCTCTTTTTTTTTTCACTGTTACTTGCCTATAACTAGCCCTCACTCTTACTCCCCAAAGCCAATAGGTATTTTTAAGAAGAAGCTGAAGGAATATGTTTGTGATTTGCTATAACTGTGTATGTCTTTTAGTCTCTTAACCTTTCATAGCAAAATGAGCTTACCGTGAGTGATACATTTTTACAAAGTTTTGTGAGACTTTTTACTGTGATGAGGTAGTATTTTCTGTAGCAATTTACAGTGAGGAATATCAAACATTTTGGCTTTCAGCCCTGGTTCTATTCTCAACTGAACAAAAGAATTCAAGTCTGGACTTCAAGTATCTTCACTGAATGTTGTGATAAGTCAGAACATTTGAAAGCATTAAAACTTTATTAACAACATATTAGGAGCAGTTTTCTATCTTTTCTATTTAATATTCTTCATTTTTTCGCTATCTGAAACTCACCCATTTTCACAGCAGTCAGACACCTGCATTCTGACAATCCGTCAGCTTATTTAAATACCAAAGTATGCAAGGTCTCTTAGTACAGACAGAAATGCAGGTCTGTAACCTTAAAAAAAATACTCTTGACCCTACTGATATTGGAATTTGATCATAGAACCCTCAGTGACTGTAAGGCAAACCAGAATTAACATACATCAAGATAAAAAAATATAGTATGGTTGCTTATGATACATTTCAGATTTTGCAGTTCTACTTTTCATTGTCTTTTATTTTTTCTTGGGTGGGAGCAGGAGCTACAACAATTGTTACCAGCTATAATTTTTGAGACTTCTATTCATTTTGGAATGGTGCATCATTGAAGTGTGGCACTTTTGCCTCAGACCTGATCATGGTGGAGTGGAAATTGTATTTTTTCTTCATTGTGCTTACAATTACGTAAAATCTTTATATATATTGGTTTAAGAAGCAAGAGAGTTAGCTCTAAGACACCCATGATCTCTGTATAAATCTGTATTCATTCTGTTTTAATGAAAACCTTATAGCTGTTCTGTTTTAAACAGGGTAACAGTAAAAACAAAGTCTTACTGTAACTCTTGGGCTGGAGGATAGAGTCATTGCAAAGGATAAGCATCTGCTCAGCTTGTGACATATGCAAATGTAAATCCAAAGTGAAAAAAGTTACAGGGTTTATTTCATTATGCAATTCTTTCTTCCTTCTCAACACTTAACACTAAGGCTAGCTGAAAAAAATCGCATAGACAGCAACACAGCTCCCTGACATGCTTTTTGTTCTAAATTGTGGTGCAAATGTTAAACTTTTATTAAAAAGGAAGAGAAAAATCATTTTTTTCTCTTTGCTTTGGATGGAAACAGCTACTATCAAAATACAACCAGGTCTTGTGATGGTGTCCTGTTAACCCAATTTTACCGAAACTTCTCTGCAGCCAGACTATGGCAACCCATAAGATGGAATTCAGCCTCCATTTGTGACATTACTGTCAATTATGGATACTTTAAATGTTAAAATTACCACAGGGAAATTAAGCTAAAACAAAACAAAGAGCAAAAATGCAATAAAATTAAATGCACACCTCCCCTCCCCCCAGTTGCATAGCACTGCCACAGAGTTAGAAAGGAGAGATGGTTTGGGGAGCCCTATGAACATTTTTCTAAAGTGTTAGTAGCCTGCAGTCAAAGTATGGGAATCTAACTTCCCCTACAGAACAAGTCTTTTGGGTTTCAAAGTATAGCAATTCCTATCCATGTTAAGAGAAAGAGTGGGTGTTGTGAAAATCAGAAACCACTGCAAAAACAGAAGGTCTTATATTCCGCCTATGTTACCCTAAATATTTAGCTAGCAAAAGGAAGGCTAAAAAGCTGTGATACTCCCACCCATAAATATCCCTAGAGGGAAGAGAGTTGGATGAGAGGAAGAAAAATTAAGATACAAAAGATAACACTGGCCCAAAAACAAATGGCAGTACATGGGCTAAAAGTACACCAGGAGATACAAATTAGAAACTGTGTCTTCCCATTAAAGGATTTGTATTCCATAGCAGATTTTCAATAACACAGTAGAGGAAGAAATCCGATGAATTAAGAGACAGAGTAGTATTTTTATGGAAAGGAATTAAATGATACAGCTACTTGCTGTAGCAATAGCTTGGCCTCAGTGACCCACAGGTCTTTTACTGTCCTACAGCCTACATCCTAAAGGAAGAAAATGGAGCTATGTCAGTATGAGAAATCACTTAGACTACCACCACCTAGATCACAATGACAACATTGTACTTGTGCTTCCTGCAATGTTGCTGTGTGTTCCTGCAGCCTTGGCAAGTGCTCAGGCAAGGTGCTCCCATCAGAAACAGGACAGGACCAGGCTCAGTGATAACACCAGGATACATTCTTGTGAGCTAATGGAGATATCATACACAGTCAGGGAAGTAACCAGGAAGATTTACTGTGAAATGGGAAACAGATACTATGCTGTGCCATTTATTTGCTATGAAAACTTGTCAGCTGTCCTGGAAAGGTATAATCTTCCTAGACAACGCAAAGTAACAGCAGTCTGACAATACAGTTTTCCTGTCAGAATAATCGTTATCATGCTATTACATAGCAGGCCTTGTGAACCCAGCTGTCTTTTTAATGGTGGTAGCTCAAAACCTTGCTGCGTAAAACAAACTCTCTCTCTCTCATTCCCACCCATGCTAAATGCCATTACAAGCCAACATTCTTACATTAATATCACTTCACTTGTACATTACATGTGATGGTTCCGTGTTTAAATAACACCTTCAGATATGGTAGCAGCAATCTGACCCTTCTGATGAGACTGAAAACTGGCTGCAGATTTCAGGTTTTTCATGTAATGACTTGTTTTCCTCAGCCTCTGCTGTACACAGCATATGTAGGAGATGAGCTTCAAAATTTCTCGTTTAGCTTAGCAAAAACTACCATTTCAAGCTTTAATACATTACCCTCCTGGAACAGAATCATCTTCCAAGTACACTGCTTTATATAGTGAACCCTACTTCATACATGTAAGACTATACAGAAAGATGAAAGAATGTGAGGACACATATGAGTGTTGCACAACAAGACCAGCAAGACTGAGGGACAGCTTGAACATGTACATCTAGGAAGAACAGGATTCTGAAGCTGTTTTGGTTTTTCTAGTTGAAAGGCAACTAAAGAAACAGTAAATATATACAAACTGTACCTCTCCTATGACACTGCACTTACGTGAAACCTGTCACCTGTCTGCGGCACACGTTGCCATTCTGAGTTTCTTAAAAATAAAAAAAAAATAAAAAAAATCAGAAGTAGCAGAGCCATCCACCTTACATCCCTTTATCCCTAAAACTTAAGGAATTTTTGTCACCTAAAAGGTTTCAGTTCAGTTTTGGTTCAAACAGGATACTACTTTGTTCAAACCAAACTTTAGCAGGAAGTGTCTGCTAAACACTTTGAAGAAACAGCTGGTTTTCTAGGCTGCCAAATGCTTACACTCCTACAAATTATCTGTGGCATGTACGCAAATGAAATACTTGGGTCTCATTTAGTTTTTCCTATAGCAAAGCACTTTTAGTCTGTCCATTGACATCGGACTGTGCATTACCTCACAAGAAACGCAGAACTAGTTTCATTTCTAGCAGTCATCTACACCAGGTAGTAGGTAGCAGCTTTGGTTGGAGAATTACATCTCAAAGTCTATCCAAGCCACATGAACAGCACAATATGACGTTCCCCATGCTGTACAGTATGTACCCTTAACAGCAAAGCTTAATTTGGAAAACCTTTGCTTTCATCTAAAATAAACCTTGCAAATAGTGGATAGTTCCAAATCCCATGACTTTTGTGGAGTCCAAGAATAGCCTGAGAGAAGACTGTGTCAAAGGAACACCCGTTAGAGCATTTGCTACTAAATTACATCTCAAACTTTAGAATAATAGCCCCTATTATGTAAGGCTTATAATTCAACTTTTCATTTGACATCTCCTTTGTATACCTCTGAACCAAACAGGCTGCCTTTTCTGAATGGAACAACAGTTCTCATTTCATATATCTCATTGAAGCAACACCTCTATAGAGCAGATGGGACTCCTTTGCACTACACTCTATGAAAAGAAGTGTCATTTAAACATGAGGCCTTTATAACAACTGCAAATGGAAAAATAACCAGCATGGCTTTCTGATCCTGGCAGAATCTGTCTGCTTGCTTCTATTTGTATGCAGTTGCAGGATGAAAGTCTGAGGAAGAAAAAAGAAATAAAGATAATTTTAAAAAAGCTAAAAGCCAATACTTATCCCCCCAACTTATGGGGATATATAACTGATGTTAGCTGGGAGATAGGGATGGGCTGCGTGCATGCACACATGTGCATAAGGACTCCTTGCACAACTGTAGAAGAAAACCTAATTTCAGGAGTGCAGCTAGCTGAACAGAACTCAACAAGCAAACTATGTATAATCCCACAGTGCTCTCAACAACTCCAGCAGTGTTTATTGGGCATCTGCCCCAGGAGCATAAAATTGTAACATTCAATCCCCCACTCTCTCTACTGAACAATTCAAGAAACTAACACACTACTTAAGCAATTGATTTTTGTCTGGCTGATGCATGATGCCATATGGCTTAGAACTTTTTTTCTCCAAGCTACAAAGTCAGAACACCACAGAGTTTTTTTGGAGGATGGCTACTGCTAACCAGTCACAATTCGAAGCCATTTTCTTCCATTGATAGAAACAAGAAAGACATTTAAGAAATGCAACTTGTTTGTGAAATTGACTTAGCTACCTAACTCTAAATTACCTTTTAGTCAGAAAGTAGAAAGGGAAGAAGAAAGGCATTGTTAAATTAAATTATGCTAGCACGCACATGGCAGCTGATAAAAGTCCTGTGTGACAAGAATGAGGCACTTTTTAGGTTCACAAAAGCAGAAAAGCATAGTAATGACGACCGGTATAATATCAAGAAGAGTCTTCTGCCTCTCTGAAGAAAAGAAGGAGCACACATATTTTAATTCAAAACATAACCTCATTCTCACAAAAAGTTAAACATACACATTGAACAAGTTACCCCTATTCTAACAGAAGGAAGCACTCACAAAAACAGTTTCTTTTCCACACAACCCCCCCTAGACAACTATTGAGAAACAGAGCTGAATTGACAACCATGAGATCCACAGGTTTCTAGTGTCAGCTGTCCTTCAAGGACATATCCTGGGATATCTGCAGGTCAGTGTGCTCCTTATCTAACCCTCCTTGAAGACTAAGTGTACTGGTGCCCAGCCTGTGCTAGCTTCTGCAACTCTATCAACCATAAATGCTCAGGCCATTGGACTGCCTCTGTAGATATTCATGACTTGAGAAAAGGTGATTGCCCAACTGGATGTAAGGAATAGAGTAAATTTCAGGCACAGCTGAAAAATGTTCTGCTTTTTCTTAACAGAAATCAGTATTTCCCAAAGTGGGGCAGAACTGGAGGCAGAAGTCTGCAGAAAGGTTTGTCAGAGCCAGATATTCCCAAGTTTATGTGCCAGTATGTTCAGAGAGAGGAGAAAAAGGAGCATGTAAAGGATTACCCAGATTAAATCCAAATTAGATTATGCTGACAACTTCCCGAGGAAATACATTCTGGTGAGATTTCTAGCCCACCAATCCCTTACAGATCCTTATGTGAAAACTCTTTTAAGAGCTTCATATCAGGCTTAGTACTCCAGAGCCTTCTCAGTTGTTATTGTTACAGGACGAGGGGTTGCAGTCATAAATCAGACAGGGAGCACACAACTACACCCCGGACTGTGATCTTTGCTCTGTGGCAGCTGCCAGTTTTCCCACACTATGCAATACCCATCTCCACATAAGACAAGCTGTCTTAGGTCTCATTGTGCTACACATTATCAAGATTATTGGCATAAATGACTCTTTTACTTCAATAACATAAGCAACACTGCTCAACAGACACCTATAATTGACTTTTTTGTCTGTGCAAACGACAGGAGCCCCTGTATTTAGCAGCATTTTATAGAAGCACACATATCTATGAAGAACTGGTTTAGACCTATGATCAGACATAGTAACACTCAGCCTCGCAGACCCTTTAAGTATATCTCAGAAGCCAGCAGGTTGTAACATGTTTGTCAGACCTTGCATGTATTGTAACCAGGAAAAGGGTTTATTCCACTACTGATTTCATTCCTTATGATGGGAGCTCTACTGAAGAAGGGGTGCTTGTCAGTGGGGGAACAATTAATAGCACTACTTTGACACACCTTGAAGCCAGGTTTCCTTCACTTTTCTACAGGCAGCCCAGATCCCACATTCTACTTTTATTTCCCCTGAATGTACAAGATTTCATCTCTTTTCCTCCTAGTACTCTTCTCCACATTGCACATTCCTTTTCTTGTTTTATTTAAAACTAGTAAAGCTGTTATTCAGCAGCTGGGAGAAAAGAGATTTGATGAGACTCATCTATTGTTGAGACCATACTGACCTGGATCTTTCACTCTTCTCCTTCTTTCCCCAGTGAGCTGCAGTAATAAGAGCTCAACAGCTCTAAAAGCAATCAATATAGAGATGACGTGGACAATTACCAGCCTGGACAACTCAAAGGACTTCCAGTAAATAGATAAAGAAAAGACAAGTAAGTTTTCTGAAGCCAAACTATTCCACCAGAAGCCTTTGTTGACGTGGAAAGGCACAAGGGGTGGTGGTGGCGAAATAAATCAATGTCCAAGCAGATGAGGCAGACTAAAATGAGGGTATGAAAGGTAGTATGCAAATTGGCACAACAGAAACACAGGGATCCAAATACACAAGGACCAACCCTGAGTTTGTTCCAGCAACTGCACCATTATAACACCACTGACTACAGCTGTACAGTGGAATGCCATGATTAACTTGCTATGTTTACAAATTCAGAGCCATACAAAGGTATACCTTGAGGACACATTGACACAGTAAATCTATTTCTCTTCTCTATTTCAACCCCTGCTCAGAAAGCCTGCAGCATCATAGCAGATGGCTCATACCTCAATACTTCCCTTTCCCTGGGGCCAGAACTAAATCCATATCCTTCAGGAATGCTTAGAGGGAAAGCACCACAGTTATGGCATGTTTCCACATTCTTCCATCACTCTTCAAGATGTTAATATAATCCTGGAGTGCCAGAAAGCTCAACCTTCCATATTAATCATCTCACTAATGCTGTACTTCCACCAGTCCCATTAACATAAAATAGTGCTTACTGAAAGAAAGTTTTAGTGGCTCTCCTCTTGCACATTGGTTGAAAGACAAATTCTCCCAGATCAAACAATTTGCATTTTCTTTGCCTGAGTGATTTCTTTTGCTTTCTCATTACCTCATTTTTATTTATATAGACATTCCTTACTTCTTCAACTAATTTCTTTTCCTCTTTTTGCCCCTCCATCTCTGACGCAGAGTGGTTGAGAAATCTGAAGCCTCTCCCTCTCCTATCAAAACTGTACTAGAGGTAGCAAACAAGATGTCCTGAGGCTGCAGTGCAGCCCAATGGAACTGTTTTTCATGGCTGGCAAAGCTGTTTCGCCACATGGTGCTCTGCATCAAACAGCTCTGTACAAGCTTCCTGCACCCTCAGGGGTTCAACTCAGGCTTCAGCAGCAGCAGGCAGGTGGTCTGGAGAATGCCTGCTTCTTCAATACTTACTATAGGACTGGGGGTAGCAGGAAGGAGCATAAATATTTCTTGTCTGTCAGTGACAACAGAAGAGGGAAAACAAGTGGCACCTGCTGCTAATGACAAATGAGGCACTCAGGTTCAGAGAGGCTCGTTCACAGTGTAGGCAGATAATATAAATGTGGGCTATGAGATTCAGAGCAGCTTAAGTCACTGGCAAAATCTGGATGAGCAAAAGAGGAAGATGACCAGGGTAAAGCAGACCAAGCTACAGGTGGTGCTGTCTGTGTTGGAATGTTTGCACCCCTCATCTTACAACTTCCTTGAACTAAAATTTTGTCTTTATACAAGAACTGGGCACTCAGTTACTGATTAGAGAACTCAGCATTTTTTGAGGCCTGTAAAGTTCAGGAAGCAGCTGTTAGAAGTGCAGACTGTCATGCTATTAGTGGAAGGACAGAGGCTAGGTCAGGGTTAATCCAGGATGACAGAGATAAGCAAGAGCCTTAGCCATGGGAGTTCTAGTATCAAGCTCCAAATATGAGGTTTCTGCCTGTTCATTAGTATCCATTATAACTTCTGTTATAAAAGAGTCTCCAGCAGCCATCACTGCTTCTGTGAAAATACTGTCCCCATGTGCCTGTGCTATGCCTGGGGCATATGCATCTGCTCCAAGGCTAAAAAAGGGAGCCTTGCCAACATGGTTCCTATAGAAACAAGGATCTCCAAAGGCGGGGGGCAAATTACTGCATTCATTTTTGCCACATCAAGTAGCAACTGGACATACTCATTCCTTTGTCATTGTTTTTTGAAACAGACAGCCACTAAACAGATGCCCATGAGAGGGAAATACTAGAGCTCAGTGCACACTAGGGCTTAGCCGACACCTTTGTAGACTGGGCATCATGGCATATATAAGCTCCAATGCTTCTTGGAGACCATTCAATGGACCACAGTTCCTCATGCCTATGTTCCTTCACTTTTGCAAAGTCTGAGGCAAAAGCATGGTGAATATTCTTGCAGGGGATTTTTTTAGGAATGAATCATAAAAGCATAACTTGATGACTTAGGTTTGGATTATCGACAGGAAGGTTGATAAATAGTTCTGGCTTGAGTGATAAACTTGGATATCAGAAAGTAAATCTAGCGGAAAAGAAAATCTATCTGTCACTCTTGGTCATATCTGCAGAGCCTGAACGGGCAGCTGGGATTTATTTTCTTAATTCTGAGCATCTTGGAGAATTCCTGTGACCCCTAGTATCACCTCTTGGGCCCCATAGATAATACAGTAACATATTTCATTTTAAAGCAAAAAAAAAAATTCACCTCGGATCATCATCCCTCCCAGGTCATTTGGGTTTTTTCCCTTCCCCTCCCTTGCCCATCTACACTTAGCTCATGTATTCCGAGCGCCATGTGCATAGCCTATGTCCTTTGTACAAACTCTGAGAGAAAAGCAGCTGAAGTTAAATTCAGAAAACAGCCAAACATAATGACACTGTGCACCAGAAACCTCAAACCAGGTTCTGCTCCTAGTCTATGCAAACACAGCTGGATCACTGCAAGATTTATCACAGTATCGATTGTAGCATCAGTCCCAGAGTATCTTAGACCCTTAACCCTTCTGTTGTGGGGGCATCTTGAGCTACATTTGTTGATTAGTCTTAGAAACATATCCTTCAATAGCAGGCACTTGTGGCAATAACTGAGCAGACCAACTTCAGGCATCTGAAAAACAACAGTCTAGCAGAATTGGGCAACATCCAGGGATTTATGGACACTTAAGGCTATCGCAACTCACCAAAACCCTGAAAATATGTTTTATTTTCTTTCACAACTCCACAGCTCTCCCCTGGACCATCCTCAAGACTTGCTATAAAGACTATAAAGTCACACTGATTGTACAGAGCATTAAAGATGCGCAAGAGGTAAGTCCCTCCAAAATGCATGCCATATAATAGCCAAGTATAAAAATGGATTTGCTATATTTGTACTTACTATTTACTATTTAATTTAAAACTAGTGATCAAAATTACTCTATTGCATAAGGAAGTTTCTATGACACTAATTTTGCAATGTCATACAGAAGAGTGCTTTCCTTCATTCAAGGTAGGGAATGAGTGACCAAGCCATAAAGTAACAATCAGAATAAAAGTACAGGCTAAAGAACAAAAGCCCCAAATCCCTCCTGCAAAGTGGAATTTTCATCCATAATAGCTCTACAGTATAATCTGTGAGTATTGACTGCAGGACTACATCCTGGCTAATGGTTAGGACATGAAGAAGAGAAGTAAAATATATCAGAAAAAGTTAATGCATACATTGACATTAAACTCTTAGTTCAGCCAAGGAAGTAAAGTGGTGCAAGGAGGGAAACTGGAAGCAAATCACCCAGTGGTCCCCACTTCAGAGTGAGTAAGCTGAAGGACAAGTTGCAGCCACTTATAATCCTATGATGTACAGCAACTTGCTCCTCAGCCCCACATGAGAAGCAGCCCAGAAGAAGCCCATGTGCACGCTGCATCCTCAGAAACAACTCTTTCACTTTAGATATTCTCTCATTCTGCCATCCAACTTGCTAATGTAGACAATGCTACTGCTTATTCTTTTAAACCGGGAACCTTCCACAATTATCCTGACATGCACAATTCCCCAGGCACAAACTAATTTTTAAAACACTAGCTAAGCAGTTTCCCACCCTTTCCCAAGAAAAGTCTGATCTTTGGCATGTTGTAGCCCTCTTCCACTGCAACTACTGCTGTAAGCTTTTCCCCCCACCTTCCCTGACAGATTTATCTTACTGCGTATCAAAGATCCAAGTCCTGTCTCTGACATGCGAGAGTTACTTGGATCAAACAGTGGAGACAGCTAAGAGAAAGTCTGCAGAAAAGCAGACTGAGAACTAAGGTTAGTGAGACCAAATCATTCATATCTTCAGGATTTAAGAGGGAAGACACCAACACAGAAAGCTAAAACAGCCTAAGAAAAAACAATAAACTAGTCAGGCCTGTTGTTCTAACCGGAGACCAGTCAAGAGCACATATTCAAATCAAACTAAGCACAACCTTCCTCATGCTGCTTCCTACAGATCCTAGACTTTACTCATTCTGCTTCTAAAGTACATTCGATGTTTCCAGAAGATAAGGAACTCTCACAGCACTGATGCCCCAACAGATATCCTACAGAGGAGGATACAGTTCCCAAAAGAGTCACTTAAGAGTAGAAGTAACAGTGAGCTCATTATCTTCCAAAAATATTGCCTATTTACTCTCATAATGGTCGTGAGCACCTTCGTGTCTCTGGGCACCCTGACATGGACTCATCCGTGCACATGAAGGGCATGCTTCATTCTTTTCCTGCCTCTTACCCTATGGTTATATCATAAGTTCACTATGGTTTACTCAAGAAGTTCAGGCGGGAAATATCTTGCAGTCTCTTTTCAAGGCAGACAGTGAGCTCCTTGTTTTATTATTAGGGCTCCATCACATTAAAGTTAAATTGATAAAAATTAATAAAATTATCCATGTGGCTCACATGAGTCAGTGCTGCCTCATCAGAAATTTTCCAATAAAAATAAAGTTAGGGCACCTTCACTGAAACATAAAAGCTGTCATAGAAGGAATACTTTCAAGCATCTAAGAATTGTCCTGAATATCTTATCAAGTGTAGAAATCCTGAAACCTGCACACCCTCTGCTACACTGGACCCAACTCAAGGTTTATTCGGTTTTATCCATCTTAAACGACACAAGTTTCATCCCATGCTTTCATCAACTTGCAGTCAGTTGTGCCTTCCCCCCAGTTATCTTCTATTTCCTCTGTATCTTCTAAAATTCTTCATTCCCAGCATAATAAACCTGTTTGCTTCATGTCTCCTTATACAAGAATTCCCTCTACACTCAATTCTGTGAGCTGCTTTTAATGTTTGCTGCCCTTTATAGACCTTTTCTATTTCAGCCACTTCCTTTTGATCAAACCCCCCTAACTCAACTTTCTTCTAATTTTGTCAGTAATGTATTAAGTGAATTTAAAAGCAAAAGCATATGTGTGCCCTTTATGGCCTGAAGTTCTAGTATCTGGACTGAAACTGGACAAGGTAGTGGGAGAATGAAACACATTGGACCATATCCTCTGAGGAGGAAGCACACTTCAAGGCATTTTCCTGCAAACATTACCATGGGGTAGGAGGTAACGGATCAAAAATCCTTTGAGAAATCACAAATGTTTGAACTAGAATTGATCAGTTAATAGTGACATTTCCGTAACATACAGACAGGGCAATGGGGGAGAGGCAGGAGTATGATAACATTAATAAGCTGAAAATGCTGCTGACAGCAGGGAATAAGGAAATCTGTTCTGACACAGCAAGAATGGATCTGAACGTCTGCCACATTAATGATAACTAGAAGAAGCTAGGCTTTTCTTTCTGCCTTTTCTTTTTTGGTGGATGGGGGTTGGGAGGCAAGGAAGAAAGCATGTTATATAATATGAACAATATGATTGGTATTTGTTGTCTGCAGTCCTCTTGGAAAAACAGATATGCTGAAATAATAAAAATACTAGCCTTATATTTAACAAATATCAAGGGATAAGCATGCTCTCTGTTGTTACTGTTGTTAAATATTTATACTGCTGTACATAGAAAAAAACATAGGTCACACACAACTGTTGCAAAAGATAGATCAGATCCAAGGACATAATAAAAACAAAAATCAAAAGATGCAGGAGGAAGAACCAAATACACAGGTCAGGTAAAAGGCTGCACTGAAAAATCAGTGAGTCTTTCAAGCAATCCCATCTTTTACCCACCACTGAAGAACCTGATTAGCATCCTGTTCTAGAGTTCACTGCCCAGCTGAGAGGAAAAAAACTTCAAAATCCCATTCATGCCATATCCTTTACAAATTCATCTTTTTAGCATAAATCCACCTTCGCTCTCTGTCTGTGTGATCTGAATTCCATTTTCTATCCCAGCATTCAATGCCTTCTGCTGTGGGAATGATCAAAAGTCAGAACTTGCTGGGGGACAAAACAGGTGTGTGAAAGGAAGGTGTTCAGAGCAGAGAAGAGTTCTGCTGCGGTGCCTTGGCTACTGCACTCTTCCTCTCTGGCACTCCTCTGACATACACCCCAGGGACTAGCTGGTTCAAATGGTGCAAACCACCTTAGAACTCTGTATTCCAACAGCACACAAATATTTATGAGTTCATCTGAAACAAAAGCACCATTACACTAGGACGTGTCCTGAAATAATAAGAAAAGTTAATTTTATCTTTGTGGAGGGAAAAATCAAGGTTAGGGGAAGATTAAAAAAACCCCCACAACCTCACCATCACCTATAAAAGAGTTTTTGTAAAAATTACAGTTTATAAACACAAACACTTTCCTGGTGAAAAAGGTACTTTTGCTTCCTGAATGAAGTATGGTTCCCATTTTCCCCAGATGCTACTACAGTGTAGAAGAATTTCCTAAGTATTTCTGTATGCGATCCTTTTGTGTTTCATGGCTCTGGAAACCTAACCCACAAAGAAACTGGGAGTTTCAGAGTCTGTAGTTCTCCATATCCCAAGTTCCCAACCATGCAAGCTGTCAAGAACTTATCATTACCCCATACCTCCTGGACATTTCCAGGCAGTTTCTTTACAATACCAGAAAAGAAGGGAAAAGAGATGGCATGGAGGCAGCTAAATGGGTGCCCTTCATGAGGTCAGACATTTTTCCATCCAAAATCCACTTGTTTTTATTCGACAAAATATTCACTTGGGAATTTTTCTTTTTCTTTTAGGGAATTAACATTTCCAATTAGAAAATTCTTGACCCAGATTCAATGCTCATTAATCAGTGTATATTACTGAGCACAGAGGACTAATACATCTGTGTATATACAGACATGCACTTCCTTCCCTGGAGCACTTCGATGTCCAAAACAGTGGACTACGATATTTGAGAGATGTGTGTGTTACACAGCCTCAGGCATACTGCACCTGCTGAAAGGGTTGGAGAACTGCCAAACATCTTTCTTTTGGAAAAAGCATTTGCTTTAATATCTGCTAATTCCAGGAAGGGGGCTGTGCTCTTCTTGTTTAGCGATGTCTTTGCATTCACAATGAACTAAAGGAAGGGACAAGGCAACCATCTGTGGGTGATTCATTGAAAAATGAAATCCCAGTGGGCTTCTTACACAAGGAGGAAAACAGAAAGAATAAGAGATAAAACAGCCTGAATGAAACTAGCTGAAACCCTGAGCTGACTTTTCTGAGGCACACATGGTAAGCATCCCTGCCCAGACAACCTGGAAAGCCTTTGAAGTAAAATTTAAAATCAAAAGCTTTCCCCAAAACATTTGCTTTTCTTTACAACAGTTTTGTCCTATCTAGATAAGATAAAGGGGATCCTACCCCTCTGTACACATTTTCGTGGTCTTTCAATGGAACATAGGCTGGCATTTGCCAGACACCAACATGCAACTGATATTCTGTGATCAGATTCATTCATCCTTAATCCTAGAATTCATAAAATGAGGTAAATAGAATTACCTAAGTACCTTCCCACCATGTGTTCTGCTATTTCTGTTCACACAAATAGAACAGTTAATATTAGCAAAACCCAGCATAACCTGCTTCCAAATATGGTCTCACATCTCTTAACTTTATCAGCATCTCAAGATTATTACTAGCAGGAGCCAAAATGCAATACTTTCAGTATAAAGCTAAGGCTTCACACTCAAACAAAAGAGTGAATCAGCAAAAGAAAATGTAGCCTCCTTCTTACACTGAAGAGTGAAGTAACAGCCTTCTCTCTGGAGATTTCCAGTAATGAATTCCTGCTTTAATTGAAGCTGCAGCCAATGCATGGGCTCCAAACAGGCCTCCCTCTCTTTCTCTCTCTAGGTGATGCTGTGCAGGAAAGAGCTTTTAAATCAGTCAGCAAACATAATGAACCTCAATTTCCCTTTGTCAAGGGCAAAATTACAATCACACACTTCACTTCCAGACAATTAATTAATTTGTTTACATGATTTCTTTGCTTTGTTTTACTTTCATGATTGTTTTTCCCCTCCACTTCTTTAGGCTCTTTAACTCTCTAAGGTGTAGGATTAGCTTTTCACAACTCATCCTCTCTCAGGCATGGAGACATGAAACTACAACAGAGATATTTGCAGCAAGGGTAGAGCTTCTGCAATTACCTTCAGGGTTACTGCTAGCACCCAGTGACAACGTTGAAGTATGCATACCCACTCAGAAGATGACAGCATTAGCATTTGCCCCTTGTTAATAAGGCAAACACAGTTGTTGCCACTTAGCAGCATGAAGACAGGCTTCTCAAACTGCTGGTGGCTGCCAAGACCACAACTGACTGCCAAAGATTAATGGGATTCACTTTCAGGGACAAAACATTCCCCTACCAATGGGATGGAAAGGAGGAAGCATGGAAGTAGTCAGCCAGAGTCAACAACCACCAGTGCTCCACACAAGGATGCACAGCTTTGCCTCTCAACTCCATGCTCCCACTCTTGTGGGATAATCCTCTCAAAAGCACTTGAGAGGAGTAGTAAAGAGGACAAATAAAAAAGCATGGTGGACAGGACTGATAGATTTGACACAGTGAATATGAAAAATTTTTTCTGGAAGAATGTTTCTTCTACATAACACCACAAACTAAATCCCTCTAGCAATATCAATACTGCCTACATTACCACAGTGGTGCATGTTTAATTTCATTTCTGCTGCTACAAATATAGGCCAATAAATTTGACAACACATCTGTTATTTACTTGCGCTCAACACAAGCATATTCATGACATTTACTTTGCCAATTTTAAATTTAACAGCTTTCCTTTTATTTATATCTACTTAGTGTTAGTGAAAAGTGCTCTGGTGACTTTCCATATACATGCAGTAAGTGCAACACATTTAACATCAGTAAAAGATTCCCTTGGCTACATACCATTACTGCACACACTTCTGATTACATAGAGATAAAATATTTGAAAGTGGTACAAGATTGTTGCATCCACTCATTTTGAATATAACTAGTAACCCTGTGCAGCTAAAATATGCCTGCAGTTGTCTCATCAGCAGAGACCTAGGAACTCATTTCAGTGCTCAGTGAGTTACTGACTCAGTATGGTCCTTCGCAGACTGTGACTTACACACAGAGAAGCCTTACCATGAAATATGGGCTCATTCCTGCCCACTCCACCCCATCATTATTTTTTTAGAGTAAAATATGAGTAAGGGCTTAAGAAGTTGTGACCACAGATATAATGGAAACACCACAAATATGACATAGCAGATGCTCATGAGGAGTGTGACAGCTTTCCAAAGTAGTATTGAGAGGTGGAGAGTGCATCCAGGTCAAGAAGAACATTATCGACAGAAAACAGTACTGTGCCCATCCTCACGCTGCTGACATGGAGCAACCAGGGACTGGGACTGTGAAGAGAGAGCACAACTACATTGCCCTTCTCTTACACTGCTCCTGGGATAACTTACCCGTCTCTTATGGTTGCCAGTCTTCTGTCTCCAATACCATAAATCCAGTACTACAGTGGTTAAACCATACAAGTTTGCAAATAAAGTTAGACAAATTACAGAAGACCAAGGAGGAATAAAAAAAATTCATAAATCAATACAAGACTGCAGACGTGAAATTACAGCAGTAAGATGATTCTTCCTGTCTGACCTCTGGCTTGGAATTCTCTGCATTTTCATTGTACTACAGATGGAACAAAGCCCACTGACATTTGAAAAACCCATACAACTACTATGCGTTCCTGTGGTGTGGCCTTTTTCTTTTGGTATTAGTTGCAGTTGTTAACTGCACAAAACTGAGTCTTTAAATAAAAGATCACAAAGGTGTTATAACAACTCAATAACTGTGCTATTCTTAACAACCAGGCCATCAGACCATGTTCAGACTTTACAGATCCCTCAGATTCAAGTATGGTCTGTTGCAACAGAAGCATGCTAGTAAATTGAAGACCATACCACAATATTCTGCTTTTCTAAAATGAGGTGCACAAAAAACCATGCACATTGATACACTTTATAACAGTGCACACACAGCATGGGGTCATTCAGAATCTATTTTGCAGCTTTGCAGATATAACAGCTTTGCAGAGAGAAAGAATAAACAGTGCAGAGGAACCAAGTATTTATCTGTTCAGTGGATGCAAATAAAGAAGCTAAACTGTGTGTGTTCATGTGTCTCTGTGTGGGAGGATGATGGGGGAAAATGGCACAAGACAAGGTATCTCTCCCCACCACCCAGACTGATAAACATCTTTTATAGTCTAAATCATGACTTTATCAGTTTCATTTTGGTTGCATTCTCTGAATTTGTTCAGAAATTACACTGTCTCCATTGATCAGTATTGTAATTCCTGTCCTAAAAAGGAAGCGTAATGAACTATGAAACAACACCAGTATTGGTTAACTAGCCTTTGGCTTCATTATTAAAAAACAAGTCACCTGAAGAAAGCAGATGTCTTTGGTAAACTCATGAACCTATCATGCAAGAACAACCAGCATCATCTACTTGTGCAAAGTATTTAACACTGTCCATTTAACACATGATATCTTTGTCTCTAAACTGGAGTGACAGGGATTTGATGAATGGAACACACAGTGTATATGGAACTGGTTGGATGGCCACACTCAAAGAGCTGAAGTCAACAACCCAATGTCTAAGCAGAGAACAGTGACAAGTGGTGTTCCCTGGGGAGTTGGTACTAGGACCAGTGCTGTTTAACATCTTTGTTGGTACCAAGGACAGTGGGATTGAGTGCACCCTCAGCAAGTCTGCCTGTGACACCAAGCTGAGGAAGGCAGTAGACACACTGGAGGGAAGGGATGCCATCCAGAGGGACCTGAACAGGCTTGAGAGGTGGGCCTGTGCAAACCTCATGAAGCTCAGCAATGCTAAGTGCAGGTCCTGCACTTGGGCTGGGGCAATCCCAAGCACAAATACAGTCTGTGCAGAGAATGGATCGAGAGCTGCCCTGGGGATAAAGATTTGGGGGTGTTTATAGATAAGTGAATCAACACAATTTGGCAAGGTGCAAAACCAACCACATCCTGGGCTGCATCAAAAGAAACGTGGACAGCAGATTGAGACAGGTGATTCTGATCCTCTACTCTGCTTTCATGAGACCCCATCTGGAGTGCTACATCCAGTTCTCGGGTCCTCAGCAAAAGAAGGATATCAACCTGTTGGAGAGAGTCTAGAGGAAGGTCACAAAGATGATTAGAGGGATGAAACACATCGCCTCTGAGGAAAGGCTAAGAGAATTAGGAGTGTTCAGCCCAGAGAAGTGAAGGCCTCAAGGAGACCTTACAGCAGCCTTCCAGTATCTAAAGGGGGCCTCCAAGAAAGCTGGAGAGGGATTTTTTTACAAGGGTATGCAGTGAGACAATGGGGGGAATGGCTTTAAACTGAAAGGCAGTAAGTTTAAGTAAGATATTAGGAAGAAATTCTTGACTGTGAGGGTGGTGAGGCACTGGAACAGGTCACCGAGAGAAGCTGTTGATATCCCATCCCAGGAGGTGTTCAAGGCCAGGTTGGGTGGGGCTTTGAGCAACGTGGTCTAGTGGAAAGTGTCCCTGGCAGAGGAATAATCAGGTGATCTTTGAGGTGCCTTCCAAATCAAGGCATTCTATGAGTCTTTGAAAACAAACACATCCTTTTATTATTCTTGTTTCAACAAACCCTTTACTTCTTACCAGAGTGATACCTGATAAAGAGTTACTTACATTGCATTGGAAACAGCTTAACTTGTAAACTAATGGAAATAACTCCTGCCCCTCGTTTTTCCTACTTTTCCACAAGCAGTCTCTTCTTCCTTTGTTTTGTTTTGGGTTTTTTCTTTTTTTTTTTTTCACTTCCTTCTCTTTCTCATTGCTAATACGAAATTCCAGCAGCCTGTTTCTCACTGCTCTGAACAATGGCAACCACTGCAGTAAATCCCATAAGACTCAGCACCAGTAGCAGGGAGTAGAGAGAAGGAGAGAAGAGAAGTGGCATTGTCTGTGCAGACAACATTTTAGAAAGAGAAATTGCTTCTTATCAAACTGCCCAAGAGCAATTTTCAAGAGGTGTGAGGGAAGTTTGGAAGAAGAAATGCACAAATACAAAGAGCATTTTAATACTCTGCCATTAGTTGAATGTCATTCATACACAAAGGGCTATTTTATTTAAATAATCTATCATTTTTAATTTGCCTTTCAAACTCAAAGCTATTTTTCAGTTAAAATTGGATTCCGGCATGATCGAAGCAGTCAGGGAGCATATCGTAGGGGCATATATAAGCTGGTATCAGACATCACCAGCAATTGAGCCTGTTCTCTATTCCTTTCCATTAGTTCTGCTCTGGCTGCCTTTAACCACTCTCTGCAGTAAGCCAAAACACTTTTACAAGTTTCTCTCAAGATCAATTTGCTGTTTACATAGGTAGCTTAGTAAAAAGCTTTCCTGAATGAATATAACTATTTGTTTTATCTCACTGACTTTTTACATCACAGATTATTCATCTCATTTTCTTGCAATTATGCCATCTTTGAGCCAGATCTTTGCAACTGAAAATCTTCTAAAGGCATTCATTGTGTCACCCAATGCTTTAATAGAAAGGCTTTCTGGGCTAAGTATTATCAAAACCTTATTCCTGGAGACAGCTGCAATTCACACTTCATTTTTCACAACATCCTGCTAAGATCCTCACTAAGTTTCAGCAAAAAAGGGTGTAAAGCAACTAAACTATGAACTAGTGACTTTAAGGCCTTAAAGGCATGGGTCACTTTGCATTCGTGTTACGCCATAGAAACTGGCTTCAGGACAGCACAGATAATAGTATGACCATTATCTCCTAAACACATAAACTGGACAGAGCTTCCTTCAGTTGCCTAACGATTGCATCTCTGCATTAACAGAGAGCAAACCAGAAGGACATAAGCTACGGATAGCAGGAACAAGCAGCACACTTCCCTTGAGCCTCATCTGGCTCAAGACTGCTGGCAGAAGAGAGTATAGCCAGACTGTTCGCATTTCACTGGCTAAACCCTCCTAAATACAAACTAAACCCTCTAAGTACGCTGGAATCACTACAGGTTTACAGTAGGCAAAACTCCAGGCCTATGCCTCTAAATAAGTGTTCAGGAGGCAAGATGTTTAGGTATTTAAAGTTAACAAAATTTAGAGTAAGCAACAATAATAGAGACTGTCAGATTTACGCAACAAATACATTTTTCTTGCAGAGCATCTTGAAAAGGTGTTTAAGGTCATCCAAATATTCCCTCAGAGCAAAGGAAAAAAGATGGTTGTTTTGAAGTTTTTCAGCAATATTAACATTTGACTAGTGCCATTTCTGAACAGGAAGCAGCCGAATGCCAGAGCACGCTTATCCACAGAATTAAACCCCACATTCAGCTCATTTCATTGAGAGCTCTTGACACTGTGCATAAAACAGCAGCCAAATAAGGTCACTCACAGGCAGGATGACTGCAATGGTCAATGTAATTTCCAAAAAAACCCTGGTATTTATGCTACCAATAGAGTATTTTAACAACAGTAGGTTACTAGCCTCTTAGAACTTTTGTTAGGAATATGAACTAGTCTGTAGATGAAAGATGCAAGTTAAATTATCTGTCTCCCCGTTCCCAACAGGTATCTGTATACTACAAGAAAAGAAAGTCACATTCAACTGAGAGTCAGACTGCCTTCACCTTGCTATGCACACAAAACTACTGTCCATATTTGAGAGAAAGCATAATGGCTCCAAGTTGTCTGGCAGAAGCCCAGCCATTCCATATAAAAATGGACAGACAGCAGAAATTAAGACTGTTAATGACATTTAAAAGCTCTTCAGACATCAAAAAAAGGCTTAAGGCCTTTTGAGAGATACTTGCTAGAAGCATTTTGACTATCCTGAAATTTCAGGATTCAACTAGGAAGATACTTCAGCTTTGAGAAACCACAGGAGCTGTTGTGCCTTTAGAACCAGGGTAGGTTCTTGTAGCTTTGCAGCTCGGTTCCCTGAGATACTATAACTGGGGTTCCAACCTCACCACAAGTTCTGGAGATGAGGCTACAGAATTCCCTCTCACATGAAGAAATAATGGTAACAGGAGGGGAGGAACATTAAGGACATTTATTCCCTGTCCTAGTAACCCTGGCAGAAACTGAATTCAGAGTTATTCTTACCAGGTTTGGAGTGATGCAGAACACAAATAATTAAATTCCTATGCCCAGACCTGTAAATACACAGAAGCAATATACATGTACTAATGCACATGTATGTCATGTCTCATCAGAAATAAATGCAGCCACTCTCAGCAATATATTTTCCTCAAGGAAAGATATTTACAACAGGAAAGCAGAATAAGCTAATGCAGGCAGGCGTAAAATGAAACATGAAATTTCCCCCATCTTGCAATTTCTACAATAATCATGAGATTCAACCCATCCCAAAACCCCTACTCACAGCCATTAAACCAATTTATTCCTCTTTCCCTATCACATGCAGAGATCCAGAGAAAAGCTGAGCTGAGGTTAACCCCTTGCTCTCTGAAAAAACCCTTACCATTTCAGATTCTCACAAAGTGCTTTGAACACATGGAAGAAATGTGAACAGACATCAGGTAATACCTCATTCATTCTGATTTACTTCCCTGGACAACTAACATAAGCTTCACTTCCTCATGGTCGTTAAAAAATTCCATCTTTCCCAAGATCACTGTGTGGTCCTGCATTTAAATCTGGAATTGACAACCTCTCTACCTATACAGGTCTCAGCAACCTCAACTCCTACTTTTAGGCTGCCTTGGGTAATCTGAACAAGAGTTATTTCATGAAGCCTGACCCTAGAGATCCAGCTTTATCCTCAGTTTCCTCCCCACTCCCCCCCCATAACTAAAGCAGAATTTACACTTACAAATATAGAGCATTCTCATTTTCTCTCTCCATGCACATGCAGAAGCACATACTATACACATATTTATGAATAAATACACATATGAATATACGTACTGGTTTATTGCAAATTTCAAAGGCCATTTGTGTGACAGGTATGGAAATGAGTCATGAACCTTGCTTCTAAGGTGCTTTCATTGCTCTACAGAAGAAAGAAGCTCTGAACAATCCCAGAGAACACAAGCTGTTATTACGGACTGCTGAAGCACTAAGGTTTCACTAGTTAGACATCAGTGTCATCTGGATGATCATCTCTCCACAAAGGTGTTCCAATTGAAAGACTATGCACATCTAGAGTTTTCCCCTTCTCCACCCGGCTACTTACCCACAGCTAGCACCTGTGAGAATATGGTGACTTCAGTAGCTTTTGCCACATTGTTCTTTTTAAATTATAAATTATCTGAGCTTCTACCTTTGACCAATGCATTGTGCTGCTAACTCTGTAAGTGACTCCTATTCATGATTTGATGTTGATTTTACAGACAATGAAAGGGAAACAGTAATATCTCAAGGGACTGCATTTGGTATTGCGCTGGTTAATGCAGAAAAAAATTGGGGTTACATCATTCCTTTTAACCTCTAGGTATTCCAAAGCATTTAACAAAACAGTATGTTACTTGAAGAGAAATGGCCTGAATCAGGCAAAAAAAAGCAGCAGCTACTATGTATTTGATAAAACCTTGCTCAGACAAGGGGTAAAATCTGTTTTCGTACAAGTTGCTCCAACACCTGATTTGATATTGGTTCAAGTAACAAGATTTACCTGGGTATGCTAAGTGAGCCTTTATGCCATCTTTGGTTTCCAATTAATTGACATTGCAGTGCAGCATCAGCAATGGGAACTACAACTAGGAAGTGTCATGCTCATTAGCTGGTTGGTGTGATCAAATATTTTGTGAACTTCTGAAGATCCCAAGTGGGAAGAAATGGAAATAATTTCAGGTAACAGACTTCAAGAGAAATAGAGGGCATGTGGGATATTTTCCCATCAGTACAGAAAGCCAGTAAGTGCTGTGATCCTACAGCTACCCACAAGTTTATCAAGTAATTACAATTTGAGACCGGCCTTCACTTGAGTGCCTAAAGGAAAGTAGAACAGAAATAATTCTGTATCCAGCCTTATGAGTCCACTGAAAAATCCAGGTGGTTCCTGTAGTATTTGATTTTGCTTCTGCTGCTGATGTCATATGAAAATTTGGACTCTAATACTTGACCTGTGAGGCAGTTTGTTGCTAAGCATGGTTTGCATCATTATGGGTAATGCATATATTCTGTCTAATGCTAACTAGAAATTGTTTAATACATATATAATGGTACAAATGCCACAAAGCATTTAGAGTTATTTATACTTCCATGATTCATACACAATACCACCAAGATCTGGCCAAGATTCTTTTCCTTCAGTAAAGACCAGCATTTTCAGACAGGTCAGCCTTAGCTCTCACCATACACTGCTATTGCCATTGTAGGCACCCATGACGTTTAACAAAGTTATAAAACAGGTAGTCGTAAGACTGCTGATGTTTAGGACTGTAGGGTTTTCACAGCCATCTCCCTAACTTGGGATCTATACGTGAATAAATTCACGAAGTCTAAACTGTGCTTTTGTGCGCTTTGTAAGAAAAGTCAGAAGATGACCTTGATCTTGCTTGACACTAGTCTATGCTGTTTCCAGATTTGTATACCTCTGTAAACAAAAAGATAAAATGGGGAATAAGAATAGAAGTTATCAGGTGATGAAAGTCATCTGAATTCTTAATACAAAACTTTAACAAGCCACTAACTTTTACAGTGTTCAGACAGTTGAAGATACAACACTCATCTCTGCTAGCACTTCATAGCCATCTATAATTCTGCCACAAAGATTATTTTCCTAATTTTTCACTGTGACATGGTCACACATCACAGTCATCCTAGCTCTGCATTGCTCCACAGATTTCCTCTCTCTGCCCAACACACATGGTCTGTCTTTATTTTCAAAGCCTAGCCTGTCTAGTTTTCTCTTATTAAGAGAACATTTCTGATCCTCCAACGATCTATTGTCTCAGCTTCTGTTCAAATTTACTCGTAGGCATCTTTTTGCCAGTCCTGTTCTTCACACTTGGCAGAAGCTTCCAGTTAAATACACATGGAATACCCTGCCCCTCTGCTGTAATTTTCAGTTAGAATTCTTAATCACTATTGAAGTGTGGA
Organism: Dendrocincla fuliginosa; assembly: GCA_035047845.1. Taxonomy (NCBI): domain Eukaryota; kingdom Metazoa; phylum Chordata; class Aves; order Passeriformes; family Dendrocolaptidae; genus Dendrocincla; species Dendrocincla fuliginosa. Next base: position 42,459,642 of record JAWWMO010000174.1, on the reverse strand, counting down.
GATTGCCACCTATAGCTGTCTCATTGTTCCTGTCTTATTCCCTTCAACTGCCTATGAAGATATATCTGTTTTCTTTCCTGTTTCCCTAGGTTACTAAAGTAACACTATTAATAGAATAAAACATGCTTTCTTTTACACATAAATTCAGATACTTAGAGAATATCTGACAGTTCTGAGTTTTGTGGGTCAATATTTTTTAATAATTTTCTTTTAAACAGTATCTCCAATGTTTTCGTCAAAATAAAGTAGCAGGTGATAAGCACAGGAAGGTATAAAAGAAATTAGAGAAACATCAAAAATAAAGGCACTAGACAGCAGTTTCTCAGCTAAATAGAACCTTACACCAACTGTGATAAGGGATGACTTCAAAGTACCAGATCCTCTTCCTCAAAGCCTGCAGCCAGCTAGGTTGAACAGATTCAACCTCCTCACAACTGAATAGACACATACAGCACAGATGCTCCTGTTCAACATGGAAAACCTGAGAACCCTCACTTTAGTTAAGATTTCCCTCCATCCTCCTGCTTTTTTGCAAGCATGTGTACTTGTAGCCAGCCATTCCACCAAAGAGAAGAGCTGCACTCTCTGCTGACAATGAACTGTTCCTGCATCTGTTAGCACAATATGTCCCTTGAGAGTGCTCTGGAGTACTAACAGTTCACCAGAGTTTCCACATCATTTCTTCTCACAGGTTTTTTCCCAATTTCATTTAGGAGGTGAACGCTAAGACAGGCAAAAAGAACAAATATCTTCTTCTACATTTGGGTTTTTTTTTTTTAACTGTCTTGAAGAAGAGTGTCCCCTTTACAGTTTCTTCTTAGAAATCAAACACACTGAGAAGTATACATCCAAATTTTTATTTATATATGTTTAATACATACATATATACATATACATGTGTGTGTGTGTATATATATATATAAGAAACCAACGACCTTCAGATTGGCTGAATTACTTAAAATTGAGTGTGTATACCCTCAGAAGTTTGGGTCTCAGTTGGGAATGTAGAAACAGAAAAATGCAGGGAAACACTCTCTCGCTGTTAACTACATTTAATTACTCCTCACCAATCATCTATTTTACTGCATAATCTCAGTGTATAAGAAAAGACAATACCATCCTTATTTGGCAACAAAACAAATCTTAAGGGGTTTAGTACGGGCTTTCAAATGCCCTCCAAGCTGGCAGAGAAAAGGAGACTGGCCAGCTTTGCTCACTGACCAGCATTAGACAAACATGATTTTCTTGGAAACCTTTTAGTGGCAGCATTTCTCAGGCATGGTTCAGAAAAAGCACTGCAGTCCAGTGGTTAGGGTGCTACAGTTTGACACCACAAGGCTCTGGGATTCCATATCTGGTTTTACCAACAACTCCCTGCGTGGCCTTGCTTTAGACCACTTATGCATATGAGATTCATTTGCTGCATCTGTAAAACATGTACAATAATAGTAATCTAGATATTTTCCTATAACCCCCTGTCAGATTTTCTGAGCGTTATTGATTTATTCAGTAGGAGTACCTCTTCCAGTGAAAAGCACTAACTGTGAAACTGTAATTTCTGAGTGGAAATTCTTGCCCATACTATATTCACTCCTTCTTTGATAGGACAAAGCAATGGCTCCAAAGCAGAGAACGATCCCTTTCAATTTTGCAGTGACTGATATTTCTTTTGAGAAAGCATCTGTACAAGCTGCACTCTGTCTTGCCAGCGATGTGCTCCAAAATCTAAGGTGAATCATTCACCCCGCTGCCCCATTTTGCCCATATTAATTTGATAGAAACATTGATGTATTACTGGCAGTACCTGCAAGGCTGTTCTTAGGGTCAGCTAAATATACATTACCTCAGAGAACCCAAACAATGCAAACAGACCAAAGAGCCTATTCCAGTGATATAGTGCCTTCTGTTAAAAAAAAAAAAAAAAAAAAAAGTATGATTGCTTGCAAAGAAAGGAGAACTGCTGAGACTAGCTCCAGATTAATGCACCATCTCTTAACAAACACCAGGTATGTGTTGCCAACTGAATATTTGAGGAAAGACTACTCATTTCTGAGGTCAGAGGGAACAATGCCTTTATGGGTATGAAAAAAAACAACAACACCCTTATCAATCAATAAATAAAAGGGAATAGTTTTAGCCCATATACTCATTGAGGCATGCCACTGAAAGAAGAGAGGCTGAAGAATGATTATCAAAAGAGATGAGGCATTCACTGTAGACAAACCATAGCTGGCATATAATTCAAACAGCCAACATGGCAGAAATCAGCAAAAATACCAGAAGTTACTATATACCTATTGAACACTTGGAATTTCCCTTTATTATGGGTATCTCATGTTCTTTAACAGAAAAAGACATCATTACAGAATTTTTGGCCACGAGAGATGACTAAAGGCATCAGTGCAGCATAACAAACCTAAAGCACTGCTCATCTGTTAGAAGCAGTTCATGCACAGCACACAGACTTTAATCATGGCTGGAAATCCCTTCTAGGCTTAAATATATTTGCACACTCTGAGACCATAGCATGACTGTCAGTAGTAGCTGCCTCAAAACTAAAAGTTTATTCTATAACTGACACACACACTACTCATTGGAGGATAAGGTGATCAGCAGGGTGGGTGGAGATGGCACAAAGGGCAAAAAACTATTGCTCTTTTTTTAAAAAAAAACCTACCATGAAGGTCCTCTCTGTATCTCCTGGATAAAAACAACGCTCAGTATGGAAGCACCAGAGAAATAGGTACCCTCAAGACTGCAGGCAAAAATTAAGAATGTCTGATTTTATCACACATTGTCACCAGGATTGGTTCTGGAAATAGCAGGGATTGTTGCTATTACTCTGGGGGGGGGTGGGTGGAATATAGGGAATTATTTTGTTTTCAGGTTTTTTAGGCGTGGTGGTGGGATGGGGCTAGTTCCCAGACAACTGTGCTGTTCTTTATAGCACAAAAGCATTGAATCAGGAAACAATCATGGTAAGATATGCAAGTAACATTAAAAAAAAAAAATTCCATGATTTTAAAGGTGTGGTGCCACTCCTTTGGTGAAAATTCTCCATGCATTTTAGGTATTGTTAAATTAAAACTATACCAATTACTCGTTCTCTTTTCAAATCTACATATAATGCATAATTGTACCATGGAGAATTCTTTCTTTGCCCTCTATTCAAAATACAGATGATCTTTTTTCACTTTACTTTCAGTTACTGTTAGATGGGCAAACTTCCCCTTACTGCTTCATTTTTCTCTTACCCCTAATGCCTCAGGGGCTATCTTGAATGAACTGCTCTCAAAAATCCACAATCAGAAATCCCACAAGAAGGATTTTGAAGCTACAAGTTATAATTGAATGCCAGGATCTGGAGCAGTTTACATAAAATCATTTCTTTAATTCTGTTGAAAAGATAATTTTCCCCCGATCTGCAGGCCCAAGTGTCACCCATACCAGACACACCTCTCTGCACATACACACTCTCATCCCTCAAAAACCCCTGCATAACAACCTCAGCCAGATTTTAACTGCTCTTCCTTATTAAAGTAACTAAGACCAAATTCATCTCAGGTCACTTATGTATATGCTTGAGCCTTTTTGAAATATATTTGGGGAGAAAAATGCCTTCCTTTTGGTTCCTTGCAGATAACATCTGCACCACCAAAAATCCCTCAAAGTTACCAACAGAAATCGCTTCTTGAATTTTGAATGTTTAATTCAGCTCTCCCCACAGCAAAAGACAAAATAGAAACACACTACAGCTGACAAAAGATCACGGTAAGAAACCTTACCAACCTATCCATGCAACTTAAGTTAAGTTAATCAAGTAAAGTAAATTAAGTAAATCCCCAGCTTTGAGTGTCTTTATCATTAATCGCTTTACAGAGACTTGAATATATTTTTTTTTCCCCACAAATGGTTTGCCATTGTGTTCAAATAGATGATCCTTTGAATGAGAGACTGAGGCATTGAATGAAAGCAAGGTGTACAACATGAAATTATCTGGTTACAGCTACAGTTCACACTCCTACGCAGTGTTACAATGTCCATAGTGCTATGAGGGTGGAGTGGGGGTGAAGACCAGAAAAAAACCCTTCGCACTACCCAATTTCTCCTACTGACAATATAGGATGGCTTTCTCATACACATTTCAGGTATTTATTACCTAACTCATTCTGTGTTCTTCCACATATGCCACCTGCCTTAGAATCTCCTTTGTTGTGTGTATGCGCACAAGCCAATACAGAGAAGTTAGAACACTATGGTTTTGAGGACAAACTGTCTAGTTCTATCCCTTTAGACTAATAGAACATTCACAACTATTGCATTAATAAAACAGATCCCAAAATGCTCTAAAGGAATATGACATCTAAACTGGTTTTTTGTAGCACTCAGCATAAAGTAATACAAATTCTGGTAAGGACATCTATAATAGCAGTGTTAAACATAGGTGGTTATATGATGAATAAGGGTTTACAGACAATTAAACCACCCCAATAAACTTGAGCCAAAGTAAGTCATTGCTTCTTGGCCAAGGTGCTTGCTTGTGCCTATTAACTAATTCTATTTATGTAATTCTAGGGGGGATTTCTGGTACATTTCCAAATAGCTTTATTCATTTATTAGCAACATGAACTGGGATATGCAGATATTTTTCTCTGTAGTCCCCTGGAGAGCAAGGGGCACAAACTTTCATAAAGTAAGAGCCAACAAATGAAGTGAATGATTCTATAAAAATCTAACAGAATAAATTAAAATTGTGAGAGGAGAGAAAAAAATCCCATCCAATTATCAGATATTGAAATTATTGTTATAGAAAAGAATTATTATGCAACCTCAAGGAATAACCTAGCAGTTTCATTTCAAAAATATTCAACTAACTTCAGGACATCTATTGCTACAAAAGGCTCCTTCAACTTCTCATTGCCACTTTGTCTCTTTTGTAACTCTACTAATTAAACAACATGAAGAAATATCCCCTTTTGTCATCGTGCTGGTCAACTTGCCTGATTTATGTGATGGAATAATCCAGTGTTTTGTCATATGCTTCTGCAAGATCATATTATGATGTAAAGCACTATTACCAAGCAAGCTCTGAATGAGGACTACATTAATGAGGACTACTCAAGGCCTGAATCAAGTGTAAGTTTAATAAAAAACATGTCCTTTTACTACATTAAAACTATTGGAGAGGGGGCTTCTTCCTAATACAGGTGCTTGACGTTTCCCATTGAAATAACTTATTTCAAGCTATTACTTTTGCAAACTTAAAAATGTTTAGGCTGAAGTCTTCCAACAGTATGTGCCTGCCTTTAGTTGTTTGCCTGATGAACTGTTTGCCTCTAAGAATCTCCTACTTCAATACTATTCCTCTTTGTAGTGAGGAAGAACCCTCAAGACAACCTAAACCACAATATTTCTTTATTTTAAACAAATATTTATGAGCAACAGATCCAATCATTTCTCTCAGCTCACTTAAGCGATTGTTCACACCATTAACAACCTTGGGAAGTTTTATGGAGTGAGGTGACATCTGTCATTAGACTAAACTTGTACAGCTAGGAAAATGAAATTTCAGGGAAATAAATGCCCTTTCTTCATTTCCTAGAGGGGGAGAAATGGTACTTTACTACAGCTTTCAGAGGAAAAACTCATTTCCTCAAAAGTTTCCTGGCATTCATTTGCTACACTGTCTAATAAAAGTTTTTACCAACATACAAATCCTGCTTTGATCTCTAGGTCATCACAGCTACAACAAAAATAACATTATTCCCATCAGTTACTGTGTTGTGTCCAAATCGCAAGAGAAAGTGCAGTTTCAACTGGACTTCTACTCCTCCTATGACCTGGAGATGTCCCATGGTAGAATCCCAGCTTTTTTTGGCCATTTGTTTGTTTTGGTTAAAGGCCAGAAAATGCTACACATAAAAAATTGCTAGATGGGTTCTTGCATGGTCAGATACCCTAAACAGGTAAACAGAATTGTTTTACTATTCATTTTTACTTGCCAACTATAGGCATCAGGATATGATTTGCAGAAGCACTGAGCATTCACAACTGCAAATTAAAACAACAGGAGCTATGTTTGAAAATATGAAATATCATCCTGTGCTAATGTAATTCTCAAAACAGTTTCTCAAAGAACAATTTAATAAGGAGAATAAATTTGCCCCATATCCATGGAAACTCTTTGAGACTTCTGTTCTCTAATAATGATTTCCCAACATATGTGTGTCTTGGTGTTGACAGTAGAGATGGAGATATGCTGTCAACCGATGAGAGCTTGGCACTAGAGTGCTGATGAGTTTATAACCTTTTGAACATGAGTACATAATAATACTAAATCATTACTGTTGTGGTTTAACCCCAGCCAGCAACTAAGTACTGTGCAGCCACTCACTTACTTATACCACCTGTACCCCAGTGGGATGGGGAAGAGAATAAGAAAACAGAAAAACACATGGGTTCAAACAACAAGAGTCGAAGAATTAAAATAAAGCAATATATTAAAATATTGTAACTGTAATGAAAAGGAAGATAACAAAGAGAGGAATAACCACCCCCCTACACACCAAAAGACTAGAGATGCACAATACCACTGCTCGCCACCCACTGACAGATGCCTAGCCCAACCCCAGCAGTGATTGTTCCCTTCCAGCCAAGTCCTCCCAGTTGATATACTGTGCATGACATTCTATGGTATTAAATACCCCCTTGGGCATTACAGCAGGAGACACTGAAAAAAGTTCTTGACTTAGGGTAAGCACTGCACAGCAACAAGTAAAATCATCAGGGTGTTATCAAGATTATTCTTATACTGAATCCAAAACACAGCACTGTACTGGCTACTAGCTAGAATATTAACTCTATGCCAGATAAATACAGCACAATTAATCTATAATGTTATATTAACAAATTACAAGCAAGAGGAAACTTTGCCCCAAACATCTGATAATCTCTATAAAGAGATAAATTAGGCTATAACAACAGGTAGTAGCATTATATCAATATGCAAAGAGACTGAATCTCAACAATGTTCTGTAATGTCTCAAAGAACGACCTTGCCTCATACTCCTGAGTCAATAACGATGGCAACAGCACAGTAGGTATGAGACTGAACCCTAATGTTGAATCAATAATCACTATGCTGGGTCATGGCCCTGCATCAATCCGAGATGGTTTTACATTATGATGTTGCAACAACTTGTCTGATATTGCAAGGTCACCTTGCATCAGTTCAGTGGTACTATGCCATGATGTTGCATGAGTATATAGAGATGACAGCAAATGAGTATAGAGGGATGTTCAGTTCTGAAATGACCATCACAGAGTCATCATGCATGATATTAATGATAATGATTGGTGACTCTTATGTCACAAGGTCAGTTAAATTTCTCTTTGCAGGACAGATTAAGGTGAGTGCTAGGCAAAGTTTCGCTAAAACTAGTAAAGGCACCCCAAGACTGTCCTTCCACATTTTCACTTTGACCTGCACGGACAGCAGGTACTTTGTTCTAGCACACTTTTTATCTGCTCAGCCATTTGACTGAATATGATTGACCTCACTACAACCTGTGCAGAGTAACAAGATTCAAAAGGAAACCACTGTGACAGGGAAATGGCCCAATTATGCTGAGACCAGCTTTTTCCCGGGCAAAAAAGATTCAAAGCATAACACATCAAGACACAGAAGGAAGCAGGCACCCAGCGATTGCTGTTGAAAGAAGAGAACAAAAAGATGGCAATTATTTTAATCATCTTCCAAGAGGTGGCAATAATGTTTCTTATAATTGCAAAGAGAAGCAGAAATGTCAATAGTTCCAACCAGCCTTTCTTTCTGAATGGAGGCTGAATCAGCTCTTCATTTAGGCTATTGAAGCATCAACTATTTCCCATTAAACTATACTTGGGTCAGTCTGCTTTGGTCACACTCAGTTTACATTGAATTTGAGAGTGATAATTACTGTAAATTCACATCACTTTCCTGGGGTGAATTTGTTTCAGTTTCTCAATATTATTTCCCCATGCATTTTTCCTTCTGTATCCCTATTATTGATACAGTGCTTCCTTATATTTTCTTATTACTGTTACAGTGCTGATTGTTGTTGAAGTAGGTTTTTCCTAGATTCAATCCATGGGGTTTTACCTTTAAAAATTACAGACATTTATTTGTACTTGTATAATATAACAATAAAGTAAAATATAACAACAAGGCTTTTTTAAACAAATACAGAAACAGCTGAGGAAGACTAAATTAAAGATGGCACCACAATTACTAGTTCTTTTGTCCTCGTTTTCAATGGCATCTAGTGAGCAACAAGGTTGGCAGCAGACCTTGTACTCCTCTGCCTCTACACTGTTGTGTGCATGTACTTGGCAGGAATAAGGATCTCTCTCTAAAATGATACCATTTCAAACTGGCATGGAAGCTAGTCATATATGTTTTGAGAAATACTTGCAGAAGTATACTCTGCCTCAGGCTGAACACGGGAGCTTCACTCCCTAAAGGTCTGAGCCCAATGTAAGCATTCCAGCTCCCCTCATGTCACATACAAGGCTCTTCCATAAAGGATTCCAGGATCCTTACTATAATTTACGCAACTTCTATGACATTACAGTGAACTGATCGAAAAAGTGGATACAATACAAGCGTATGTAATGAAGTTGGCATACAGCAGCGAATTTTAAATAGAACTTGTCTCAGTCTCCCAGTACTGTGTGTAACCTGTTCTGCAGTTCCCAGCCCATCACTTCATATTTCATTTTGACAGTTCAGTGTATGCCACCCTGAGTGCTTGACCTGAAAATGTAGACATGTTTCAGATGAAACAGAAGGTTAATTAGAAAAGCTTAAGCCATTAATGAAGGCTATCAATTATTAATAAGTTGGTCCACTATTCTCCTTTGCCACATCCAGAAGTATTTATAAGCCAGTGACAGGTTTTTAGGGCTAACGACATCTCTTAGCAACTGTATTACTCTAGTCATATGATGAGACCCCACAAGCAAAGTCGGAAAACACCAAATGCATTTTCAGACAGAAGACTTCTAAGGAAAAATTCAAGGTGATGAAGTCAGAAGATGGAACCACTTCACACCTCCAGAACCTTCCTGGCCACTGCACTGTAGTGGACTTTGGTCTTGCATCTGAGTCACTGAGTGCTGCTGGTAATGAAGCACAGAACCATGAGACAGGATTTTATGTAAAGCTTGCATTTTTAATTAAAAAAAGTCACAGCAACAGCTATTTTAAAGTAAATACATCAGTCCAAAAATATATGCATCCTAAGACATAAAGAACCTGCCAGAGTTTTCCACAGACCAATATTTTTGAATAATCATAGACAATGTTGCAAGATGTCAAAATATTAGCATGGAGAATTATCTTCAGCAAAGGAGAGCAGAGTTTCTATTAATTGTCTTCACATATGTGAAATTTATTTCCCTTGCAAAATAAATCTACCATTGAAGAAAAATGTTTAATTAAGAAATGTTAATAGAAACATGTCTTTTCAACAATTTGTATTAAGATTTTATTACCACATTAAGGATGAAAGCCTACTCAGTTGTGAAATCATCACTTATACGAAGTGCTAGAATCATCACCATTTGTTAACTGTAGAATAAGGGAAAAGGATTTGGGAATGCAACACAGAGTCTGACTGGAGAGGAAATGATGATTATCCTGGTCTTTTCCTGTTCTGGGATTCTTCATTACTGCTAAATGCATGGTATTTTTCAAAACTTAAAGATGCTTTTCATCCTGTTTGGGTTATGGTTTGCATCATGATAGATCAACTTTACCTTCCAACTGGAATGATTATAAGTTTGTTATATAACATCACATACTGAAGTGGCCACTTTAAAATAAACCAGTATACAGTCCATTGTCATGGACTGGCATAATGACATCATATTACTTCCCTCTTAGGTAATTAAAAACAACCTAAGCCTACCTAAAAAAACCCAAACCCTATTGAATGACATTATCATGCTTTCTACTTTAGAAATTTTCTGTTCCTTTTTGCATCAGAGATCCAGAGAATAAACTGTAATAATATTTAATGTTTTAATACTCAGCTTTTATCCTCAGGAGACAAATTTCCCTGAGTTAATTCCACTGCTTGATTGTTCCGTGTAGACTGTAGGCCATTTTCCAAGGCAAAGGTTTACAGAAATTTTACAGAAGATATCCAACCATTGTACTAATCTTATATATCTTTTTTATCTTATGTTCCACTTTGAATAAATTACTGCTTGCATATACTTTTCTGCTGATCTCTGGCACTCCTCTTCAGATAAAATTTCAGAAAGGCCTGGACCATTTTAGATATTTCCTGACAGATCTTTGAGAAATGTCAATTTCATCCTTGTTCTGAATGGGCCATCACACTGTCCCCTTGTCCCTGTATTTTGAAGACTATACTCCCTTCATCTATACTAAGCTATACTTTTCCTCAGCTTGGCAACCCTTCAGTGAGCTTCCAAAGTCTGAAGGAATCCCTCAGCACTCCAAATGTGGGGGCAAAAATTGAATATATTTGCATACATATAGGCTAAAAGGATATGGTATGCTACTTTATGCTGGTCTTAACCACACTTAGGTAGTTCTGTCAGTCATATGAAAAGGACATAATAACAGAGTAACAAAGAAATTCAACAACAAAAACTACCAGGGTTGTTAGTGAGATATTATCATTACAAATCTTCCGATCTAATATTGATCTCAGGGAAAATTCTCAAAAGAATAGTCTGTTTCTATCGACAATAATCAAAGCACTTTCAGCAAAGTCAGATGACTGAGTTGTTTATATTAGTACAATAAAGCATCCTCTTATCTTCAAATAGTAGTCGTTTTATACTTTGAAAATTAATTCCAGATCCTGTGAGGTTTTCTGTATTCTTTTAAACCTTCAAATGATGATCGCCATATTCTATGTCTTCCTCTCAATTTTTTTATAATCTATGCATCAGTCCTTCTAACACATTTCCAAGCACACCATCCATACTCTACTAACAAACACTTGTGATGTGGGAAGGGAAGGACACACAAATCCTAAGAAGCATCACAAACCCAACAAGCAGGAGATGCAATGAAGACCCCTCGAACACTAAATTTACTGTCTCTAAGGCAGACACCTTTAGCTATCTTGACCTTTTAGATTCAAAGTGCTCTTTAGGGTCAAATATAGCCATTTCATACAGAACAGACTCAGGTTTACCAACAAACGAGTTAAAGGAATTTTAGTCTCCCATTTGTACAAAACTGTCTCCTTCCTAGTTTGTCCTCTCCTCTGCTGAAGAGAGCAGGAACAAGAAGACTCATAGTTCAAGATAAAGACAGGGAGATCACTTACCAACTGTTGTTGTGGGCAAAACAGATGCAGCTGGGTTATGGTCTGTACACAGCAGTTTCTCTCTGCTGCTCCTTCTTTCCTACGCTTTTGCTCTACTCCAAAGTGGGCTCTCCACAGGCCATTTCCTTTTGGAATATCCATCTGTTCCAGCATGCAGTCTTCCATAGTCTGCAGTGAATATCTGCTCTGCCATGGAACACCTCCTTCTTCTCCTCACACCTTGGTGTTACCTCTGTTGTTTGTCAACTTTTCCTCAACCCCCACCCTCTTCTTGGCTTTTTCTGCCCTTTCTTGAATGCACTTCCACAGCTGATGGGCTCAGCTGTGTCCTGAACTGGATCCATTTTGGAGCCAGCTGAATCTGGCTCAGGGCAGACCCTCATCTTGTCCCACAGAGGCCACCCTGTATCTTCCATCTTGCCCACATTTACACACAACACATGGTTTTACATGTATGATGTAATAATTCAGATGGCTGCATAGCCCACTCTCTTGTTTCTCTACAGTAGTAGGGCTTCCTGTCATTTCTTTATCTAATTTATATGTTCAAAATAGTGCAGTTGGGCAGTAAAGTGGACCACAGGCTCTTTAGTCTAGGCAAGACAAACCACAGGTCCGAAATTATGCAGGGAGGCATTTCCTTTGTTCTCATTTTAAGTGAATGACAAGAGCAGCTTTCTCTCTCCTACTCTTCCATTTGTCAAAAACATACTTAAGTGAACAGAGTCAATGTCACTAAGCATCACACTTGACAAAAGACAGCGACAATCCCGCCAGAGAGCACAGCCTGCAGATGAACTCACTCTACCTTATATTTGCCTGGTTTCAGGAACTTGTCACCTACTCCAATGGGCAGGAAGCACAAAAAAAAAAAAAAAAAAAAAGAAAAAAAAAAGTGGTTCCAGTAGTAGCACCACAGTACAAAAACCACCTCAAAATTAAAAATT